>CM055076.1:7673921-7863211 GCA_029204045.2 Tillandsia leiboldiana | reverse complement strand
TATTGGGCCCAAACCACAGCCCAAAATGCTTACGCCAGTTATCTTACTAGTGTTCCATGTCTCATATAGAACCCAATCACACTTCTATCCATTCCGATGTGAGGACTATTGGGAGCGTGCACTTTAAGGCCCAACAACAGTAATGATTGACTAGTGGGCGGGATCGTTAATTTGTATCAGGAGCAAATAACCAGGCGAAAGTGTGTGGCGGTCCGGCTAGTCTGGGTCTCGACTGACAGGACTAGCGAGACGAGTCTCACATCGCCTGGTGATCTTGGGCTGCTGCATGTGCGTTTGGGCGACGAGGACATCAGGCCTAAACGGGGGGAGAAAGTGACGCTCCCAATAGTCACACATCGGATGTGGATAGAATTGTGATTGGGTTTATATGAGACATGGACACTAGAAATAATAACTTATTGGGCCCAAACCACAGCCCAAATGCTTAAGCCCAGTTTATTATTACTAGTGTCCATGTCTCATATAAACCCCATCACAATTCTATCCACATCCGATGTGGGACTATTGGGAGCGTCACTTTCTCCCCCCGTTTAGGCCTAACGTCCTCGTCAGCCCAAACACACACGCAGCAGCCCAAGATCACCAGGCGATGTGAGACTCGTCTCACTAGTCCTGTCATCTAGACCCAGACTCAGCCGAGACTCGCCACACACTTCCGCCTGGTTATTGGCTCTGATACTGGTTATTGGCTCTGATACCAAATGTAACGATCCTGCCCACTAGCAATAATAACTCGTTGGGCCCAAACCACAACCCAAAATGCTTAAGCCCAGTTATTATTACTAGTGTCCATGTCTCATATAAACCCAATCACAATTCCATCCACATCCGATGTGGGACTATTGGGGGCGTCACAGACTCCCCCCGTTTAGGCCTGACGTCCTCGTCAGCCCAAACACACACACAGCAGCACAAGATCACCAGGCGATGTGAGACTCGTCTCTGTGGTGACCCGGATCTTTGCAGGGCGTCTACAGTGTGACCAGCAGCTTCTGGAAGCCTACGTGGTATGTCGGCGGTGTTCGCGCGCCAGTTTGGACACAAGAGATGGACTCGGGGCTTAAAATGGATCTCGTAGGTAATCGGGGGACCCATCGGATGTTTAGAACAGTTTACGCGAGGAGTGGATATCAAATTTAGGCTCGGGCGGAATTCAGATTAAAAATACCTTTCCGGGAGCCTTCGGCAAATTATAGGATTGGAATTTGGCAAAATGGACGCGGATTTGGAATCAGCGCGCGAAAACGGTCAAGATGGGCTATTTACTTACTGTTTTTGAGCTTGCGGGTACTGTTCATGCCGGAACAGTATTTCCGGCGATCGCCGGCGGCGGCGCCGGCGGCGGCGGACAGCGGCGGCGGGCGGCGGCGCAGCCTCGGGCAGGCGTTTGGCGGCCGCGGGCAGGCGGCTGAGGGCGCGGGCAGGCGGCTGGCGCGCGGGCAGGCGCGCGGTCAACCGCGGAGGTCGTGCACCGGGGGCGGGCCACATGGCGCTCTCCGGTTGGCCGGTTCAGCGGGCGCGGTCCACTGAAATTGGGCCCGGGTGCACGGTAGACCGGGTGGACACGTGGCGTGAGGTGATTGGTTCGGTGTTGTGCTCCCGGTCCACGCAACCGGTGGAGTGGGTGACCGGGGCAGGTGGCCGTACGGCGGGGGGCAGGTGGCCGTACGGCCCGGGTCAAGCCGCGACGTGCGCGGTCCACGGCGCGACGTGCGTGGTGCACGGGTTGCCGGGCCACGTGTCGCGTCGCCATTTGCGGGCGCAGGTGCACCGGGTGCAGTGGGGCCCGGGGGAGTAGTGGACTGAGCTGTGTGGTGGACCGGGCCGCACTGTGCGCGCCCGAAACTTGGCGGGCCGGGCCGCACTGTGCGCGCCCGAATTCGGGCGGACCGGACCGGGCGCCCGAAAGTTGGGACACAATGGGAATTTTCCAATTGTTTCCTCAAGCCTATAAATAGGCAGCCCGAGCCCTCTTCTTTGGCTCTTTTCTCTCAGCCCACGCACCATCTGCCCGAGCACCTTGAAGAAGACTTGTTCAACTCTTAATTCTTGATCTTCCTGCCAAGTTCTACGATTTTAGGAGCACGCATCCCGAGGTTCTGGATTTTACGGTGCGGCGCGATGTTGCTTTCTAGTGTTCTTCTTCGGCGCAGCGACAGTGTTTTGGCTCCCCTGGTGCTACCCCGAGCTCCTTTTTCTGTGATTCTTGCGCCGACAGACTCCTAAGAGGTAGGGCTTCATCTTTCGTATTGATCGCGCTTTCCCGTTGCGAGTTTTTGGCACGGATCCCGAGGCAACACTGGTGACCCTTTTTCTGTTTGGCTTTGTGGGACAGCATCGAGGTGTTTGGCCATATCTTTGCGCACAAGCGTCAGCTGGAAACGAGCTTATACACTTTTTCATCTACAGATCACAAGGAACGCGCTCGTATTTTTTTTCTTGGATTTTTCTGAGATTTCACTCAGAGGTGAAAATTACTGTTTTTCTCAGTGAACAGTGTACTGTTTTAATACAGATATTTGTATGAGCGTACCCCCCTTGCCGAATTTTTATCTTGACTTACCGAACTCCGATTTGGGCGTGCAAGGTACCGTTTCGAAGCTATTGATGCAAGGATTGCTGTGATATTTTATTGGAATTTTCTGGGCACTATCTGCAGGTGATAATTTAACAGTTCAGAATTCGAGATTGTATGTGGTTTAAGTGCTATATTTGGGAGCCTAGTGTAATTAGTGGACTTTGTATTGTGCCAGGAGTGTTACGGGTGTGCTGAACTTATTGGAGCAAGGGATTAGAGTTATTTGGTGTTTTCAGCTGTTGGGCTTTGGACAGTCAGCTTTTCAGGTGGGTGCCTTATTCCCGGAACCGGTGGACGGTTCTCTAAATTTTCATATGTTAGCATTGCATGCAGGTGAATGGTACAATAGCTGGGATTGATCGGTAAGTTTAACAATGAGGATTTTATGGAAATTGCAAGTGAATTATTCACAGTATGACAATGGTATTAATCAAATAGTCATGTTGATGATTAGTGAAAGCTTATCTAAGGCAAGGATACCCTATATGATTAATTATCATGCCATATTAGCACATAACCTTTTATGAGGATGGTTTATGCATTGGGATAGGATTATGTAGTTATGTGCAGGTTCTACTCTGAGGAGCCATTATGGATTGAGAATTATGGACAGGTATGGTCATTGATAATTTTGGCATGAGGTTTATTTTCTTTATTCTTCTTGAGGACAAATGCATGCTTGTATGGACATATGTGTATGGACATATAGTTAGGCCATCTTTTACTGCTGCACTACATATTGGAATTTGACTTAGGAGAAACCATGATTGCTTTCTTTCTCCTTTTTATTTAGACTTTTGAGTCATGTTGCTCGGGTTCGAGCAGAGGTTTGGGATAGTGTAGCTGGGACCTTAGGGTCTGAGACAGGGGTGTGCTTGATGTTGGATTGTGGGTTATTGCGGCAACCGCGGACAGTATGCGGTTGACCGGATCTTGATTAATTTACCCAATTGTGGATTGTGGGTTATTGCGGCAACCGCGGACAGTAGGCGGTTGACCGGATCTTGATTAATTTACCCAATTGTGGGTTGTGGGTTATTGCGGTGACCGCGGACTTTGGGCGGTTGACCGGATGTTGACTATTGCATCAGATTGGGTATCAGATTTGTTCTAGTGGATGGTGTTTCCCACTTTTTGAGTACTATTGCATCAGATCGGGGTTTTGTTAGTGGACGGAGTTTCCCACTTTGATCATAGTCTTGATCCAGTCCTGCTATTATGAGACAGTGGTTACAGAGATACTCGATACAGTGATGCTTGATACAGTGATACTTTACTCGTGTGGGTCGCTCCCCTCGAGTGCCACTCCGGAGTAGGCTTTCCACGGTGTGAGCGCCGGGCACCAGGCAGGGTTCTTGAGTTCGACAGCAGAGCAGGCAGTACCAGTGATTACTGGTCTATCGATTGGGTTTATTCAGGCAGATACTTTCTGTTACACTCATGCCTGGGGGACCGAGTGGAGTCTAGTAGCTTTGTTTAGACCAGTGCTTGTATTGTTGGGAACCGTTCGGGGTTTGACGGTGGTCCCGTGGTCGTTGTGAGTTCTTTGACCATTGTGTGAGAGGTTGAGCATCTTGTGTCTATCCGTTCTGAGAGAGAGAGCATGGATTATGACTATAGCCTGCATGAGCCACTACTCAATAGCGAGTTAGTCCGTTTGGACGCCCTACGTAATTCCTGCCCGTCAGCGGGAGGTGGTTGTAGGTGGGCGCAGGTTTGACTGGACCCGATGTGGCAGTCAGCTCGATTGGGTCAATTGAGCACCTCGTGTGCGAGTGTTGCATATCTTCATCAGAGTTTCCCCATTTGAGCATTTGGATAGAGGCATGGTAGCTGTAGAGTGTTTCCAGCTTCTTCTTTCAGTTTTACTGCATCGGTTATCTTTTGCCTCTAGTAGTCTTGGTGGGCAGATCGTCGGGCTTTGTGGCGATACCCACTGAGAACTCCCTTATTGCGTAGTTCTCACGCCCGTTGGGGGTTTTCCCCCTTTTGTCCTTTCTCCTCTTTGTTTTGCAGAGTCTTGGCGGGTGTTGCCGTTCTGTGGTTGCTGTGCGTGGTGAGGGAGTAGCGAGCCCCTTTGACATCTCTTCATCTGCAAAGAATTCTCGACGTGAAAACACAGAGACAAAGGGCTGATCCTTGAATAGGAAAAAGAATGGATCCGCAGGGTCCCAAATGAATTGGCTTATTCGAAAAAAGCCTTGTTCTTTGGAAGATCTATCTCGTGTCCCCCTTTGGAGGAGATCTTCAGTATAGTCGGTAGATTGGTATTTATTTCCTCTTTTGAGAGACTGGTGTAGTGAGGATATGATGTATTGAGAGCTTGTACACTGATGTTTTATTTGAGATATCTCCCTGTTGAGCTATGAGTTTTGTACTCGAGGTTAATGTATGATTATCATTTTTGGGAGATGGACCTTGTTGTTTTATCTTCAGTTGTACAGTGGTTGATTTTATTCTACAGCAGTTTTATCTTTTAGCTCTGATATCTGTTAGCTGTAGTTCTTTTTGCAGGTAGGACGCTTCGCCTATGCGGGTTTGGCATAGGTGGCGGATCTGTTGGCGAGCCCGGGTCGCAGTTTCGACCCCGGGGCGTGACAGATTAGGTGGTATCAGAGCCTAGGTTGTAGGTCATGGTGGACTTAGAAACCCTAGGCTTGTGGTTGGACCCTAGGATGACTTCGTGAGAGTCGTGATTTGTAGCGAGAGTCCTGATTGAGTTTTGCACCTCTCCCGAGGGACGGGATGAGTGATTGGCATGTTTATTCTCCTAAGTAGTTATGTTGGCTGCAGACAACATAACGCTATGGAATGGGTGACATGCTCTAGACTTTCGCTGGATTGGGTCGAGCGTTGTTGTGTGCTGATTTGTGGTTTCGTCGTGGCGAGCGGTGTCTCCCCGACGCTGGGTTTGGGACCTTTGTGCATCCTGTCATGGCAGTTGAGCTTGAGCGGTTGGTTTTGGGCCGGATACCCGGATTGAGGTCAGAGAACTCCGGACCCAGATGACAGGATGGTCAAAGGCATATCAGCGGCAGAGTGAGCAGCTAGTTTGGTGACGCAGTTGTCAGAGCAGTGGGCAGACCGACTGTACTTTTCTTCTGAGACCACCAGGATGTAGTACCCTCAGCGGCAGGGATTTTTGTAGTGCCAATAGAGCGAGTGGCCCCCTCCGTGCCAATGTTTTGTGCCAAGGCACTGAGGTAGGGTGGATGGTTGACAACAGAGGAGCTGTGGGGCATGTTTGATTTAGTGAGCCAGATTTGGCAGATGAACCACCCCGACTCGTAAGATTGAGCTTGGAGCCTTTGGAGGCAGAGTCGTGGTTGGGGGTGATGGAGTGATCAATTGAGAGCCTCCCTGTGCTAGAGAGTTTATGCAGTTGTTGAACTGGTGCTCCAGGTTTCGAGGGACGAGGCACATAGGATAAGTGAGATTGGGAGTGGATTGCACCAGGATACTCTTTAGTTTCTTTTCGGTCCCTCATGTTCGGGTTTTGGACTGTGGATGCCTCGTCGGAGTAGGCATTGTGTTTGGAGCTGGACACTGCAGTTCCTTGGATGGGGATCTGCCGCTAGAGGCGAGTTCTGGAGGGAGGTGCTTGGCGCTAGGTGATGGAGGACAGATCGGCAGGCAGAGGCATTTTCGTTTTGCTTTCCTGGGTGGTGGATATCCTTGTGGATGGTTAATGCAAAGCTTACCCAAGGGAATTCTACCCTTTGTGATTTATAACTTGCATATTTTGATTGTATCATATGGGATTGAGGGGTGAGCTTAGAAAGGATAAGTGTATAGGGAATTGCATGGATTAATGGTGTTTTGTCTTATGACGGTTGCAATGATGGATTTCTGAGATGTTGGGGATCGGGTGGACCCCGATGGCAGTATCAGTGTCTATATCAGAGTAGCGCAACGGTAGCGTGGTTTTGTTGTCTGCGGAGGATCGTATCTGTTGCCTCAGCGTGAGCAGAAACAGAGGTCGTGCTCCCTTGTGATTGATTGGATATTTTCTGATGGACTAAGTGACAACCGCTTGCATCGTGTGGATGAGTTTGTGCCGCCTGGTTGGAGGGCGCCACGGCAGTGGATCGGGTTGTTGCATGTGTGATTTCATCACAGCAGTCGGAGTTAGTGTACCTCGCTTTCCGGCATGGACTAAAGGCAGAGTTATTACCACGTGCACTAGAGGTACAGAATACCATCGGTGTTATGCATGTGAAGGAGGTTTGTGGGTTTTGTTCAGTGTCGTTGAGACCATGAGTTATACCAGCAAACCTCTTGCTATGGGTGGCAGTTCGATGTTTTGACCCAGTGCTTGGGATTGGTTGGCACGGCACCACTGGATGGTTAAGTGCAGAGAGGGTGCTGATTGTGACTTTCGCGAGGCAGACAAAGGAGGCTTGTTATAGGGAGAGTGTTCGAGCACACAGGGTTTAGCGACTGTGTGAGAGGAGCTTATGGTGGCGCCGGGACCAAAGGATATTTCTATTGCTGCGAAATCCCGGGTGTGAGTCCACTCGAGTTGATGATTATGCCGCCTGTTAGGGAGAGTTTGATTGCGGTTGACGTGGTTCTGGAAACCGCGCCAACCTCAGTAGCACCACTTGGATTATCGGTAAGAGCTGGGAGAGTTGATCGCACCGGTGCAGGGATCTGTTGGATCGAGGGTCTGTTTGACCTAGTGCCACGTCGTTGATACACGACGGTGAGAGCCCTTTGGGATTGGAGCCCAGGCAGGTCCAGGTATTATTTAGAACCTTTTGAAGGAGCTATATTCCGGCAGTTATTGTTTGATGCCTGCGCCAATTTGGAATTTCAACTGAGGGCTTTGTCTAGATGGTGTTCAGGACGGTAGGGGCATTACGAGTACAGTGAAGCCAATGGATGGACTAATGCCCTGTTGCCTCTAGATTGAGGAATTCTGTGTTTCAGTTGGGCTTGAACGGTTTGATAGCGGCATCCTCCAGGAATATTTTGGTTTTACCCCCCCTCCCTGAGTGTTTAGAGTTTGTGCAGCATTTGTATATGGTGTGACAAGGTCTGTGGGGAAGAAGCTTTTTGCCAAGTCGTTGTGGTGCAAGTTTTAGCTTCGAGAGCATATCTTCCTGGATTACTTTTTCTAGCCGAAGGGGCGGCGGTGGAAATTCGGCCAAAGTGGATGCTATTTAAGACTGGCCGAGATCGACGGTCATTGTTGGGGTGAGGAGTTTTTGGACCGGATAGTGCCAGCAGAGCTTGATGACCGGGTGATGAGATTGGTACCAGCGCCGCTTCTAACCTAGTCAGTGGTGGGAGATGGATATGTGAGTTATAGTGATACCTCCCGTAGTGGCTGTAGAGCCACCATTGGATTTTGTGAGCATCCAGTATCACCCCGACAGAGCCACTGTGGTGGCGGATGCCTGGAGCAGAAGAGCTATTTGGGAGTCGAGTTTGACGGTTCCATAGCTGGCACTGTGTGGGGTCATCCTTGTGTGCAGGGTTTGAGTTGAGTCCCTGAGGATCCCTTTTGATGAGAGGCTGCGGCTGAGCAATCCACTTAGGTGGTTAAGTGTTGAGGGCGACCGAGTGTGAACCCCTGCTTGTTTGGGCCCCTTTTCTGTGCAGGTGTTTGTGTGGATGTGATTCGGGTCGCTTTGGTTGAGCTGGCTCTTGGGTGTGATTTTAGAGTGTGTTACTCAGGCTGTTTGTTCCTTTTCCCCCCGCCTTTTGTTGGAGTTTTTGAGGTTTTTCTACGTCTCAGCTCTGGAGTGTCATGTTTTGGACCCCTCGCCCGTGTTTGACTCGTTCCTTTTGGGGTCTGTGAGAGTTTGGAGTACGAGGGACGCCGTTGCGAATTCCGACTCGTGAGGTGAGGGAATTGCGCAATCGGGCTATGCCGTACTGGTTGTTGCTGTTGTTGTTGCTGAGGAGTAATCACGGGGAGTGATAGGTGACTTGGGAGCTGGAGACGGCGGTGTTGAGTATTGACCCCTGGTTTCTGGGACTCCTTGGGAGTTGCCTTAGTTTCGAGGACGAAACTTTCTTCTAGTGGGGGAGGATGTGGTGACCCGGATCTTTGCAGGGCGTCTACAGTGTGACCAGCAGCTTCTGGAAGCCTACGTGGCATGTCGGCGGTGTTCGCGCGCCAGTTTGGACACAAGAGATGGACTCGGGGCTTAAAATGGATCTCGTAGGTAATCGGGGGACCCCATCGGATGTTTAGAACAGTTTACGCGAGGAGTGGATATCAAATTTAGGCTCGGCGCGGAATTCGGATTAAAAATACCTTTGCGGGAGCCTCCGGCAAATTATAGGATTGGAATTTGGCAAAATGGACGACGGATTTGGAATCAGCGCGCGAAAACGGTCAAGATGGGCTATTTACTTACTGTTTTTGAGCTTGCGGGTACTGTTCATGCCGGAACAGTATTTCCGGCGATCGCCGGCGGCGGCCGGCGGCGGCGGACAGCGTCGGCGGGCGGCGGCGCAGCCTCAGGCAGGCGTTTGGCGGCCGCGGGCAGGCGGCTGAGGGCGCGGGCAGGCGGCTGAGCGCGCGGGCAGGCGCGCGGTCCACCGCGGAGGTCGTGCACCGGGGGCGGGCCACGTGGCGCTCTCCGGTTGGCCGGTTCAGCGGGCGCGGTCCACTGAAATTGGGCCCGGGTGCACGGTAGACCGGGTGGACACGTGGCGTGAGGTGATTGGTTCGGTGTTGTGCTCCCGGTCCACGCAACCGGTGGAGTGGGTGACCGGGGCAGGTGGCCGTACGGCGGGGCAGGTGGCCGTACGGCCCGGGTCAGCCGCGACGTGCGCGGTCCACGGCGCGACGTGCGTGGTGCACGGGTTGCCGGGCCACGTGTCGCGTCGCCATTTGCGGGCGCAGGTGCACCGGGTGCAGTGGGGCCCGGGGGAGTAGTGGACTGAGCTGTGTGGTAGACCGGGCCGCACTGTGCGCGCCCGAAACTTGGCGGGCCGGGCCGCACTGTGCGCGCCCGAATTCGGGCGGACCGGACCGGGCGCCCGAAAGTTGGGACACAATGGGAATTTTTCCAATTGTTTCCTCAGCCTATAAATAGGCAGCCCGAGCCCTCTTCTTTGGCTCTTTTCTCTCAGCCCACGCACCATCTGCCCGAGCACCTTGAAGAAGACTTGTTCAACTCTTAATTCTTGATCTTCCTGCCAAGTTCTACGATTTTAGGAGCAAGCATCCCGAGGTTCTGGATTTTACGGTGCGGCGCGATGTTGCTTTCTAGTGTTCTTCTTCGGCGCAGCGACAGTGTTTTGGCTCCCCTGGGCTACCCCGAGCTCCTTTTTCTGTGATTCTTGCGCCGACAGACTCCTAAGAGGTAGGGCTTCATCTTTCGTATTGATCGCGCTTTCCCGTTGCGAGTTTTTGGCACGGATCCCGAGGCAACACTGTGACCCTTTTTCTGTTTGGCTTTGTGGGACAGCATCGAGGTGTTTTGGCCATATCTTTGCGCACAAGCGTCAGCTGGAAACGAGCTTATACAACTTTTTCATCTACAGATCGCAAGGAACGCGCTCGTATTTTTCTTGGATTTTTCTGAGATTTCATCAGAGGTGAAAATTACTGTTTTCTCAGTGAACAGTGTACTGTTTTAATACAGATTTTTGTATGAGTGTACCCCCCTTGCCGAATTTTTATCTTGACTTAGCGAACTCCGATTTGGGCGTACAAGGTACCGTTTCGAAGCTATCGACGCAAGGATTGCTGTGATATTTTTATTGGAATTTTCTGGGCACTATCTGCAGGTGATAATTTAATAGTTCAGAATTTGAGGTTGTATGTGGTTTTAAGTGCTATATTTGGGAGCCTAGTGTAATTAGTGGACTTTGTATTGTGCCAGGAGTGTTACGGGTGTGCTGAACTTATTGGAGCAAGGGATTAGAGTTATTTGGTGTTTTCAGCTGTTGGGCTTTGGACAGTCAGCTTTTCAGGTGGGTGCCTTATTCCCGGAACCGGTGGACGGTTCTCTAAATTTTCATATGTTAGCATTGCATGCAGGTGAATGGTACAATAGCTGGGATTGATCGGTAAGTTTAACAATGAGGATTTTATGGAAATTGCAAGTGAATTATTCACAGTATGACAATGGTATTAATCAAATAGTCATGTTGATGATTAGTGAAAGCTTATCTAAGGCAAGGATACCCTATATGATTAATTATCATGCCATATTAGCACATAACCTTTTATGAGGATGGTTTATGCATTGGGATAGGATTATGTAGTTATGTGCAGGTTCTACTCTGAGGAGCCATTATGGATTGAGAATTATGGACAGGTATGGTCATTGATAATTTTGGCATGAGGTTTATTTTCTTTATTCTTCTTGAGGACAAATGCATGCTTGTATGGACATATGTGTATGGACATATAGTTAGGCCATCTTTTACTGCTGCACTACATATTGGAATTTGACTTAGGAGAAACCATGATTGCTTTCTTTCTCCTTTTTATTTAGACTTTTGAGTCATGTTGCTCGGGTTCGAGCAGAGGTTTGGGATAGTGTAGCTGGGACCTTAGGGTCTGAGACAGGGTGTGCTTGATGTTGGATTGTGGGTTATTGCGGCAACCGCGGACAGTAGGCGGTTGACCGGATCTTGATTAATTTACCCAATTGTGGATTGTGGGTTATTGCGGCAACCGCGGACAGTAGGCGGTTGACCGGATCTTGATTAATTTACCCAATTGTGGGTTGTGGGTTATTGCGGTGACCGCGGACTTTGGGCGGTTGACCGGATGTTGACTATTGCATCAGATTGGGTATCAGATTTGTTCTAGTGGATGGTGTTTCCCACTTTTTGAGTACTATTGCATCAGATCGGGGTTTTGTTAGTGGACGGAGTTTCCCACTTTGATCATAGTCTTGATCCAGTCCTGCTATTATGAGACAGTGGTTACAGAGATACTCGATACAGTGATGCTTGATACAGTGATACTTTACTCGTGTGGGTCGCTCCCCTCGAGTGCCACTCCGGAGTAGGCTTTCCACGGTGTGAGCGCCGGGCACCAGGCAGGGTTCTTGAGTTCGACAGCAGAGCAGGCAGTACCAGTGATTACTGGTCTATCGATTGGGTTTATTCAGGCAGATACTTTCTGTTACACTCATGCCTGGGGGACCGAGTGGAGTCTAGTAGCTTTGTTTAGACCAGTGCTTGTATTGTTGGGAACCGTTCGGGGTTTGACGGTGGTCCCGTGGTCGTTGTGAGTTCTTTGACCATTGTGTGAGAGGTTGAGCATCTTGTGTCTATCCGTTCTGAGAGAGAGAGCATGGATTATGACTATAGCCTGCATGAGCCACTACTCAATAGCGAGTTAGTCCGTTTGGACGCCCTACGTAATTCCTGCCCGTCAGCGGGAGGTGGTTGTAGGTGGGCGCAGGTTTGACTGGACCCGATGTGGCAGTCAGCTCGATTGGGTCAATTGAGCACCTCGTGTGCGAGTGTTGCATATCTTCATCAGAGTTTCCCCATTTGAGCATTTGGATAGAGGCATGGTAGCTGTAGAGTGTTTCCAGCTTCTTCTTTCAGTTTTACTGCATCGGTTATCTTTTGCCTCTAGTAGTCTTGGTGGGCAGATCGTCGGGCTTTGTGGCGATACCCACTGAGAACTCCCTTATTGCGTAGTTCTCACGCCCGTTGGGGGTTTTCCCCCTTTTGTCCTTTCTCCTCTTTGTTTTGCAGAGTCTTGGCGGGTGTTGCCGTTCTGTGGTTGCTGTGCGTGGTGAGGGAGTAGCGAGCCCCTTTGACATCTCTTCATCTGCAAAGAATTCTCGACGTGAAAACACAGAGACAAAGGGCTGATCCTTGAATAGGAAAAAGAATGGATCCGCAGGGTCCCAAATGAATTGGCTTATTCGAAAAAAGCCTTGTTCTTTGGAAGATCTATCTCGTGTCCCCCTTTGGAGGAGATCTTCA
Organism: Tillandsia leiboldiana; assembly: GCA_029204045.2. NCBI lineage: Eukaryota > Viridiplantae > Streptophyta > Magnoliopsida > Poales > Bromeliaceae > Tillandsia > Tillandsia leiboldiana. The sequence goes on along the minus strand of CM055076.1, from coordinate 7,850,691 downwards.
GTATAGTCGGTAGATTGGTATTTATTTCCTCTTTTGAGAGACTGGTGTAGTGAGGATATGATGTATTGAGAGCTTGTACACTGATGTTTTATTTGAGATATCTCCCTGTTGAGCTATGAGTTTTGTACTCGAGGTTAATGTATGATTATCATTTTTGGGAGATGGACCTTGTTGTTTTATCTTCAGTTGTACAGTGGTTGATTTTATTCTACAGCAGTTTTATCTTTTAGCTCTGATATCTGTTAGCTGTAGTTCTTTTTGCAGGTAGGACGCTTCGCCTATGCGGGTTTGGCATAGGTGGCGGATCTGTTGGCGAGCCCGGGTCGCAGTTTCGACCCCGGGGCGTGACAGTCTCGCTAGCCCTGTCATCTAGACCCAGGCTCAGCCGAGACTCGCCGCACACTTCCGGCTGGTTATTGGCTCTGATACCAAATGTAACAACCCGGCCCACTAGCAATAATAACTTGTTGGGCCTTAAAGTGACGCTCCCAATAGTCCCACATCGGATGTGGATAGAATTGTGATTGGGTTTATATGAGACATGGACACTAGTAACAATAACTGGGCTTAAGCATTTTGGGCTGTGGTTTGGGCCCAATAAGTTATTATTGCTAGTGGGCCGGGTCGTTACATTTGGTATCAGAGACAATAACCAGCCGGAAGTGTGCGGCGAGTCTCGGCTGAGCCTGGGTCTAGATGACAGGGCTAGCGAGACGAGTCTCACATCGCCTGGTGATCTTGGGCTGTTGTGTGTGTGTTTGGGCTGACGATGACGTCAGGCCTAAACGGGGGGAGTCTGTGACGCCCCTGATAGTCCCACATCGGATGTGGATGGAATTGTGATTGGGTTTATATGAGAGATGGTCACTAGTAATAATAACTGGGCTTAAGCATTTTGGGCTGTGGTTTGGGCCCAACGAGTTATTATTGCTAGTGGGCCGTGTCGTTACATTTGGTATCAGAGCCAATAACCAGCCGGAAGTGTGCGGCGAGTCTCGGCTGAGCCTGGGTCTAGATGACAGGGCTAGCGAGACGAGTCTCACATCGCCTGGTGATCTTGGGCTGCTATGTGTGTGTTTGGGCTGACGATGACGTCAGGCCTAAACGGGGGGAGTCTGTGACGCCCCCAATAGTCCCACATCGGATGTGGATGGAATTGTGATTGGGTTTATAGGAGACATGGACACTAGTAATAATAACTGGGCTGAGGCATTTTGGGCTGTGGTATGGGCCCAACGAGTTATTATTGCTAGTGGGCCGGATCGTTACATTTGGTATCGGAGCCAATAACCAGTCGGAAGTGTGTGGCGAGTCTCGGCTGAGTCTGCGTCTAAATCACAGGGCTAGCGAGACAAGTCTCACATCGTCTGATGATCTTGGGCTGTTGTGTGTGTGTTTGGGCTGACGAGGACGTCAGACCTAAACGGAGGGAGTCTGTGATATCCCAATAGTCCCACATCGGATGCGAATGTGGATGTGTTTGGGTATATAAGAGGACATGGACACTAGTAATAATAACTGGGCTTAAGCATTTTGGGTTGTGGTTTGGACCCAACGAGTTATTATTGCTAGTGGGCCTGGTCGTTACATTTGGTATCAGAGCCAATAACCAGGCGGAAGTGTGTGGCGAGTCTTGGCTGAGTCTGGGTCTAGATGACAGGACTAGCGAGACGAGTCTCACATCGCCTGGTGATCTTGGGCTGCTGCGTGTGTGTTTGGGCTGACGAGGACGTCAGGCCTAAACGGGGGGAGAAAGTGACGCTCCCAATAGTCCCACATCGGATGTGGATAGAATTGTGATTGGGTTTATATGAGACATGGACACTAGTAATAATAACTGGGCTTAAGCATTTTGGGCTGTGGTTTGGGCCCAATAAATTATTATTGCTAGTGGGCCGGGTCGTTATGTTTGGTATCAGAGCCAATAACTAGTCGGAAGTGTGTGGCGAGTCTCGGCTGAGTCTGGGTCTAGATGACAGGGCTAGCGAGACAAGTCTCACATCGTCTGATGATCTTGGGCTGTTGTGTGTGTGTTTGGGCTGACGAGGGCGTCAGACCTAAACGGAGGGAGTCTGTGATATTCCAATAGTCCCACATCGGATGCGAATGTGGATGTGTTTGGGTATATAAGAGGACATGGACACTAGTAATAATAACTGGGCTTAAGCATTTTGGGTTGTGGTGTGGGCCCAACGAGTTATTATTGCTAGTGGGCCTGGTCGTTACAAACGGTCTCGCCGGTTCCCCGTTCTACGCGTCGCGCTTCTTCACGCATCTCGCTGATGCGGGGTCCTCTGGCGGTTCGTTTCCTCCGAGGCTCTCTCTCGCCTCCTCCTGTAGTCGAGAAAAAAGGAAGTGCTCTCTCTCTCTCTCTCTCTCTCTCTCTCTCTCTCTCCCTCTTCTTCTAGGTTCTGCTAGGCTTTCGTCGGTAGACAGAAAAGGAAGTGCTCCGTTGGTGTTTGGGATCTCTGGCGCCGAAACGATCTCGCCAGTTCTCCGTTGTACGCGTCGCGCTTCCTCACGCATCTCGCTTATGCGGGGTCCTCTGGCGGTTCGTTTCCTCCGACCCTCTCTCTCGCCTCCTCCTGCAGTCGAGAAAAAAGGAAGTACTCTCTCTCTCTCTCTCTCTCTCTCTCTCTCTCTCTCTCTCTCCCTCTTCTTCTGGGTGCTGCTATTGTGGGTTTCATCCGGCTCTCGCCGGTAGACAAAAAAAGGAGAAAAAAAAAAGTCGTGCTGACTGTGGGTCGCTTCCGAATATGGGTTTGCTTGGGGTGTGCATGATGATCGACATAAAAAGGAAGGATGAATAATATATATGTGCATGTCTTTTTCTCCCTCGGTTTTCATCGTTCTGGGTTCTCTGTCTCAGAAAAAAAAAGAGGTTATGGTGATCGACATAAAAAGGAATGATGAATAATATATATGTGTATTTCTTTTTCTCTCTCGGTTTTCATCGTTCTGGGTTCTCTGTCTTAGAAAAAATGGTTCGATTGTGGGTTTCCGATTGTGGGTTTCTTCGGGTGGTCCATGATCGACGTTATATATATTTTGGGATGAATTATATTTAGTTTATATATATATATATATATATATATATATATATATATATATATATATATATATATATATATATATATATATATATATATATATATATATATATATATATATATATATATATATATATATATATATATATGTACTTCTCTGTCTCTACTTTGGTTGGGCTGACCTTCTGCCACGTTCTACCATCTTTTCCACCTTCTACCGTATTTTATTTTATATATATCTACTTCTCTCTCTCTCTCTCGGATTTTCTCATTGTGTGCTTCTGCTGTATGGGTTAGTTGCGTGACTTTGGTTGGGCTGACCTTCTGCCACATTCTACCATCTTTTTCACTTTCTACCGTAGTTTACTTTATATATGTACTTCTCTCTCTCTCTCTCTCGGTTTTTCTCATTTTGTGCTTCTGCTGTATGGGTTAGTTGCACGAGTTTGGTTGGGAGGAGCTTCTGCCAGCTTCTACCAATTCAGCTACTTGTTTGTTCAGTAAGGTATCTGTGCTTTTGTAAGTGGGAATCCACAATTGATGTCGCCATTGTTGCCCGAGCTTCTTATCCACACCCAACAACCGTTTCCGGAGCCATATAAGGTACAGACCTTCTACCATCTTTTCCACCTTCTACCGTATTTTACTTTATATATGTACCTCTCTCTCTCTCTCTCTCTCTCTCTCTCTCTCTCTCTCTCGGTTTTTCTCATTGTGTGCTTCTGCTGTATGGGTTAGTTGCACAAGTTTGGTTGGGAGGAGCTTCTGCCACTTTCTACCAATTCAGCTACCTGTTTGATCAGTAAGGTATCTGTGCTTTTGTAAGTGGGAATCCACAATTGATGTCGCCATTGTTGCCCGAGCTTCTTATCCACACCCAACAACCGTTTGGGGAACCATATAAGGTACAGACTTTTCTACGAAATAAGGTACAGACCTTTATATATGTACTTCTCTCTCTCTCTCTCTCTCTCTCTCTCTCTCTCGGTTTTTCTTATTGTGTGCTTCTGCTGTATGGGTTAGTTGCATGAGTTTGGTTGGGACGAGCTTTTGCCATCTTCTACCAATTCAGCTACCTGTTTGATCAGTAAGGTATCTGTGCTTTTGTAAGTGGGAATCCACAATTGATGCCGCCATTGTTGCCCGAGTTTCTTATCCACACTCAACAACCGTTTGTGGAGCCATATAAGGTACAGACGTTTCTACGAAATAAGTATGAGTTCTTGACATTTTCTTGCTTTGTTTTTATATTTAAGTGTTTGTTATAAATGCTTAGTTCTTGAATTTTTAGGTTCGAAATTAGAAACACATAAAATTTTCCAATTTGAGCTTGCCATTGTTGCTGTGTTCAGTTCAGTGCTTGCAATTGTTCCTGTGTTCACTTGGGTTCTTTGCATGTAAGCTAGACCTGGAGCAAGAAAAAAAACCTTTGTTCACTTTTCCACCAAATAAGTATAGAGTTTTGAAATTTTCTGCCTTTGTTTTTATATTAAAAAATGTTTCTTATAAATGTTTAGTTTTCTAATTTTTAGATAGAAAATTAGAAGCGCTTAAAATTTACCAACTTGACCTTGAACATTGTTGCTGTGTTGAATTGGGTCCTTGCGATTGTTGTTGTGTTGACTTGAGTTCTTTGCATGTAAGCTAGACCTGTACCAAGAAAAGAAACCATTGTTGCGCACACTTCTTCTTCACAGCCAACAACGGTGCGACTAAACCTTCTCCAACAGCTGAAGGTAAATCTTCTCAAAGCCTTTCCGCCCAAGTTTTTGGTCGTCCAACTTTAGGTTGGTCGGGAGGAGCCTATGCTTTGATCAGTAACTGGCATGAGGCAAAATAAAAAATGAAGCAAAAACCTATCTTTGTAGCAAATAGGTATGAATTCTGACATTTTCTTACTTTTTTTTTATATTTACATGTTTCTTATAAATGCTTAGTTCCTTAACTTACAATTTTAGTTTCCAAATGGTTAGTTTTCTTATTTTAGGCTTTAATTTTTTAAATATGATTCTAATTTTAGGCTTCGATTTGAAATCTCAAGTTTTTCCAAGGAAGTGTTTGCTCCTCCACTCCATCTTGGTTGGGAGGCGACTTTTTATATTTAAATGTTCTTTTAAAATGAATCTAATTTTACTCTTCAATTTCAAATCTCATGCTTTTCCAAGGAAGTGTTGGCTCCTGCAACTTGACCTTGGGTGGGAGGCAACTTTTTATATTTAAATGTTCTTTTAAAATATGAATTCTAATTTTATCCTAAAATTTAAAATCTCAAACCTTTCCCAACAAAGTTCTTGGTGCTTCACCTTGAGTTCCCTGTTGTTGTTGTCTTGACTTGAGTGGTTGTCATTGTTGCTGTCTTCACTTGGGTGTTTTCCATGTAAGGTAGACCTGTACCAAGAAAAAATTCGATTATTGCGCAAGCTTCTTCTCCACCGCCAACAACGGTGCTTGGTTGCCGGAGGTTTGCTGGGAGAAACTTCTGCCACCTTCTCCAGCATTTTCCGACAAAGTTTTTGGTCCTCCAACTTGAGCTTGATCGGGAGGAGCTCATGCTTTGATCAGTAACCGGCATGAGTCAATGGCGAAAATAAAGCGAAAACCGAGCTTTTTAGCAAATAAGTATGGTTTCTGATATTTCCTTATTTCGTTTTTATATTGAAATGTTTCTTATAAATACTTAGTTTCCTAATTTTTTAAATTAAAGTTACAAACACATACAATTTTCTTTTCAAAATATGATTCTAATTTTAGGGTTACATTTTAAATGTAAAATTTTTTCCAATCCGGCCTAAATTTTAAATAAGAGAGGTTTAAATTATCAAAGGTTCGAAAAGATAACAGAAAGTTCACCCAAGCAAGGTCGGGCACCATTTAAGCCGAGGCAACTTTTTATATTTAAATTTCCTTATTTTAAATGTTTCTTATAAATGCTTACTTTCCTAATTTTTTGAATGAACATTTTATGCTTAGTTCCCTAAATGTTTTTTATAAATGCTTACTTCCCAACTTTTTATGTTTAATTTTTGGAATGAAAAATTACTTCTCTAATTTTTGGAATCACATAAAATTTGTGCTGTGAAATATTATTCTAATTTTATGCTTTATTTTGAAATCCCAAACTTTTTCCAAGAAAGTTTTGGGTGCTCAAACTTGAGCTTGCCATTGTTATTGTGTTGAGCTGGGTGGTTGCCATTGTTGCCATTGTTCCTGTCTTCAGTTGGTGTTTTGCATGTAAATATATATATATATATATATATATATATATATATATATATATATATATATATATATATATATATATATATATTATATAAATATCACTTTATATCTATACAAATTCTATTATAAATGTTTACTTCCTTAATTTTTGAAATGATAATTTTATGCTTACTTCCCTAAATGTTTCTTATAAATACTTACTTTCCAACTTTCTTAATTTTTCGAAACACGTAAAATTTGTGTTGTAAGATATTATATTATTCTAATTTTATGCTTCCGCCACATTTTTTAACTTTTGCCATCCAACTTTTTACTTCTGCAAATTTAAATAACTCATAGTTAAAAAGTATCAAATAAATAAATATTGGAGATATTCTACATTTTTAACCATAAAAACATTTACAAATTAAATATTAACATATGAATTATAAAGTCCATATATGTATATTTTAAATATAATATTTTAATATAAAATAGTTGGAAATCTAATATATCTATTCAAAATTAGGAGAAATCATACGTATTAAAAATTAGGAAACTAAGTATTTATAAGAAACATTTAAATATACAAACCTATTATTATAGAAATAAAGTCAGGAAATTACACTATATTGCTAAAATAATTAATATATTATTATATATTTTTTATTTAAATTGTATAAAATTTAGATTAAATTTATAAGAGCTTTTCCTACTTTTGTTTATTAAAATATATAAATGAATATATATATATATATATATATATATATATATATATATATATATATATATATATATATATATATATATATATATATATATATAATCTTTAGTCAAATGATTTTACATAGAAGAATATGTATATATATATATATATATATATATATATATATATATATATATATATATATATAATATAAATTATTTATATACCTAATGAAATAATAATGTGATGTTACCTGAATTGAGGAGATTTGCTATTAACTTTTAATTTGTATGCCTTGTGGTCTTAGATTTACTATCTAAGTCATTCCATCTCATCCTTTACTAATCCTCCAATATTTAGTATAACTCATTCCATCTTATTCTTTACTAATCCTCCAATATTTATGATGGAATAAATGTTATATAATAATATATAAAATATTGATGTATCTTTTAGTTGGTTTGATGTGATGTTAGAAGATTTAGTAGATTTGAAGATATTAGTAGATTTGATGTGATGTTAAGAGATTTAGTAGATTTGAAGAGCGATGTGATATTAGATATGAGTAGATTTGGTCTTATTTAATGTGATGTGACGTTACAATATTTGCTATCTCATCCTTTACTAATCTTTCCAAATATCGAAAAATGTGCCAAAATGTGTATAATATATGATCTATAAAATATTGATATATCTAAAGAAAAAAGCCATCTGATTTTAGTAATTTAGATTAGTTAGATTTGAACATATTAGTAGATTTCATGTGATCTTAGAAGATTTACTATATTTGGTTTAGGATTTAGTAGATTTGAAGATATTAGTAGATTTGATGTGATGTTAAGAGATTTAGTAGATTTGAAGAGTGATGTGATATTAGATATGAGTAGATTTGGTCTTATTTAATGTGATGTGACGTTACAATATTTGCTATCTCATCATTTACTAATCTTTTCAAATATCAAAAAATGTGTCAGAATGTGTATAATATATGATCTATAAAATATTGATATATCTAAAGAAAAAAGTCATCTGATTTTAGTAATTTAGATTAGTTAGATTTGAGCATATTAGTAGATTTCATGCGATCTTAGAAGATTTAGTATATTTGGTTTTATTTATTAAGTTAGACAGATGTGATGTTAGGAGATTTGCTATCATACTATTAAATTTGAAACTGATATTCCTATATAATAATATATATAAATTACAAGTATATTTGCTATTATAATTCGTAATTTTTAGTGGGATGATTTTGCATAGAAGAACATATATATATATATATATATATATATATATATATATATATATATATATATATATATATATATATATATATATATATATATATATAAGTTATTAAATACCTAATGAAATAAGAATGTGATGTTACCTAAATTTAGGAGATTTGCTATTAACTTTTGATTTGTGTGCCTTGTGATCTTAGATTTGCTATCTAAATGATTCCATCTCATCCTTTACTAAGCCTCCAATATTTATCATAAGTCATTTCATCTCATCCTTTACTAATGCTCCAATTAATATAATATATAAAATATTATTATGGTCAGTATATTTAAATTTTGTTGCAAAAAGAAAAAAGATTAAATTTCTGTATTAGTAGATGATTTGATTGCTAAGTAATTTGAAGTGATATTTCATTTAATTGCTAAGTAATTTGAAGTGATATTTTATTTAATTGCTAAATAATTTTATAAGATTTCAGTAATTCTTAAAAAATAAATTTAAATTTAATTGCCTAATTATTTTTAACTTTTAAATATAATAAAATATGTCTAATTTCTAATTATTTTTTATTTCCCGCGGCGAAGCGCGGGGTATTGAGCTAGTATATATAAAAGAGGCAACTGAGATATAATAGAATCAATTTTTTTTTTCAAAAAAAAAGAGTATAAGAGTTTAAAATTGGCTTTAATATATATTCACCATCTTATAATAAAAGCTAAAATACTTTTTTGGTGGTCCTCAAGCTATGAGACTATGATACTTCAAATTTTAAATTTAAATTTATTATAATTTTTAATTCAAATATTTTATATTATTATAATCAAAATTTACCATCTAACTTAGGTGAATGAATAGTGATGTATCGTTGATGTGATTATTAAATTACATTGTTGTGTTTAATAAAACGACAATGGCGCAATCACCGGTCAGCTAAATTGATCCGTGAAACTTGATTATAATAATTTTAATAAATTTAATAAAAAATTAATCTAAATTGTGATTTAGCCTGCAATAAAGGATTCCAAAACAATCTTCATGCACAGATTGGCATGATCTACTAGAAGTGGACATCATTTTCTGGGACAACATTTTCCCACATGTTGTTCTTTTCTTTAGGCATATAAGCATCCAATTAGATCTGTTTCTTCTTTTTTTTCCCCCTTTATTCTTATGCTTGATAAAGTTAAAATTCTAAATTTAATGGTTTTACTAACTTTTATTTAGTTTAGTTTTATTTGCTAAAAGATTTCTAAAAAATCAAATTTGATAAAACCCTCAATCAATTGCCTTAAATTATTTGATTCAGAAAAATTTTGAAAGTTGGAAGTGTCACTCATAAAATTAAAGTACTATTCAGGATATGCATTTTTATTTAGGATGTATAATATATATTTTATCTATATAAAAAAGTAAGTATTTTTACTGGTCATATTAAATATTTATTAAATAAATAGGGTATAAAATGTACACCCCATTTTGTAATAAACAAATAGAATTTTTATTTTAGAATACTTTATAATTGAGAAGGTTTCTATCAATTTTCATTATTGTTATTTTTTTAATCAAGTAAGACTCTATACCCACCAACACTTGCTTAGTTTACAAAAATTTGTGTATTCTTTTTTTTTTTTTTTTTTCGTGTGTGTTTTAGATATGTCATGTCACGCCCCGAGTTTTAAAAATCAGGTCTGAATTTTTTTTTTTTTTTTTTTTTTTTGAATAAATCAGAGTTTGCAAAACAGGCGTAACAGACCGCCACACATATAGGAAATCCCCTATACACAGGGATAGGGTCTCTCCTATACATGCACGGCTAGGCTAATCCAAACATCGATCAGAGAGCAATAAATATCTCAACTAACTATACTAATCATCAGGAATAATCCGAAGTATCAAAATATCATCAATCTAAAATATCTAAATAACTGGAAGCTGAAAGCTATAAATAAAAGTCAGCTACAATCACCGAAGATCTCAGACATCAATAGATCATCAGGGGGACAGCTCTATCGTGACAGCCTCACTGGATCGTCCCGACACCCCACTACTCGAACGACCTGAAAAACAGTCACCCGAGGGTGTGAGACACACCGGAGTGTATCCCAGTGGGCACGACGAGCCGAGAAATAGCTAATCGTACCTACTGGGTACTAAAATCTGCGGATAGTAGTAATCAATGGGTAAAGCTGAATAAACAGATAGAGTCTACTGATAATCAATAATCAGAATAAGAACTGCAGGTAAGTATACTGGAAATCAAGATATAACAGCAATAATCCATCATGAAAGCTGAAGATCATACATGCTGGAATCAAAAGATAACTACAAGAATCATGTATAAGGAGTTGCAAGTGATGAAAGCATGTCTACATATAATAATACTGGAAATAAACTGAGCAACAATACAAGTAACAGTAATGCGTCAAAGGTAGAAACCCAAGTACCCAATCATGCGCCAATGTTGGTCCCATAGGACCTCAGGCAAAGCCACTGTTCGGCACCTTTTCGGCTGACATAACCCTTGTCGAGGGGCTCACGGGTCTTATCTCAAGACCACTTTACCGGCAAAGAACAAGCTCCACGGGGAGCGACCCCGGCCATGTTCGTGAAGTACAGCAGTGCATGGCAAATCATAATGCTCAATCTCACGGTCTAGTGACCGAGTAGTCGGCAACATGCCGAGATCCCAACAGGGAATCATCTGTCTATATCTCTCAATCAGGATCAATCGATCATGCATATCAACAATATATCAAGAACCATCTCAATGACAGGACTCAACGAGTATAATCAAATCATGCATATCTGAATAAAGCAGTATGACAAATGACATAGAACTAGCAGGAATAATCGATCATGACATCTATATATCAGGATATGAAAGCTGACAAGCAGATGTGTATAAATATAGAGTGTCTAAGGGATCAGTGTCTATCTCGAAAATCATGCGATGTATAGGTGCAATCATCAGGACTAATCATGTAATCCGGAATACAAGGAGTATATACCCGAATAATAGCATATCAAACATGCACAATACTAGGAATCAAGATGTCTGTATATATCAATCAATCATGGGTCTGTCATGCATAACTGGAATATCAAAGCAAGTAATAACAGGCATGATCAGACCACAGGAATCTACTGTACTGAGACATATGAGCTGCTGAACCGGAAAGAAATCCAAGTAATATCTGAATATAAATCAGTATAACAATCGACAGGAATCAATACGCATACTCAGATCATGCAAGTCTATGTATCAAAATATAAAAGCTGATGAGCAGGTATACGTGATACGTCTACGGTGATCCAAGTCTATCAGGAAGATCATATGGCATATAGATCAAATCATCAGGACTAAACAAAAACAGGTGTCCGACTGGACTAAAGCAACCAAAGGGCCGAATAGATAAAGCCCGGACCGAAGATAACCCACCTGGGTGTAGGCAGATCCTCGAACTCCCGCTCTGCTACTGGGAGGCTGGTGCTGAACAACTGGGTCCTGAGCAAGGAGCTAGAATCAGTAATAGACTCACACAACCCCATCCCGACGACACAACAGTAACGGAAAGCTTAAACGGTCAATAGAGTCGATTTACGGGACGAAATCCAATCCCCGATCAACGAGAGTCCACGGGACTCCAACAAAATGCCCAATAAGTGTATAAATACTGTCTAAAGGTAATCATTGTGTCTAATATCCATTTGATCCATAATCTATCTTTAATTTGCATAATTATACTCTATTTTAGCTTGTTTCGATCCGTTCTTGAGATCCGGGAATCCAAAAGCCGTTCTATAAATTCTGTCACGTCCGTTACGACGAGACGAAGCTCGTGCTCACAAGCTTGGACTGACACGGATCCCGAAAACAAAGTTGGCCCATAACATACTTTGGCTCTATTTGCAACTATGCAATATCTTAATATCCACTTGATCAAATAAAGAACTAACTGGAGCATGGTGTTAAGCAAGGACTCAGAACAGTGGTGCTCACCTGAGGCGCGCCGGAGGGTGGCCGGAGGAGTCGCCGGAGCAACACCACCTAAAAGCCAAGGCTCGGTTTTGTCCAATGTTCAGTGAAACCCTGCTCTGACTGCAACAAGGGGGAGCACCAGTTAAATGGGGGTCCCAGATGGTGACTGGTGCAAGCTGGGTCGAGCTCCGGTGGCCGGAGGCGGCGGCGGCCGGAGACAATCCGGAAAAGATGATTCGGGTGCAACCTTGGAACCCAATCACAGAGGTGCCCTGGCCCAAAACTAAAATGATGGGGATCATATATATGACATTTAGGTCTTACCTGGGTGGGTGCCTAGATCCCGAGGCGCCGGAGATGGCCGGAGATCGGAGTTGGGTGTATCTCGGGTGCAACTGCAGAATTTCCCAACCCGACGATAAGACCGCCATGCAATGTCATAAATCACCTTAAAATGATGCACTTGACTTACCTGCATAGGTGCCCGTCGCCAGGAGGCGGCGGCGACACGCGGCGGCGGAGCTCGGTGGAGCTCAAAGGCCTCCAATGGCAGATTTCGGCCGGCGATGACCTGCCCGACGCAACTTGGACCAAGTTGCTCCCCACCACACCAGGATGCTTCCTGCAGAGGTGGCCGGCGCCGGGAGTGAGCTGCGGCGCCGGACGGTGACGATCGGTACAGTTGCCAAAAACCCGGTTTCTAGGGCATCACCGATCGGGTTCGATCCTCAATGGATGATGATCAGGCTCCGCGGGAATGTTGCAGTCGCCAAGAGCACGAGGTTCAACGGTGTTGATCTTTGGTTGGACGGCCGGATAACGGCGGAGCACGCGGTCGGTCCAAGGTGGCAATTCCGGCGGCTATGGCTCCTGCCGGCTAACTGGAATACCGGGGACCTCGGGGCTGCAGGAGGGTGATCCCCCGTAGGTCAGGAGGTGACTGCACAGGGTCTCGGGACAACTTAAAAAGAAAACTTCCAACAACTCACCTTCGCCGGAAAGATGGAAGGAGAGGAGGATGGCCGCGGCGGCGCGGCGACGGCTGGGGACGGGGATGCCCAGGCTCGGTCACGGCCACCCCAAAGTCTCTCTAGTTGCAGCTTGAGCCAACTTTGGACCCCCAGGCGTGTGTGTCCAACTCCAACCCGAGAGGATCAATGCGTGCGTGGCTCTCTCTCTCTCGGCTGCTCCGGCGACGGGAGGTGGTGGCGCGTCTAGTTTCCGTTGGAGAGAGGTGTGAAGCTTCGGTTCCAGAGAGGGGAGATAAAGAGGAGGCTAGCGCGTGGGGTGTGGTTTACGAAGAGTCGCACGCGGTGATGCATGCATAAATGCATGTATGCACAAATTCATAAAACCCCCTCCAATTTCTACTATTTAAAGTTGAGTCCTGAACCAGTTTAAACACTTTCAAACTTTAGTCCCTCTCCAACAATGGCATATATTGTAAGTACATAAAATATAAGGGTTTATTTGTGAAATGCCATTTTTCCTCATATTTTACGCTTTTCGAGGAGTTTCGCTTGTCAAAACGAAAAACGGATTTCGCCATTGCGTCCGGATCGACGAGACCGACGAAAATGACTACCTGGATCACTGAATTTGAACTCCGAACAGTGAAATAATCCACGATGGAGTCCGAAATTTAGGGGTTACTGTTCATCTACAGTGTTCACTTAAAACACTGTGTACAGACCCACTGTTCCCCTTTTGTTGCGAAATTCGATTCCTTCCTCTTTAATTTCTTGGAAGATCCGACCGTCGGATCGAAAGGTACTGAATATGAAAATCGCTCGATTCGACGAGACGATCGCAACGGTCAACTCGGATTTCCAAGATCACGTACGGATTGGAAAATAATATTTTTGCCTTGTAAACTGTGTAATTTATATAGTGGCAAAAAGGTCAACTGCCCTCTTGTGCCAAAATCAACTTGACATTTCCTTTTCTTCTTGTATATATTTACCATAAAATTTCAAGTTTCTACATGTCACTAGTATATGTTTTTGTTATTTAAAAATAATCCGTTATTAATGTCCGTTAACTTAGCTGGGATTAAATTCGAATTAAATTTCTATCATAATTAAAATTAAATCAAAATAAACATAATTTTTTAATAAGTAATTATTTCTTTTAAGAAGCAATTGCTTATATATTCTTAGAAAATTTTAAACTTTTTTATTTTCATGCGTAAAAAAATAATTTGAAAAAATATACTTCTAACGTTCCAAGTAGACTAGGGTATAGTTTGAAAATACGGTGACTAAAAATATTATTTTTATATTATAAAACTGTTTAGTTCGGTAATAAAGTGAAAATAACGGTAACAAAAATTATTCCCACTACTTTACCAAACTGAATATTTTTTTGACTGGGATAAAATATTTCGTTAAATTTGCTATTTTTGATTATCTCGAGATAGTTTAGAATAAACTATCCCACCTTTTTCGTTGGGACAAAATATTTTGTCAAATTTGCTATTTCCGATTATCTAGGAACAGTTTGAAATAAACTATTACATCTTTTCGGTGAAATAGTATTTTCTTAAATTTTTTTTTTTTAAATTATATATTGAATTAAAATAAATTATGTAGTTATAATATATTACATATTATAATACATTTTTTTTTATTATAATAATTATTAATTATACTATATTAATACATATTTTATTATTTGTACTTAATATAATATATTATTATAATAAATTATACTTAAATATTAATAATTAATAATAAATTATTAAATTATTATATTTCAAATATTATTTTACATAGTATATTTTGTATCTTATTTATGGCTTAATTGCATACGGCTCCCTGTAAACATATCGAATAGCAGATATATCCCTACAAAGTTCAACTTTTTATATTTATCCATTCAAAAGTCCAACGTTATTCATATATATCCCTACCGTCTATTTCTGTTAGAAAAATCTAGTTAACCATAGGTTAAATATTTAATCTTGATTAGTTAGTGAGGTAAATTTACTCTTTTATCATTTCAGGTATTTCTGCATTATTTTTTGGAGGGATATTTTTGAAAAAAAAAACTGTCATTTCACATATAATTTGTTAAAAAATAAACAGTGAACTAACGATAATAAATCGGAGGGATATATATGAATAACGTTAGATTTTTGAAGGAATAAATATGAAAAGTTAAAATTTGTAGGGATATATCTGCTATTTGATATGTTTTCAGAAAACCGTATACAATTTACCCCTTATTTATTATTAAATATTAATCATATTTTATATCAAATTCGATAAAATTAATAGGGTATACCCTGTTAAGAAATAGAGAGAAACAAAGATGGCAAAAATAGAGCAGTTGGCACCGCGTTGGCAGCCAACGCATCCGCATTTGTCGTCCGGTTGTCGAAGATTCTAGAATTATATTCTCGCCAGAGTATTTTCGGTGGCCCTGCAGATGTCTTCTTCCTGTCATCCATCTGACATGGCACCAGAAAGCTCCAAGCTTGATTGAGCAGCAGCTGTAATACTAAATAAAAAAATTTTAGATCATATTTTTTTGTCATAATTTTTAATTTTTTAAAATTAATTGTAAACGACGATTTTTTCTTTCGATTCGCTCTTCTGCACAATCTGCAAAAAGATGTTTTCTGTCTATTTTTTTATCCTGAAAATGGAGCCGTCATAGAAAATTCGAATTAGGGTTAAACCGAGACTCCCGTTATATATATATAAAAAAAATTTAGATCATATTTTTTGTCATAATTTTTAATTTTTTAAAATTAATTGTAAACGACGGTTCTTTCTTTCAATTCGCTCTTCTGCACAATCTGCAAAAAGATGTTTTTTTGTCTATTTTCTTATCCTGAAAATGGAGCCGTCATAGAAAATTTGAATTAGGGTTAAACCGAGACTCCCGTTATATATATATATATATATATATATATATATATATATATATATATATATATATATATATATATAAAATTTAATGTAATAATATTTTAATCACGTCCGTCCATCAAGAATGCGTTCAGATATATCTTAACCGATTGGATTGACTGTATCTTTAAATATTGACTTGAATAAATTACGTGTGCCACATCCAACAGCAATATCTTAAGAATTATTATTTTTTTATCAAATTCAATCATTATTATTATTTTTTTCACTATGCTCAACTTATTTATAATATTAATTAAATAAAAATTTTAGTTACTCTTAAAAATAATAGTATTACAAACTAAAATATATATATATATACATATATAGAGAGAGAGAGAGTAATGCTACATGTACACCCCGAAGGGGTGTACATCCTACACCTCCACCCTTTTAATGGTGTCGATGTTTTTTACGGGTCACATCAAGTGACCCCTCATCACACCCCCACCCTTAGATGGGTGGGGGTGTGAGATGTACACCCTTTACGGGTGTACAAGTAGCATTTTCCATATATATATATATATATATATATATATATATATATATTTTATTTCTGACTATTCTAATATAGTAAATCATTTCGAAAATAAAAAAAAGTTATTCAAATATAAGTTATCTTGGAATCAAACAAAACCTAAAAGTCTCAAAAAAGTCTTCGCAAATTTATAGCGATTCTGAGCGCTTAAATTTTTAAGGGATGCTAGATGTACACCCCTTTATGATGTACATCCTACACCCCACTCCATCCTGGGATGGGTATTATTCTACTCGTCACATCGAGTGACATTATAAATAAATTCGTTTTATTTTTCATTTTTTGGAGTGTCAAAACAAAAAAAAAATGGTATATAGGGTAAAAAATAGGCAATCTATCCCTTTTTTTTCAAAAAAAAATGATTTTGGAGATTGTGGAGTGGAATTCACCCCACTCCAGGATGGGATGGGGTATAAGATATACACCCCTAAAGGGGTGTATACTTATATATATCCTAATTTTTTTGGACTTTTTATAGTATAAAAATAATATTTTTTGCTATTACATTATCAAGTTAGACCTAAGAACATGTTTGGCCTGGACTTTGAAAAGTTATTTTAGGGCCAAAATTAATTTTTCTTTCAATAGAGCATTTGATGACCTTTTTTTTTTTTTGTAAAATTTAGTTTGAATTATAAATCACTATTGTGATTTTATAGGCTCCAAAATTAGAAATAACTAAAGCATGTGTCCAAAAATCTAAGTCCCACAAAATCATAATCTAAATTTAGATTTTGAATTAAAATTAAAATTTTGGATTTAAATTTTGGATTTAAATTTTTAATTTAATTTTTAATTTGAGATTAATATTTTAAATTCAAATTCAGATTATTTTTTATTTCAAATTCAGATTTTGAATTCAGTTTCAAGTACAAACTTATATTTTGAATTCAATTGAATTAGACATTTAAAATTTGAATTGAAATTCAAATTTACATTGAAATCAAAATTTGAATTTGAATTTAAATTTTAAATCCAAATTATAAATTCTATTTAAGTTTTATTAGTTGTTGAGATCAAAATGTTTGCCATCTGCGGAGGTGACACATAGCACCTACCATCGGCTAAAGATATCAGTCGATAGAAAAATGAGTCGAAAAAGAGAGACCTGTGTCTTGATCAAGACCGACCTCAGTCACGTGAAAGTGTGGCACATGGCGCACGCCATCGGCCGAAGGTATCAGCCGATAGGAAAAGCGGCCGAACGAGAAGACCACCGTCTTATCCATGATCGACTTCGAAAGACGAACATCATACCGTCCCAGTCGAGTGACGAAGGAGACAAGGTCAGAGTCAACCGAAGAAAGAAAACCGAAGAAAGAAAGACTCTGAAAGAAATGAGTGCGAGATGTGGGTGCGAATCTCGTAACCAATTTCGGAATGGCAAGCGGCGCCTAGCATTAGAAAGCGCTGAAGATCACGCTTCAGCGTGCTGATAAGGGAATGAACTTGGATGAAAAAATGATTACTATCCTATTTGAGGAAGTTTGACTCAAAAAGAAGTAGTTAAGAAATTTACAGTAATTCTTCTCAAATCACGCCGATTATTCAAATCGGTAATTATTTGCATGGTTCGGGAGTGTATAAATATCCGAACCATGGAAGATAATAGGGTCCTGCAATCTCGTATGCCAAGACCACCCTTACTATTTTCATACCTTTCAATACCTACATTTACTGCTTTTCTAGATAACTTTACCGTATTTCCTAGTAGTAGATTAACTTGTAATTGGTTCCCTGTTACTCTTGTAACCCCACTCCAAGCAATACAATTCCTAATCAGCTCCTTAGACGTGTCCGAATCTTTGTCTCTATATCCCGGTTCGGCTATTCTAGGCCGAACTGTCTCTCTACCTCCAGATCTCGATTCAGCTAATCTAAGCCGAACGATCGCGAGAGTTGATTGAGAAGAACCCGGCCGAGCGGATCCCTCCTCGGCCCAATCGCTTGACCCATTAGCACGCGGCGCATCACATCCAGAGGGTCACCCCACCAATAAGGGCCGATCGGTACCAGCAACTTTTCGGCTTAACAATCTTTTTGGCACGCCCGGTGGGACACTCAGGTAACTCTTACCTATCTCCTACCGTTATCATGTCAAAAGACAACAGTCTGACTCTCAGGAGTAGAGTCGTTCCCAGACAAGTGGGAAACGACCAAGCCAGCACCGCCGGACACGCGGGCAATCTGCTACCGACGCTACTAGAGGCCCCTGGGACCAGCGGGAGGTCGGCACCACAGAAGCTGACCCTTTCTCAACTATTCGGGCAAATGGCCCGAATGTTGGAAGCCGTCGAGAGGACTCAACTGTCCCTCGAGAGAAATAACCAGGTGCAAGGCGCCCGGGTGGATTTGATGTTGGCCGCGGTAGCAGCCTCGAATAAAAACATGGCTATGATCAGGCAAACACTGACCCGAAATGAGCCATATGATTGAGGATTTGCCTTAATATTTCCTCAGCAATTCCCGACGCAATCGATCTCGATGGCGCCGGCAATGCCGAGAGTGCAACCTCTGGGAGTTGCACCGCCGGCGGCTACTTATCAAGCGGTGCAACCGCTCGGGGCAGTACAGCTGCAAGTTACCTCGTACCAAATGGGGGCGAGGACGATTAGGCAGTACATTGGCCATCAAATAGAGAACTACTGGGGGATTCCTCTCCCTCCTCCGCCGTTCGTCTAGCCTCAGGCTGGGGGTAGGAACGGCGGACAGGTCCCGACTCAGGAACCACCTCAGCAATTCGGCTCAACAATTTTTTTGGCACGCTCGATAAGACACTTAGGTAACTTTTGCTTATCTCATATCGTTATCATGTCAGAAGACAACACCCTGACTCTCAGAAGTAGAGTCGTTCCCAGACAAGTGGGAAACGACCAGGCCAGCAGCGCCGGACATGCGGACAATCTGCCACCGACGCTACCAGAGGCCCAAGAGACCAGCGGGAGGTCGGCACCATAGGAGCCGACCCTTTCTCAGCTATTTGGGCAAATGGCCCAAATATTGGAAGCCGTCGAGAGGACTCAGTTGTCCCTCGAGAGAAATAGCCAGGCATAAGACGCCCGGCCAAGGTTTAGGCCCCCATATCCCTCTCACATAGATATAGACCATATGTACCCGACCAACTTGAAAATACCGAAGTTCGACACGTTCTCAGGCGAGGAGAACGAAAACACGATCGACCACATTGCTCGGTTCACGGCCGAATGCCAAGAGGCGGCCACCAGCCCGTTTTTGAAAATGAGGCTGTTCAGCACGTCGTTGACCAAGACGGTGTTCTCGTGGTACACCAGCTTGCCTCATAACTCCGTCCGGGGCTGGGACGAGCTCAAGGCCAAATTTCACGAGCAGTTTTATCGGGTCGTGCCCGAACTTTCAATTGCCGATTTAGCATCATATCGGCAGAATGCCGACGAGACAGTCGAGAAATACCTCAATTATTTTAAAACGGTAAGGAATCAGTGTTTTGTTATGATGCCAGAGGCTGAGTTCACAAAAATTACGTTCAACGACCTTCACATCAAGATCCACGACCATTTCGAAGGTCGCCATTTCTCCAATCTCTTCGATTTGGGGGTGCGGGTTGCTCAATATGAGCAATTCCATAGAAACAATAAAGAGGAGCGGCCGAAATGTGGCCGCGGACAAGATTGGAGGAATCTGGTGGAGCGTAACGTCTCCTTCGTCGAAAGAAGCTCGGATCACGGAGAGCCGAACGAAGTAAGTGAAGGCGAATCTTCGGTCGAATAGGCCAAAGTATGCGGATGCGCGGCCGAGATGATATCAGGCCACGAGCCTTATACATGCCAGATCCTCAAGCCGAGTAAGGCCCGAGAGTTTAAAGGTCGGGCGTCGGCTAACACCTTTACTTTCGACACGTCCAAAACCGATCAAATATTCGATCGGTTGTATAAGGACGACCGAATCAAGATACAGCAGGGGCAGTCCATCCCTTCTTAAGAGGAGCTCTGGAGGCGAAAATACTGCAATTAGCACCATTCCTAGAGCCACCGCACAGGCGAATGCTCCGCCTTTAAAAAGCAAATATAGAAAGAAATTGATGAGGGTCGGCTTATTTTTGCCGACCAAGAAAAGAAAGACATGGAGATCGACACTAACCCTTTTCCTCCTCAAGTGAATATGGTCGATCCAAAGGGAAAGAAGCCGATACAGGGGCCCGAATCCCCTACGAAGAAGAAATCGGCCTGAAACATATTTCGGCTCTACATCCGTTGCAAGGCCGAAATGACAGAGGAAGATTGGGATGCTCTCCTCCTCGATGTACCCGAGGAGGCGAAAAAATTGTTCGCCTTCGTCAATTACGGCGAAGGCGCGGTTCACCACAACCACCAGCTGGACCCAAGTTCAGCCGAGGGGTCTAACAAGCAGGCCTCCAGAGAAGAGGACAAGAAAGAAGAGCATGACCTGCCCATTCAGAAGGTATTGCGGGAGTTTTACGGCCAAGAAGAGGTCGAGGCCGACTTCGACCGGCCACAAGGGGCCACAAGCCCCACATCTGCGGCAGGGTCCCCACCATAGCTTCGACGAAAGCTGGGTCCAGGGGGCACCCCGAAGACCCTACGGCCAATCGGCCAAAGGAAGACAGGTGTATGGGCCTTTGCAACGTCTAGCACGAATCCTGGCCATTCGAGTGGACTGCTCTACCGCAGTTTACCCTCAAAAAGGGACCCCTAGGGACACAACCTCAAGTCCTGTTCGCCTCAACAATTCCACACAGCGCCAGCTGTTCAACCTCAGACAACTCTCCCGCTCAAGGTATCCGCCACTACAGTGGCTTCGTCGGGTGATACCAGATGCTCATCAATAATCCAACGGTAACTCCACAACCACTATGGAAGGCGTCGCTATAACTCGCAATTCCATCCCCCATCACTGGCAATACTAAATTGGCGCTGATATCTATCTCATCATCCATTCGTCAAGCTCTGCTGGCACTGTCCAATCCAAGAAGCTCCTAGCTTCCACAATCAGTGTCGGTCTCGGCCAATCCCAAATAACATCCATTTTGGCCGGATTTCCACAGCCGCTCCTACGGCTAGAATAATATGGCCGAATAAGGTATGCTCCTGAAGCTAAAACTCGTACCTCAACAACTCGGCATACAGCTTCTCCCTCACAGACATTGTAGCACCATCTATAATGGCTCCTCACAATCCAAGTTACTATGGGAGTAAATCCAAATATCTATACATAACACTTTTACCAATCCGTTCAAGTACAGCTGGAACACACAATTCCACAAATCATAAATGCGGCAGGGCATTAGTCAATCCACTTGTGTCCCGGGGTCGAAATTGCGACCCGGGCCCGCCAACAGATCCGCCGCCCATACAGGAAGCCCCGTATAAACGAAGCGTCTAACTTGCAAAAAGAAGGATACTACAGCTATACAGATATCAGAGCTGAAAAGTAGACTACTGAAGTAAAATAATACAACTCCAAAAGTACAAGTTTGAACCTCACTACAAAAGTCTCTCAAAAATAAAACCCTCACAAGTAACTAACAACAATAATCCAGCAGACTGTACTACTAAGCTCCAAAAGGGGTACATCTATACTCCAAGGACGGGTAGGGAACTAGCTCGCGACTCCCTCACCTCGATCAGCAACAGAAGGGTCAGCAACTGGAGCAGCAGGAACTGGAAAAGGGGTCACTGGGAAAAGTCACCACGACGGGTGTGAGAACTACATCCCACAGTAGTTCTCAGTGGGTACCGCCACCAAGCCCGACGGTCTGCCCACTAAGTCTACTACAGGCATAAGATAATAGGAAAACTGTAATAATGGAAAGATAAGCTGGAAAGAGTCTACAACTATTATGCCTCTATCTACAATGCTCAAAGGGTGATACAGATGAAAATGATGCATCGACTCTAACCCAAATACTCAATCAACCCAATCACAGTGACTGCCACATAGGGTCCAGTCAAACCTGCGCCCACCTACTGCCACACATCTATAAGAGGACGGGACTTACGTAGGGCGTCCCTGACTGCCAAAACTGGCCCAGCCAGAGGGACTGCATCGACAAGTCGCGATAGCAAAGTAACAGGCCCAGCTCCGGAGTGGCACTCGAGGGGCGCGACCCCACTGAGGAAAGTATCCGCGCATCTCTGTCGAGCTCAATATAGCTCATGCAGGCTATAATCCAAATCCACGATCAATCAGATCGACAATGTCCAACTCACAATACTAACCCACTGGCTGGAGGTACTCAACAGCTGGGACCGTCGTCAACCCAACGACTCCCAAAACAGGACATCCAACTCACAGACGAGAAAGAACCAACCGACATAGTAAGAGTCCGAGAATCCCGAAAGGTCGGTGTCTAAAATCCCAATCAAACAAGAATAGACTCCAGACTCAACCTTTCGAAGTTCTCGACCCCTTACAGTTCGGGAAAACAACTCCCTTGGTAAAACATGTAGAAGAAACCAACCAGGGTCCGAAAATTCCGGGAGACCAACACCTACAACCCTATCAAACAAGAACAGGTTCCAGGTACAGCCCCCGTAGCTTTCGTCCCGAAATAAGGGAACAACCCCTAGAACCCAGGTCACACAAACTCTCTCGGGTGAGGAAGCTTGTAATAAAAGATGGCATTTATTACTGAAAACTATTTTAATCTGAGAAACTCAATTTAATATATTTGAGTTCTTTAATAAAATCAGTTCAAACAAGTTTTATTTTTCAAACCCCGAAGGGCTATTGCCTTCACCCAAATCAAACAAGAACAGGCTCCGGCGACCTCTCGAAGTTTGGAAGGAAAAATATTAGTTTATAGAAATTATGTGTGTCCAAAAACAGTCTGGGTTCTAGGTCCAGCTATCACTGGTATACCCCTGTCACTAACATAGTGACGACAAAAAAAACAGTGAAGTACGATAACCCGGGACCACCGTTTACCCAGCGGCTCCCACCACAGATACAAGACTAGCTACATCTACCAAACTCCACTCGACCCCCAAGCACGAGTGTAACATGCATCCCACACTAAAATAAATCCTGACCACTCAGCCCACTACCCGGGTGAGGAAAAACACTATGTTCAGGAATAGAATGTACAGTGTGGATGTCTAAAGCATAAATGAACCTAGCCCAAGTGAAGGTTTTCTACTGGTCTGGTTATACATGCAACATATGACAGGGTGCTAGGTCAAGTCCAATACTAACATTTAATCAACACAGATAGGAAGTAATAATCAACATGATCAGAATCACTACACTAGAAAATCCTATCTGATACAACATGCTTTCTAATACTGCTCACATAATGCATGCTCACAAACAATATAGAGTTAGAGAACCGTCCACCGGTTTTGGAGACGAAGCAACCCACCTGAAGCGCGCGTCAAACCAAGATCCAAAAAAACTGAAACTAAACGGGGACAATCCTCAGATTCCCACGATTCCAACGAGTCCAAAAATACCCAAAAACTCCTCCTGGGTACAAAGATATGGTCCAAACATTGCAATAAGTCAAAAATTCCATAACACAAGCTACTGTAAAATCTGCCCCAAAGAAGCTTAATTACCACCTGCGAGATAATCTCTAAAAATTCCAATAAAAATACGATGACGATTCTCGCGAAGAGTAGATGTCAATCGAGTACTCATATGTTGAAATCCGATATCCGAGCGCAGAGATAAAAATCTGACAAGCCTCCGCTATCTAGAAAAACCACCAGCAGGAAAGGGGTTCAAAGATGCCTCGTAAACCATACCAAGAACTCAGAATAAAGCAAGGTGATCAACATGGAAATCGAAGGCCTACCTCTTATGAAACCGACGCCGCAAAAATCGTCCAAAAATTCCTTTGGAGTAGCTCTGTGGACCTCGTGGACCAAAACGCGACGGAAATAGGCCACCGAAGAAGAAACGTTGCATTGCGCCGAATGCCGAAGCCGTCGATGCCGCGCCCTCCAAAAATTCCGAAACTCCTTCGCAAGATGCAGCACAAGATGAGGAACAAACTTACAATAGGGCTCAGTAGCTGAAGGGTTCGGGAAAAGGGTCAAAAGGCCCAAGAACCAGGCCTATTTATAGGCCTCCACCAAAAAAACTCGAAAAAACAAGCTTAATAGGCTTTCGGGCTCGAAATTCGGGCGCCCGGAGGGATTCGGGCGCAAACAGTGCCCGAATTCGCCCCCCGGCCCGGCCCGCGACCAACGCCCGGATCGCCCAGCACCCGACACGTGTCCCGAACAGCGGACAACGTGTGTGGGGCTGCTGGGTATCCGCCGCGTGGCCCGACCGGGGCACATGGGGTGGATGGTGCCCGCCAATCGCCGGGCGCCACGTGGCGCTCCGCGTACGGTGGTCACCTGCCCCACCTGCCCGAACCGCCCCTGCCTGCTCCCCCTGACGCGTGGACCGCGCGCACGTGAGCCAACCACTCACATGCCGCCACGTGGCCCGCCCCAGTGCATGCGCCAGCCCGCGCGTCTCCGTGGATCGTGCCGCGTGCGCCGGCCAATCGGCAGCTGCCACGTGGCAACCGGCTGGTCCACGGCTTCCCCCATGCACCAAAATGTACAGAAAACTTCCGGGGGTTCATTTTTGGGCATCCGGACTCCGAAAAATACAAGTAAATAGCCGATTTTCGGTGTTTTTCCTCGCTGAATCCAAATCCGGCCTCGGATTAGCCTAAAACCCTTTCAAAACTTCGACGAAATCAGCCGAAAGACAAGCTTGATCCAGAAGCCTCACTGAGTCCGTTCAACGCGTCCATTTGACGTGTTGCGGGTCCGACACACCAATAATAGGTGTTCCACTACATGGGTCATGGGGAAAGCTGCACGGGGATCGGGTTCACCACAACTTGGCCTCACTATGAGCTCATAATGCCCATACCGTGTCCTGAACGCCGTCTTGGCAAAATCCTCGGCTGTAAGATTCCAAATAGATATATGCCTCATAGAAGAACAACTGCCGGAGTATAACTCAATCAAATAGTCCTAAATAAAATCCGGACTTGCTAGTGCTCAAACCACAAAAAAACCCTCACCGTTGTGTATCAACGACGTGGCATTGGGTCAAACAGACCCCTCGATCCATCAGATTCTGCAACTGCGCTATCAGCTCTCTCAGCTTTACTGGTGCCGTTCAATAAGGTGTCTTCCACATTGGTGTATTATTATTTTAGTTTATCTCCCCGTTTGGGTTCTTGGATGTTGTATCAGAGGTTATTGTATGATTCTATTTTTTGGGAGATGGATATAATATCATTTTTTTTTTCAGTTGTACAGTATTGGAATTGAGTTTTACAGCTTTTTATTTTACAGCTCTGATATCTGTTTAGCTGTAGTAGTTTTTTCTTTGCAGGTTGGACGCTTCGCCTATGCGGGGTTTTCGTATAGGTGGCGTATCTGTTGGCGAGCCAGAGTCGCAGTTTGGTCATCGAAACTAAATTCACACCTCTATTTAGATCTATATGATCATTCTATTGCCTGTGTAGCCTTATCCTAGCAAGTGTGGCTTTCCTCTTCTTTTTTCTCTTTCTCATTCTTTACGTTGTTACCTTTTTGCCTCTTCCGCCCACTGCTATAGTATCCGTTTCTACAGTACCAGTGGCTACAATACTGCAATAGCATGTTCAACTTGTATTAATTTGGTATCATAGCTGAAAGATCCTCCAACAGAGCCAAAAGATCATCTATCAACGCCAAAATATCCTCTAGTAGAACCGAAAGATCATTCATCAGAGCCGAAAGATTCTCTATCACAGCAAAAGTTGATCTTAAAATGTATTAAAAATTGTTCCTTCACATTTTTTAATTATAGATTATATTTCTCTTATTTTCTCTTTTTGAACTTTTATGAGATTTGATGGGTTTCATATCGATTTAAATTGATGAGTGCTTTCTTATAATCTTCCTTCAAAAAAAAAAAAAAAAGAGAAGAAATTAAGTCTTACTCCATACAACTGTTTTTAAAAATTAAGTCTTACTCCATATAATTATTTTTTATCCTTATTTGTTTCGTTTGATGATACCATCGTGGAATCGAAATATGTTAAGGAAAAAGCTAAATGTACATTCCAAAAGGGATGCACATCTTATACCCCACTCATTCAAGGATGGGATGAATTTCATCCATCACTTAAAATGATTGATGAAGAAGTCCCCCACTCTTGAATGAATGAGAGTGTAAGATATACATCTATTTATGAATGTACAGACAGTATTTCTCATATATTAAATCTAGTATTCTAACGATGCCAGTTGAATATAAAGGAATGTGATACCATCGTGATTGATGTAAAGGAATGTGATATCATGTTTGGTCGACTGTAGTATGAGACAAAAACATGTTTTTCTAATTGTTCAAAAAATTATTAAGGTGATTGGTATCTCACTGCCATCGCCACTTTCGAAGGAGTCTCTTTAACTACAAATTGATGAGTTTCATACAATGATACGTTATCCTCCTCCGCAAGCACATGATCTTTCAATACAATCAACGTGACAAATTAATTTGCCAATCCCTTCTTACAAAGTGATAAATTGGTCAATCCCTTATTCTATGTTTCATCAAAAAATTTCTATGCATTCAAATTTTAAGGCCCCCATCATACTTTTCACACCACCACAATTAAGAAACCATTAACGAAGAATATTTGATATGTTGGAATTGGATTACTGCTTCATTATATTATGCCAAAATTTATTGACTAACGTCTTTATTATTGATCTTATTGATCTCGATGATGAGATTTTATGCAGCGGAAGAGAATGATTCAGCCAAAATATCGACTACGATTTTAAAATCTTTTTTTATATTTTTAAACTATTATTTTGTTAATTTATTTTAGAGGTCTTTTTTAAGACGGTAGAAATTAGAAGTTTTAAATTAAAATTAAATATATTTGTTTTAAATTTTTTTTTAGAATCTTTAGATTTGAATAGGATTAAAATTAGAATTTTTTATTACAAATAGGGTCAAAATCTTATTACAGAGAGAGTTTTTTGGTTAATGAAAATTTTATTTAGATATGTGTGATCATTCTACAGTATTATATTAAAGTGTTATAGTATTTTCAGCCAGCATCCAAATATTATTTTTTATTTAAATATTTACTATAATATTTTAATTTATTTGTATTGATGATCCGCACCATAAATATGAAACTAGTTTGTTTTTTTTTATTCTTCCTGAATGGAGCAAAAAATAGAAAGAAAAAAACTTAATTTTTCTTGAAAAATATTCCTTTCTCTCCAAAAATGAGGAAAAAGAAAAGAAAAGTTATTTTCTTTATTGTCTTTCTATTATTCCATATAATAGTAGAAAAAAAAATCTTTTATTTTTTCTTTGCTCTTTTTTTTTTTTTTTTTTTTCATCCTAATGAAACCTTAGTTTCATCTACATTACTAGAAGGTCGTTTGGTTCAAGATTTATAATATTTTATATTTGAAATTATAAGTTTGTTACTAATTTATCAAATCATTTGAGTAGAGAGATTGTTCTAGACTAATACATTCTTATTATGCTTGAAAATAAAAGGGGTAATTTTTTATATATCTCTAAAAATTTTTCTGTTTTCAGATTTACCCCTCTTAGAAGACTAATATTAAAACTTCTTTCCAAAATACCCCTGAAGTTAAACTCTGTTAGTGTACCGTTTGAAGCTGCCGTTATCTGTGTGAAATTACTATTTTGCCCTTTCAAATATATCCTTCTACCATCACCAACTTTTCTTATGTATCCTTAAAATGTTTTGGTAGATAAGGGCAAAATAGATATATCCGATAGTTTTCAACTCTGATTATTATTTAACTCTAGTTTAACCCTAGTTAACTTAACAAAGGAAAACGGTAGGGATATTTTTAATAACGGTGGAACGTAGGAGAGGTATATTGGAAAGAAAAAAATAAGAAGGATAAATCAAATATTTTTTCAGATTTCAGGGATACACAGGCAATTATTCCAAAATAAAAATACCTTCAATCCCATAATAATCTAGTATTTCTATTGCCTAAAAATCTATAATGATCTCATTACTTAATAATACCTTATATAGCTAGCCATTTTGAGTTGAATGGTAATAATTTAAATATTTTTAATAAAAAATATGAAGAATTATCGAAATATTATAAATTTTGAACCAATCTATTCCAAAGAATTATTTGGTTCAAAATTTATAATATTCCAAAAATGTTGTATTTTTTATATTTGAAATGATAAGTTTGTTACCAAATTGAGTAGGAAGATTAATAGAAACATATATATTCTTAATAATGAACCACTAATTATTCCTATCAAGTATGAAAATAAACTTACATTCCTACTAGTTGAGAATTTATAATAATTTTAAGGTTAATTGCATATAGCTCCCTGTAAATATATCGAATAGCAGATATATTCCTACGAAGTTTAACTTTTCATATTTATCCCTTCAAAAGTCCATACCGTCTATCTCTGTTAGAAAAATCTAGTTAACTATAAGTTAAATACTTAATCTTGGTTAGTTAATGAGGTAAATTTACCTTTTTACCCTATCAGATATTTCTACAAGAATATTTTTGAAAGGGTAAAACTGTCATTTCACATATAATCTGTTAAAAAATAAATAGTGAACTAACAATAATAAACCGGAGGATATATATAAATAACATTAGACTTTTGACGGAATAAATATAAAAAATTAAACTTTATAAGAATATATCGGCTATTCGATATGTTTACAGAAAGTTGTATGCAATTAACCCATAATTTTACTACTTCACGAAAAAACAACTTTTACGACTACTAATCGTAAGCTGAATGATAATGATTTGCATATTCTCAATAAAACATAAAGAGGATTATTAAAATATTATAAACCATGAACTAAAATAAACTAAACTTATAAATTTCAAAATTGACAAGCAAAATAATTATTTAACATTTTAAAACAACCCCAATTGAATTGATTTTTTGTTGAAAATATTTTTTACTATCTAAATAAAAATCAATTATCTAAATTAAGATGAATAATCTTCATCTTCATCTTGAAGTTTTTTTTTTAAAAAAAAAATCATATCCTCTATTTTCATAAAAACTATTTTTTTAAAATCATAAAAATTGATATTTTCTCCAAATGTTCAATCCTAAAGAATGTCTGACACAAATAACTTTTGTACTCAAAAAGCATAGTCTAACTCAACCATAGTAAAAGATATTCCAATATGATAAGTAACTTCCACGCAAATTTTATTTTTTATTTTCTAAAAAGGGACAACTGGTTTTAAAAAATCAGTTCTCCCAGGGAATATAACAGCAGCCAATAAATTGAAGAACAGAAAGAGTCCTGGTACATAGTCTACATGAGGGGTGTCAACGAGCCGAACACGAGCTGGGGTCGGTTCGTGTTCGACTCGTTTAATAAACGAGCCGAACACGAGCTGGCTTGTTTAAATATCGAGCTGAAAAATTTGGCTCGTTTATTAACGAGCCACGACCTGACTCGCGAACAACAAGTTTGATTTTCATTCCTACTATTAGGTGTAAAGTTGAAAGAAAATTAAAAAATTAAAATTTAATCTAATAATTAAAATTCATAAAAAATTAATAGCCTAAAATCTAAATAATAAAGTTTATATATATATATATATATATATATATATATATATATATATATATATATATATATATATATATATATATATATATATATTCGAGCTGCTATCGAGCCGAACACGAGCGAGCAGATCCCAGCTCATGTTCGGCTCGTTTATTAAACGAGCTGAAAAATTCGGCTCATGTTAGGCTTGTTTACTAAACGAGCGATTCGGTCTCGAGCTCATTTCGAACCGAACACGAGCTGGCTCGCGAACAGCGAGCTGGATTGCCACCCCTAGTCTACATGATAATGCTCTCTCACTGGGTGGTAATCTCCAACAATTATATGTATATATCACTGAATAAATTAAATCGACCACAAATTTGCTTCTTCCTAAAAAATAAGATGATGTTTAAGCATCTTGTGCCGCCACTTCAACATCACCTGCTAACTCTGTAGGCCTGGAAAATGAAAGAAGAAATACAAGAGCTCCTGTGATCGGGATAAAACCAGAAATTCGATTACACACACACTAATATTATCCTTGAGTGTAGTAGTTATCTTAATGTTTCCTCGGTACATATACGTTGTTAAATATGTTCTCACATTCAAATAGTTGGCAGTGTTTGGTTCAGAAATAAAGCAAGGATAGCAGCAAAAAGTTCCGCTATGGAGATATTCAACAAATAAAGAAGGCATTGCGCTATCCCGGGCAGTTCCTTTATCGTGTCAACTACCTGAGTGCCAGGGAATAAGGGAAATCTCAGAATATCTGCTCTCTATACCCGCATAGGGAGCAGATATACTATATTTAGAATAACAACCAAATACGATTATCGGTATAATATGAAGAATTGTGTTCTAACTGGGTACATTTTTAACTATCCCTGGCATATCAGTTCTCTAACCAAGCATAGCTAAGGGTGCGAAAATGCATAACTTTAGAAAGATTCAGTCCCTTAAGTGTGCACTTGACGCAGATCAGTGGGCACTAGAACGCACAGATTCATGACACTTTCACACCAAGCGGTGGTGAGCCAAGGTTTTCAACCACCCTTCGGCATGAACATCAAAGATATTCCTCAGGGAAAAGGAATGCAGGTTTGATTAACGCATAGAAGAGGTAGAGTCGTACCTTCACGGTTTTCAGTAGTTCTCTTGCCTCACTGTTGTTCTTGAAGTGGTTGCGCACAGGCTGTGAAGAGGAGAAAAGTAGATTAGGTATATAACATACTGGTGAGACATTGTTTCCGTAAGTATGGGCAAAAAGAGACAATCAGTAATCATAAGAATGAGCCATCTTTTATGGATCATTCATGTTCTTCTGTTAAATGGTTAATTACTCCAAGAACAGCAGCTTCTTAAATCCCTTTGGTCAAAAAGCACACCAATACCTATATTTTCTATGGTTTCCCTTCGCTTTCCAAATACTGGCCAGACCATTAAATCTGTCTGTTATACAATAATTTAAATCTTCCTGTTATACAGTAATCAAGGGTTTTAAAAACTTTTATGAGTATGAAGCCCTCAACTCCTTTGACCTTTAATTATATTGATGAAAATATTAGACAAGTTAAAAAGGATTTCTTTGGAGAGTGAAAAAAAAAAAAGCTTCAAGAGAAATATAATTGCATTGCTCATTACATCAAGTACAATCAGTACCCAATTTATTCAATCAACCAGCATGCCCTTTTAGTTATCCTATAAATTCAACGAGAAAACTTTTTCTTCAGATGATTCCTTGAATCATTCTATGCACTAAAACCCTTGATACATACATATTCAAAAAACAGAGTTTCGGAACAATTTAAAAAAAAGAAGTGAAGTCTGAGTTACCACCTTTGCTTTCTACGTGTTACTGGCAAGTATATTATATTTGCTAATAAAAATATAAGTACAGAATAAGCAAAAACCCAATTCACATGGGGTGATATCGGGGAAAGTGGAAACAGTAAAGCATCCAACAAAATCATTTATAAGCCAGCCAAGGCAAACTCACCCACCCCAACACACTGATAACATAAAACTAAGAAGGAAAAAGATGTACAGGATATTCTGAGACAGTTGGAGTGACATGGTACATGTAAATAAGATTGACCTTAAGCTCCAAAAGTAAAGGGGTAAGAAGCATGGTTTATAGCCTTCACAAGTTCATGGGTCTCCCAGTAACGAAAGAGCAGACGCAGCAGTTAAACAGTCAGTGAAATAATAAATTTATAAGATGACGCTCACTAAAATCCTATATTACCCTTTCCATCCATGCCAATTCTGATTTTGACAAATTGAAGGAACCATAGACAGGTAAAGAGCATCTTACCTGCAATATCTGATTTATAGCCTTTGCAAGGGCAGGCTTCACATCAGCTGGATGCAATGCACCGCTTTCATAATCTGCAATCAATTCTTCAATGCTGGCAAATGCTCTGGAGAGACAATAGCACCGAGAGTCAGCAAATCACAACTCCAAGCACTAAATATTAAGTTCTATAATTTAGACTTTACTAACCTATGATTCAAAGTATGCACCTAGCGCCTAATGGTTTCTATTTTAGTTATCCATAAACCGGTTAAAATGGTAGTGAAGCACTATACATTATCAAACACAGATGGCAAACTGTAGATCACAGATAGGTGAAATAATATATTTCATCACCTTATAGTTTATAAAATGTAGCACTTTGCTTTCCCCTTATATGTTAGGTCCTAACGGAAAACTAAAACAAAACCACATGGCGGAAAAATGCTATACTTTAAAACAAACAGTAGAGAACAGCAATTGCACTATACCGCATGGGGATTTTGAAGTTTTTCGTATTACAAAAGGCAATTAAATGTTCAAAAGTCTTCTTGGTCTCTAGCACCTAAACGAATCCTCTGACTAAAATAATAATGGAATACACAAAACAGATACTAAAGAATCTCTTACGTGAATGAAATTCTACTTTTACAAGCTACACATTTAAATTTGGTTTAGACATAAACATATGTTCAGCCTAAGATAGGAGGATGTTGTAGCAGCTAAATTTCCAGCATAGAAAAAGTAGTTCAACTGAAATGTTGTTTATAATTGATTTCAAACAAGAGAACACTTGGACACCTTCTAAATTTATGTATTTAGACAGTGTTCGGTTGGGAGATAGGCTAGGGATATGGGTGGGAATCGCCATTATCCTCCCAAACACAACCAATTTTCAGCTATCCTTACTTGGAATTTGATAGGATAGAAGTTCCAATATCTTCCTTTCTCCCCAGAATAGCAATTCCAAGACGTGAGCTGGAATTGCAATAACCCCCACTATCCCTGTATTCATTACATTCTAACCAAACACAATTAGGACAAGATCTAGAATTGAAGTTCGAACAAGGAGATATTTTTCATTATTCCTGAGATGGCGAATACATAATAATTTTTATTATTCCTGACGTAAAATTGTAAAACGCAACATCAATGTAGATGGAGAGTTTATCAATAATTTTGTCTTCTAACGCACAAGACCACTTACTTGTTACCACTATTGTCTTCTTGTCGGACCACCTCAAAACTACCAAACCATGGGAAGACAATGTACTTGATATATTCCAGACAAGGATTTCCTTCTACAACCTTTGGAGGGCAGTAAGCTTTCTTTATTTTCACATTCACATCAGCCTACAATAAACAATAGTCAAAGATTAGCACGGGGCAACTAGAGAGATCAGGAAAGATTACATTAAGTGATGGAAAAATGAGTCACAGAAAGAATAGCAAATGTGAAGGATAACACTTTCACATACATTAGAAACTTTTCGTAATTTTTCTAAAAAGAACAAAAACAGAAAACAGATTTGCCTTTCTGAAGGAAGGAGAGCATTACCTCCTCATCCTCCATGTAGATGGAAGAAGATGGATCACTTTTTGACATTTTCTCGTCCCTGCTGTAACCCAGGTAACATGTCTATTTTTCAAGTTAAGTCGATGTTCTAAAAGTCTATAGCAGTATAAGCAAAATGAAGTAAATTCTTAATATAAAAAAAGGATCGCAAGTAGGATACGGTGCGACAAAATGATGGGCTTATTTTTCCTTTTAATATCATCATAGTACTCTCTTGCTAATACATTAACCTTCCGCTGATCCATCCCTAACTGGCAAATGTCAACCTGCAGAAGAACACTACAACAAAACTATGCTATAGCGACACTTTTAAGTATTTCTAAACTCTGAAAAATGTGCCGCTAGCAAAAATACCGACACTTATAATTAGTGTCGCTATATGTGCAGTCGGTAGGGTGTATAGCGACACATTATTGTAATGTGTCCCAAAAATGTATCCCTATAACCTAATTTTGGATATAGATGAAATATAGATAGAACACTTATACAAAAGTGTCACAAAGATGTGTTCATATAACCTAATTTTGTTGTAGTGGAACAAGTGTCAAACAAAAGTCACATGATCTCAGATATAAACTCAGAGTTACAAAATAATCACAGCTAAGGCTAAAGCAAGAACCTCAGAATGCCATCAATTGTCCAACTTATAGACGCCAATGCAGGATGAAAAAAAAAAATAAAAAAAAATCAGAGATACAAAGATCAGTCATTACTCATTTATTATTCTTATTAAATCTCTCTATGCTCAAATTAGAATACTGAAGAATGGCTAAATAATAGAACCATCTATACAAAACTCCAATGCACAGTTCATTCCCTAGAAAATTGAAAATCAAGTTTTAAGTGCTAATAAAAGACAAATCAAAGCGCCAAACATGTTTTACAGAAATCAGATGCTCAATATAAGAATCAAATAGCAGTTTTGTATTATTTGTTTAATTAAACTTTGTATGCTATGTTGAGATGAATTATCCCAAATATAATCAAGGAAGGGAACCTTCAAGAAAAATATGTCAGCACACTGCATGCAAGGATAAAATATCTGCGCTGCAGTCAATTCATCTTGTTCACTTCGACCCATGATCTGGCTACACCTGCACAAATAACAGCAAGCTTTGTGAGTCACAATTAATAAAAGGAGTATAGTAATTAGCACTACAGCACTAGTATAGTTAAGACTAGTACTTGGATACCGAAAATTTATAGTAAAGCATGAAAAATACAAAACAAAAACCTTATTATCCGTGGCAGTGTGTTTCTTCGGGCTATATCCATGACAAGGGGCCAGTACTCATGTGCTCGGCTATTTATTTCGTCAGACGACCACAAGAACACAACATTATCAAGGTTCATACCAACAGCTTTCCAAATCTCAATGAGATAACGACCTATCGTCCGTATTTTCTTCAAATCGCCACCCATTTTGTTGTTTAGCTGCGCAAACCAATCGGCTATCCATATTTTAACCGTGCAACCAGCTGATGTCAGCTTGTTGACATTTATGGTCTTCATAACACCCTGATCAAAAGTAAAAAAAATATATGTTTTGTAGTTTATACTAGAACGAACATATGCAGAAGTTAGCAAATTAAAACTCGCTTTTATGTTTTATCTAACGCACATAAATCAAATATCTCCTATCGGTGAACGACCGTGCTGAAAATCGACATGAACTTATATTGTAAGTTAAAAAAAAAAAATGATTTTATCGAATTGAATATGTTAAATGCTCTTAATTCTATCACATTTGAAGACATTTGAACTGTACATTGGAAAAAGATACCCAGATCACACATGTAAAAGAGGGTTTTAGGAACTAATTGCGCCATACATCCATCTGTTTTCTAGACGAAGTAGGATCAACGACAGAGAAAGAAAGAAGAAATGGGGTCGAGAACCTGAGCGATGTGCATCCTTCCGGAGGGCTCGAAGCCGTCGTAGCACACCGGATTCGGCTTCTTCTCCAGCAGATTCAAAAGCTCGTCCTCTTGGATGCACTCCTCTGCCACGCTCCGCACCAGCGCTAATCTTGTTGGCTATTTATTTATGAGTTAAATAGGTCCAACTTCCTGCCTCGTGACAATAGGCCCAGGAGACTAATAAGTTGAGTTGGGTGAGCCCAATAAGTTGAGTGGGGCTGCGGTCCACAATAGACCTAACGGCAAGAGGCCCAACAATAGACCCAACGTCCAGGTGGGTTGAGTCCGGTCGAGACCCGTGGGCGCTGTGTCTGTACGCTTTAAGTGAATTGGTTGCGTATTTCTAACAGCTCGAGCTTTTGGGATTAATGGTTAGCGCCAACGATCTGACAAGTGGTATCAGAGCCAGTGGCACGGGTTCGATTCCCACACGGTGCAGGTGTTGGGAGGGGGATTGTTGGCTATTTATTTATGAGTTAAATAGGTCCAACTTCCTGCCTCGTGACAATAGACCCAGGAGACTAATAAGTTGAGTTGGGTTGCGGTCCACAATAGACGATCTCTCGACTAAGTATGAATCGAAAAGGATCCAACTACGGAATCGGTTAAGAATTGGGACTTACACTTGCGGATTCGAGCGGCGGGGTATCCACAGGAGGCGCAGGTGCTCTTCTGGATGTGGAAGCTCCTGCGACCGCACCGCAGGCAGAGAGTGTGCGTCTTGTTCCTCCGCTTCCCGAAGCTCCCTGTGCCCTTCCCCTGCGACAAGTAGAGTATAAAACGGCGACGTTACTCCTAGGCTTATGGTTCGAAAAAGAGATCCACGAAAGGAATTAGGGTTAGGGTTAGGGTTAGGGTTAGGGTTAGCATTTGGGACGACGATGGTTACCATTTCGGCGTCGTTCTCCTCTCGGCAGCCGCTGCTTTGTCTCCGAAGAGAGAATTAGCGTCGCTGAGGAGAAGAGATAAACCCTTGCGGGAGCGAAGCATCTTATAGCCGACGATTTCGACCTCACCCGACTTGTATAATTACCGAAATGCCCCCGCTCATGATGACGTGGTGCGATCACACTTGGTTGTCACGTTAGAACATTTGATGGACGGTTGTGATCCATCGATCTTGTTGAACTCCCATAGGAGCCTAGAGGTGCCCAAAGTTTTTTTTTTTTTTTTTTTTGTTTTACAAAAAAAAAAAAAAAAAAAAAAAAAAAAAAAAAAAAAAATTAGCGATTTGTGATTAAGCATAACCGAATCTCTTCATTGAAAATTTACATTTAATTCGAGGATTTTAATTTTTTTTAACCCGTTCAATGCAAACCCCCTGTTCTTATTCCGATTCTGATTTTCAACAACCGAGTAATTGAGCATATAAACTTTCTGTATAATTTTGATATTTAGGCTAAAATCAATAAGCAAATAATGAATTGGTGAATTAAATGTATTGCGAAACTCATATAAAATCTCAACAATTTCTCGACTTTAGATGTCACTATAAGAGGCCTAAGCTTCAAAAGTTGATGATGATAATTATTTGTACACACAATTATCTCGATATATAGATAACATCTTGGTAAAATTGCTCACTTGAACATAAAACTATAAAACCATGCAAACAATAGCTTGGAATCTAAGCGGCATTGCCACCAATATGAAGAAAAAAGTTTCATAAATAATCGAAACCACTCGCTTTATTTTGATTGTTTTAGTTGTTGATGGTGCCACTGCCACTGCCGCCGCCGCCGCCTCTTGATGCATCTGCTGCTTGAAGAGACGACCTTCGTGCAGTGTCACTGCAACTTTAAGCATATGTGCAAAAGATGAAGGGATGCAGTAACTTAAAGCAGATCTTATCACTGCAACTTTAAGCATATATGCAAAAGATAAAGGGATGCAGTAACTTAAAGCAGATCTACTCACCAGTGATCCTTTTATTAGCAATCTTCAGTTTGTTTCGAATACAGTTGGTGATCTTTGATGTAGTCAATGACTTCATCGGGAGTTAGATATTTTACCGACAACCCTCTCCTTATGCATTCCCTGGGGTTTCAAGTTAGACAGATGATATCATGACAGTGTTTCATAGATAACAACAATCAGATAAACCTGTTAAAGGTCTAGCATACCAAATAACTGAGCTGTATTTTATTAGCTTATATGAACTTGGACTAATCATAATGGCAAATCTTTACTCTCTTAGCAACTTTTCTATGTCTCGATTTAAAAATAATTGTGTTGTATAAACTTGTCTTGCTGAATTATTACCCAGGCATATGATGTAACGGATTGCCATAAATGATTTAGAAACCATTGGGCCATATCACAAAGAAAAGAAGATTCTTTGACAAGTGAGACTAGTAGGGATTTAATATTATAGTAGGAAATGAAGCAACAAATAAAAAATGCATGTGAGTTCTAGTGTTGTGGTTCCACAGTTCATTATTAAACATGTATGCTTATCTACCCGCACGGGCATTAAAAGAGTACCTTACTCTTGTTGAACTGATTTGGTTGGGAACTATCTCATCAACTGAGATGATGTTACTCTGAAAAAGCATCAAATCAACTGCATTCAGAAGGTTAGGAATTTATCCGAGAACTCCATAACTTGCTAATTACTCAATGAAAACCATATATAACAACAATTCAATTATAAGCAAATTATGCCAGGTGAGTACCTTATTCTCATACAACATTTCATTTGTAGAAACTATTTTCTCTACGTCCTTCCCTTCCCTGCGTATACTTACAATGCCAAAGTCGCCGCATATAGTTTTGACCTGATATGCAATTTGGAATCATTAGCGTTTTCCTGTTCTAGTATCATGCTAGCACCAGAAAAGAAAACAGAAAAAGAACTTAATAGGTGATTGAATCTCGCAAAAAGTCTATATTCACAACCATTTTTACATTGTAAATTCCATTCAGAAATAACAGCATTAGTGAAACTAGATAAAGGAGAACTGAAGATTACAACATGACTCTCTAGAGCATGTAAAATTGGATATTCTGTTCATACCAGCCAATAGTGCTAAGAACCAGGGCAGTATGCGTACAATTAAATGCCTTTAAACATGATATTTATTTGGTTAAACATGACGCAGTCAATCAATTTAGTGGTCGGAAAAATCTTTTAATATGCAGGGATCGAAACGCACAAGGTTAAAAAGAACATTCACTTAAAGTTGGTTGGGTCTCGACTCAGCCATTTGTGCCAATCTGAATGAAGAACAACATATCTAGTCCAAAACATTTTTCCACACCCCATAAGATGACTTCATATCGGAAGTTATAATCAGGAATAGTACCTGATCAGGTATCCAAACTCCAGGAATGCTAAAGGATTCTAGCAGATCAGAGCCGCATAAAAGCATAACACGTAGTGCCTCTGCAATAAACACAAAGTTGTTTCTATTTGTTCCATCAAATCGGTCAACCCTCATGGCGATTTAGAGCTCGTACTGAAGAGAAACAAATGCTTTCTATTTATGAGAGAACAGTGCTGATAAATTTATTCAGATGTGTATACATGTTAAACTAGTTCTCCGGGCAACAACGACTCTTACTTTCTTAGCATAGGCAGGCATTAAGGAAAAAAAAAAAAAAAAAGACATCGGCAATCATAGATTTTCTCGACTCTGGAAAAATTCTGGTTCAGCTCCGACGTATACACAGTTAGGATATAAAGTACTAGGAGTTCAGATGAAATGGATACCACGAGATCGATTTTTATCTTTCACCTTGGCCGACGACGCCACTCTTGCACAACGAATCTTGGATTCTAGACAAAACCGTCAAAGTACGCTGGTAGCCGCTCTGCTTTGCCTGTATTAATAACTACTCAAAATGTAATTCGTTCATAGTAAAATGTTCCAGGAACATAAAACAATAACCAAGAAACATCAAAAAGTATAAACAAAGAATAATAATTTTTATTTTTATTTTTTTTAAAAAAAGATCGATCTTATAGTAGTCATAAGTTAGATTGCGAGAGACATTCCAAATACCTCCCACGAATCTACCATCACGAAGGAAGAGCTTCTACAAGCAAGCTCACACAACCGAACTCGATGCATGGATGGTAAAAGGTCCTACGCAAATGTAGCATGTTGGTTATGCTTTTACGAAGACGAGCATCAGGTTGAAGAAGAAGAAAACATATACCTTTTTCTTATATGCGTCGTTCACGGGCGACATGTAGCCTCCCAGTACAACATACCCTGCTTCTCTCAGCGCATCTTTCGCTAACTCTAAAGAAAAATAAAAATAAAAATTAGAGTGTAAAATAGGTCGAGAAGAAGAAAGCATGATTCAATAGAAGTGCATTTATGAAACCAACCAAACATGCGCAAGTGCATATAAGTTGGAGGATTGAAGCTTCCTGATGCTACCAAAACAACGAAGATGCGCTCCCTGAAATCAGCATGAAAGCATGAACACTCGAAAGGAAACCAAAAAACAGATGTGACCTAAAATGAACTCACATAAGCATTCAGATAATTGGAATCATATAGCTGTGATCAGATTTCCCGGGAACCCCAATTGGCGCTGATAAAGTAGGCGAGTGATCGAGGGAGGGGAGAGGCGAAGAACCTGTGAGTGGATGCGGAGGCGGCGTCGGGTTCGCGAAGGAGATGAAGGGATAGCTTATTCATCGGGAGGGGAACGTCGAAGTCAACATCCATCCTCAGGTGAGGTGAGCTACTCTATAGAGAGCAATGGCGATTTAAACCCTAGGAAAGGAGGGAGAGAGAGAGAGAGAGAGAGAGAGAGAGAGACTTGGTAATTTTGGGAATTTGGGGAACATGAGAATTTTTATATTTTTTATAAATTTTTATTTTTATTATTGATTTTTTTTTTCTTTATTAAATGAGTAAGTTTAATTAATTTTACTAAAATTTTACTATATCTATTAATTATTTTATTAGATTTAATAATTTGAATTATTACTTTAGACAAAAAAAATAAAAATAAAAATAAAAAATAAAAAAATTTATTCGAGCATTTTGCTCCAAGCTAAGATAACTGGACTATTTGGAACTGTAAAACAAAGCAAATTCTGAGTCTGAAGAAGAAATTGAACTTAATCACTGGGTGTCGCAGGTACATCGCATATGAATATAATCTTTGTGCTGTCCATTCAAAATTACAATCATATCTTTAGAGGTTAAAAAAACGTAGAGACCCCATAAGCCATAGGCATTTTGCCATTGACCCTCAAAACTTTATCCCTGTTTATTGAGACACCGTCCATTTTTTCCCAGTAATTTTGAGTTCTATCAACATTCAAGTAGCTAATAGCTTTTTCATTCAAAAGAAAAGCAGGTGTGTTAACAGTTAACAGATGATAGTTAAATTAGCAATTAAATATGAAATACCCAGAAATTACTCAAAACACATTGAACAAAAGTTAATGCAGGTGTCAATAAAAAAAAAGATTAGATTGGGGTGTCCATACTCCATAGTTGAGGAAGTTTTCCTGAATTTAAAATAAAAAAAAAGGAAAAGGAAAAAACGATCTAAACAGGGACAGAAGCCCTAATCTTCCATAAAAATCTAAACTCGTAACTAATTACACCAAAACTAAATACCCAGATCTCTCCATTCCAAATTTCGAACACGAGATTAGGAAAAGAAGCTACGTTTTGGCAAAGAAGCATTAGAATCTCTCGATCTCTCGACTAAGTATGAATCGAAAAGGATCCAACTACGGAATCGGTTAAGAATTGGGACTTACACTTGCGGATTCGAGCGGCGGGGTATCCACAGGAGGCGCAGGTGCTCTTCTGGATGTGGAAGCTCCTGCGACCGCACCGCAGGCAGAGAGTGTGCGTCTTGTTCCTCCGCTTCCCGAAGCTCCCTGTGCCCTTCCCCTGCGACAAGTAGAGTATAAAACGGCGACGTTACTCCTAGGCTTATGGTTCGAAAGAGAGATCCACGAAAGTAATTAGGGTTAGGGTTAGGTTTAGGGTTAGGGTTAGCATTTTTTTATTTTTTTTTTTTTTTGTCTAAAGTAATAATTCAAATTATTAAATCTAATAAAATAATTAATAGATATAGTAAAATTTTAGTAAAATTAATTAAACTTACTCATTTAATAAAGAAAAAAAAAATCAATAGTAAAAATAAAAATTTATAAAAAATATAAAAATTCTCATGTTCCCCAAATTCCCAAAATTACCAAGTCTCTCTCTGTCTCCCTCCTTTCCTAGGCCCCGTTTGTTTTTGGAACGAAACCGGGAATAGCGGGGATATCCCCCTTATTCTCCTAAATGCATCTGGAACCGTCTGGTATTGTTTAACCCAGAACAAGGAGAATAGCTGGTATAACAAATTCCATCCTATTATTTTATTATAAAATTTTTTACCATATTACCCTTCTTATCTACTTTATCTCATCCCAACATATTATTTTAATAAAAACTCTCTCCTCACTCTCTCTCCTCTTCCCTCCTTTCTCTCTTCCCAATACACTCTCATCATCACAAATCCCTCTCTCCTCTCTCTCTTTTCCTTCATCCCACCTCCTTTCTCTCTTCCCAATACACTCTCATCATCACAAATTAATATTATAAAATTTTAAATTTATTATTTAAAATAAATATTATAAAATTTATTATTTAAAATAAATATTATAAAATTTTAAATCTTAAAATTAAAATGTTGAAATTTTATATTTTAAATTTTAATTTTAATTTGAAAAGATAAAATATTAAATTAAATATTATTTTTAAATAATATAATTTAATTATGATTATAATTTTATTTCTATTTTTTTAAACCATTAATCCATTAATTAAAACGAAATAATTAGATTTTAACAACTTTTATCACATTTTTTTAAACCATTAATCCATTAATTTTAATTTGAAAAAATGTTGAAATTTTATTTTTTAAATTTAAAATTTAAGTTGAAAAATTTATTTATTAAATTAAATGTATTATTTTTAAATAATATATTTTAATTATGATTATAATTTTACTTATATTTTTTTAAACTATTAATCCATTAATTAAAACGAGAAAAACGAGTTTACAATATTTTAATGACATAATAAAGCTCGTGGGCGAAAATTTACAAATATTTAGTAAATATACAAATTTTGCGAAATTTTAAAAAAAAATTGTTAAAAATTAATTATTTAAAATTAATATTATAAAAATGTAAATCTTCAAATTAAAATGTTGAAATTTTATATTTAAAATTTAAATTTTAAGTTGAAAAAATTAAATATTAAATTAAATGTATTATTTTTAAATAATATATTTTAATTACGATTATAATTTTACTTTTATTTTTTTAAACTATTAATTCATTAATTAAAACGAACTAATCAATTTTTAACAACTTTTATCACATAATAACTCTTGGGGGCAAAAAGATAATTTACCCATCTTATCCTCTTTATCCCTCCTATTCCTCATTATTAAACCAAACACAAATTCTCTTATCCCTGGAACCATCCCAAACGAGTTTAAGCTCTAGTTCCGTACTTTATCCTTATCCCCGGTATAGCCAATTTCAGCCTATCCCGATTCCAAACGCAGCCCTAGGGTTTAAATCGCCATTGCTCTCTATAGAGTAGCTCACCTCACCCGAGGATGGATGTTGACTCCGACGTTCCCCTCCCGATGAATAAGCTATCCCTTCATCTCCTTCGCGAACCCGACGCCGCCTCCGCATCCACTCACAGGTTCTTCGCCTCTCCCCTCCCTCGATCACTCGCCTACTTTATCAGCGCCAATTGGGGTTCCCGGGATTGCTGATCACAGCTATATGATTCCAATTATCTGAATGCTTACGATCCTGAGTTCATTTTAGGTCACATCTGTTTTTTGGTTTCCTTTCGAGTGTTCATGCTTTCATGCTGATTTCAGGGAGCGTATCTTCGTTGTTTTGGTAGCATCAGGAAGCTTCAATCCTCCAACTTATATGCACTTGCGCATGTTTGGTTGGTTTCATAAATGCACTTCTATTGAATCATGCTTTCTTCTTCTCGACCTATTTTACACTCTAATTTTTATTTTTATTTTTCTTTAGAGTTAGCGAAAGATGCACTGAGAGAAGCAGGGTATGTTGTACTGGGAGGCTACATGTCGCCCGTGAACGACGCATATAAGAAATCACCTTATAATGTCTAAAACATAGTTTGTCATGTTAGCTGTATAACTGATTTAGCATTGTTTGTTATGTTAGCTGTATAATAATTGTGTTGTTGAGAGACTAATTTGGTTCTTATTCAGGTATAAAATTTTCACCCAACCTGATTTAGTTTGCCTTTCTATATATCTGGTTCGGGTTTGAGTCATCCCAACTATAGAAGTTTTTCGTGCAAAGTCTGGCTGATGACCCAATTTTTCTCATGGTGCCTATGCTTTTCAGCAATGATATACTGAACAACCCTTTACCTTATGCTGGTAGATGCTATTTACTTGCCATACATTTCTTGACTATTGTAAGAATGTACAGGTTTTTTAGTTTTATTAAGTATGAAGAACTATGTTTTCTCCATGGTTGTGATGTTTAAAGGACCATTATTGAAACTGATGATAGCCTGGATGTGTCGAAGGCAGTAAATTACAGCTTAGTTGAGTCTCTTGACAGATTAAGAATATCGGGACATGTAATTCTACAACTTAGCTTGCGGTCTGTTTCAATGTTTGAACAAACTATCTAGTGTTAACTTGTAAGTATGCACATTTCCTTTTTGTGGTTGGATTGCAGGAGTATTTTTAACCCGTTGGTTATTTTTTTCTCAGGGTAATTCCTACATATGAAATGATTT
This sequence comes from Tillandsia leiboldiana, assembly GCA_029204045.2. Lineage (NCBI taxonomy): Eukaryota > Viridiplantae > Streptophyta > Magnoliopsida > Poales > Bromeliaceae > Tillandsia > Tillandsia leiboldiana. The sequence continues at coordinate 7,805,929 of CM055076.1, read as the reverse complement.
ATCATGTTCCGAGGAAATGATTTAGAGTCCGAATATATAGTCTCACTGTACACATTCTTTGTCCTCTATAGCTATCAATTATCACATTCCCCTTAAAGGCGTTTTTGGATGTCTAAACATCTTTTTCAGCATGATCATTTTGTTTACTTAGCGTTATGTGATAATTGGTTGACAAAGGATAAAAGATGACTGCAATCACATAGTTTGTGTGGCCTCTAGCCATCTTTTCTTTCAATATGATAAATCTCCCTATAGCTGGAGTGAATTATCCTGAATTAATGATTATGAGAACCCTGCAATAGGCTAAATCAAGCACCCGGGTGGCAATCACTAAAGAATATCCTAATATTGCAGAAGTTATCACCGAATAATTTGTTCCAACATTGAAATGGGGCCTTAATGCATAGTGCTTATGGATAAGATATTGCAACAGTTCTAATGCACAAGCAAACAAAGGTAAAAAAGCAATACTGCAGAGGTTAGGCTATAGTTAACCGACACTTATAAACGCGTTTGGTTATGGATGGGAACAGCAGTTCTCGTCTTTCTGGAATAAACTGGTATAAGGCTAGAACTACTGTTCCAGGCTTTTTCTGGAACAAGACTTGTTCCTATTTGAGAATAAACTTAATTAAAATAAATATAATTTTAATTATTGTATTAACTCTTTAATTAATATAATATTTTAACTAATATAATTATTTTATTAACTAATTATTTAAGTATTTAAATAATTAACTAATTAAATTATTAAATTATTTATAATTAATTAAATTATTAATTATTAATAATACTTATTATTGTTAATTATTTTATCAATTAATTAAGAATAAGCTTAATTAAAGTAAATATAATTTTAATTATTGTATTAACTCTTTGATTAATCTAATATTTTTACTAATTTAATTATTTTATTAACTAATTATCTAACTATTAGATAATTAACTAATTAATTTATTAAATTATTTGTAATTAATTGAATTATTTATTAATAATACTCATTATTGTTAATTATTTTATGAATTAATATTTAGAATTATCTAACAATAATTAATTAAATAAGTTAAATAATTATTTAATTAATATTTTATATTAATTATTTAGATGAAATATTATTATTTTAAAATTATAATTATTCTTATTCTCACTATTACAATCTACCTATCCAAATATTATTTTTTCTTATTCCTAGGAACAACCCAATTTTCATTCAAACGTAAAATTGGTCTTGTTCCTACTTGTTCCTGAATTTATACCAATCTCGGAATAAGTAGTTCTAACTTATACCTGAACCAAACGCAGCCTTAGGCTACGTTTGGTTCGGGGATAAGAAAAATTTAGTTATACCGGGGATAGGTATAAGTTATGGTATTAGCAGGAACTAGTGTAAATTTCTGTTTGGTTGGGTTTAAGAGTTATACCGAGTATAAAGAAAATTGTGTTTGGTAAGTTAAAGAGGAATAAGAAGAATAAAGAGGACTAAAATTTTAATTTATGATTTAAATTTTATTGATATGATTTTAAATATTTAATTTAAAATATTTATTAAAAAAATTATTAAAATTTATATTTTACTTATATATAAAAAAATTATTAAAAAAATTTATCATATAATTTATTAAAATTATATGATAAATTTATTAAAAATTAAAGTTAAAAAATTTAAAAGCTATAAAATTTAAAATTTAAAATTTAAAAATTTATAAATGTTAAAAATTTTAATTTTAATTGTCTTAAATAATTAGTTAATTATCTAAATACTTAAATAATTAGTTAATAAAATAATTAAATTAATTAAAATATTGGATTAATTAAAGAGTTAAAACAATAATTAAAATTATATTAATTTAATTAAGCTTATTCTCAAATGGGAACAAGCCTTGTTCCAGGAAAAGGCTGGAATAGTAATTCCAGTCTTATACCAGCTTATTCCAGAAAGACGAGAACAACTGTTCTCACCCCTTTAAATTGCGTTTGGGTATAACCAGGAGGGATAAGCCCTTATCCTCCCTAGTTTTCGTTACCAAACGAGGCCTTAGAGAACAAGGTCTTATTCCAGGCCGGGTTCCCGAAACAAAAGATACCTTATTGTTATGTCTAATATGTAGTTTTTCTCAATGCAATAATCTCTTCTTGGTTGCTGAGCTTCAGTTTTGGTAAGCCTTCAATACACTCTTGGTCCCTTACATGGCCAGCGTAATTTTTCAATTTTTCTTTCTATCATATTATTTTCTATAGCACTGGACTTTCGCATGTTGTCAGATACATTGCCTTTTCTACTCCTTTCCATGACATTTTTAGTTCATCAATCATGTACAAAAAATTCTAATAGTTCGCTTAACGCATATCTAGCTTCTTCTCACACTATCTTATTACAATTATCTTCGGTCACTTTATCAATTTTATCATTTTAGGTTTATTTCCTTCGGAAATTAATTATCCACATAGCTCAAAATATTGTAGGTTCTTATTAATAAGAATTGGGTATGGCACAAATGGGCGAAACAAACATACTTGCCATCTTAATTACTACCACTCTATAATACTTTTGTCTTGCGTTTTAACCAAAACTACTAGTGAACATGGTGTCTAGTGAGATGCGCCTTTGCAATATTCAATATTTTAATTTTTACTTGTTCATAATTGCTTTTTCTTTTATGTGTCTGCTTCTTTAAGTATATGTCGTTGTACTTGTATGTCGGTGTTGCTATGTTTAAGCCATTTAATAAAGGACTAAGCAAGCGTTGTGAACTAACATAATAGAAATTGTTAATCACTTATTATTACCACCTGACAAGCTTAAGAACATTCTTTTCATTATGAATTCTATTGAGATTTATCCTGTCTTATAGTTATTGAACATGAATATTCTACTAAGTGATAAAGCAACAGACTTGGACAGAATAGACATGCTCCATGACTAAGAATCGGTCGAGTTTGGTTTATCCTGTCCAACTCATCCTTGAAAAGAGGGAGCTGCAGGGATATTAGACTTTGACAGTCCCACTTCAGATATAGAGGGGCCTATACTTTGGAGACAAGGACTAGCACTCTAGTATGAACATTTTGATTCAAGTTATTTTATCAAATAAATAAGAATTATATTAAATTAGACGGTGATTTTGTGAAATTCATGCTTTTGCCTCTTTTTAACTAACAGCATCACCTATATTTTTAATAGTTGACACTTGATAGGCAAGAGAGCCTCTAATTTAATCAAAATCCTAAATTTATTTGTTCAAAATATTTCAAATGAAAAAAAAAAAAAAATGTCCATGAAATTAAAGTTAGGTGTTTTATCTTTGAAAGAGCCTACAATTGAAGAATTTATTTGAAAATGGTTTTCGTGCATATGTACCTAAGTACAACCTTTTTTTGGAGGAAGCTTCTTGTAAACCCACTGGGTTCTCTGCCTGCTTACATATAGATAGTACAATTATTATTGTCATGTTTTGATTAGGTATTTGGTTGAATAGGTGGGCAGGTCTGAATTAATGTTGACAGAAGGGATGGCAGGATTGTTGAGACCGCAGTTCTTGTTGTTTGGGGATTCCACCACCCAGCAATCGTTCCGCCCTGGTGGATTGGGGGCAGCTCTTGCTGACACCTACTCTCGCAAGGTTTCCTTTCTATTCTCTTCCTCCTCAAGTCCTCTCTATTTCATCCCGTTTGTTTCCTTTGCTACTTCATCTTTCTTGATTTTGTTTTTTAAGTCTTACTATTTTTATCAATTTTAAGGCCTACGTCCCTTCAGGCAATGAAAATGTGGGCTTTGGTTGCGCAAGACAGGGATGGGCTGGGATCTGTTTAGGCACTAAATTTGTGGGTTTTTTTGTTGCATATGAAATCATAAATATTCAAATTTAAAATTACAAACTTTAAATTTTAAAATTTAAATTATAACTCTTAAATTAGTTTGGATGTAAGTAAAAAATAAAATTAAAGGCTTATTCAAATAAAATTAATTGTATCAAAATTTGAGTTTCCATTTAATTCAAAAATTAAAATTTACTTTTCATCTAATTTAATTATTTTTAAAAGTTTTAATTGAAATTTGTTTATGCGCCGGCGAGGACTGCCGCCATGCCGTCCTCGCCGGCGGCAGTTCCAGGGCGGCACCGCGGCGGCATGGCGCGGCGCGGCGCTCGGCGGCGCGGCGAGGAGGCGGGCCACCGCCGGTTCGGTGCCGAGCGGCACGGCTCGGGCGCGACCCGTGAACGGCCCGTACGCTGCCCGTGCGGGCCGCGTGAACGGCCCGTTTGCAGCCCGGGCGCGGCCCTTGCGCCGCGCCCGCGCAGCGGCGGCGGCGGCATCAGCGTTCGTGCCGGGTACGTGGCGCCGTGGCCCGGGACAGCGTTGCAGCCCGGCCCGGGCCCGCTCGCGGCGGCTCGATTGGTCTCCATGACTCGGCCTGGCCCGATTTTTAATCCGGGCTGGGCTTTGGCTGAGATAAAACAATTTTGAAAGATAAATGTCATATATCCTTGGCCGGCCCGGTAAGTCTCATTCATTTATGCTGCCTTTTGAGGACTACTTTCCAACTCATAACCTTTCGGCTGCTCCACATATACTTATTCGTTAAGTTCCCCATGTAAGAAGGCAGACTTGACATCGAGTTGATAGAGGGTCTACCCTTTTTGAGCTGCTAGAGCCACAATCATTCTCACTGTGTCCATTCTCGCAACTGGTGCAAATACTTCTGTGTAGTCTATCTCTTGCTGTTGCACATACCCTTTTGCTTCCAAACGAGCTTTCAATTTATCCACTTCTCCATTCTACTTGATATTCAAAAGAGAGTAAGTGTACTACGATTTTTTGTGATAACAATTCCACAATAAAGTTATCAAAAAATTCCGTGCTACATTTGGTATCAGAGCCAATAACCAGCCGGAAGTGTGCGGCGAGTTTCGGTTGAGCCTGGGTGTAGATGGCAGGGCTAGCGAGATAAGTCTCACATCGCCTGGTGATCTTGGACTGCTGTGTGTGTGTTTGGGCTGACGAGGACGTCAGGCCTAAACAGCTTGACCGGCACAAGCAGCTACAGCCACGAACTCTGCTTCTGTAGTCGAAAGTGTGACTATAGGTTGTTTTCTTGAGGACCAGGCCACAGCTCCAGATCCCAACATGAAAACATAACCTGATGTACTTTTCCTGTCTTCTATATCTCCTGGGTCCACCACGTTGCCATTCCCGATCTGGATGATCCGGTCCATCATGACAGTCGTCGGGGACACGTCGAGCGCGGGGCATATCTTGAACATCTTGGCAGCATTAAGCGAGCTGGCTGCATCCAGGGTCCTGTCGTCTTCGAGGAACCCCCGAACATCAATCACGCTAGGATCTGCTGTCCCCTCCGCCTCCTCAACGAGGACCTTTGTCTCCTCCCTGCACAGAGGCCCGGCGAGCCACCCTAAGTGCGCTGTGTACGCCCTTCGATATGCCTTGCACACCAGCACCTCGTCCCCCAGCTTCACCATCCTTGACGACCTCACGATCCGCGAGACGTTGGCGTCCGTGATGTCCACTGTCCTCTTCGCCTTCAGCTTCTGACCCACTTTCCCCACTGCCGCCTGACTGCACACTCCCACCAGGGCTGACGTCGCTGACGACGAGCTAGTGTAGCCGCTCCATGTCGCTCTTGCCTAGTGCGAACCGTACCTCGCCGCTGCCAACTATAGCGCACTCCTGTGTCACCTTCACCTGCAGCGGGCCCAGCTGTGTGGACAGGAACTATGTCATCTCCCCCTGATCCGTCACCTTCTAACCATTCGGAACCCCCATCTGAGCTGACACGCTCCGCCTGTCCTTTTCCGCCTGACCATTCACCCGCGCTAGTGACCTCGCCCTCGCTGACCCACACATTTGGATCAGCTCCTTCAGCTGCATGACCGCCACCATCAGAGCCGGTGCCCTGGACGAGTTCACCATCGATACGAACCTCTTCCTGTTCTCGTCCGCTGTCGGCAGGTGCTGGTAGCTTACGTCGCATCCAACCAGGAGCACTTCCTTCATGTACTCCAGCAGGTTCTCCCACTCCTCGTGCGGCCTTGCCTTTGCGGCCCATTCCCACACCAGCCCAAACAGGTGGTACACTGACTTCATGCCGCTGTGTATCTTCAATGAGGGGAGGCATTGGCCATACGAGGACGTAAGAACCTGGTAGGTCGAAATGCGTGACAACATGCCTCGGTTCCTCATCCTCACGGAGCACCTGCGTGAGACCAGCAGTGCTGCTAGGGCCCTCGCGTTCTTCCCTTCTGGCCACTTCCTGGCTATGTCCGCGGAGTCTCCATCGGGATAGACGTGCCCAAAGACCACGGGTTTGAGCCTGGTCTTCGCTGATGCCTCCTGAAGCGACCCCCCCTTGAAGCGCCATGTGAACTTCTCGAGTACTTCGGGCACCTCCAACGAACTATCTTCACGGAATGCGACGTCTAGGAATGTCAACAGGAGCTCGGCGTACTTGGCGTTGTTCTTAAACGTTGTCATACACGAGCTCTTTGTTAAACATAACTAGTTGATCTAAACTGTGTTCTAGCGCCAGTACACAGTTTAGATCAACTAGTTATGTTTAACAAAGAGCTCGTGTATGACAACGTTTAAGAACAACGCCAAGTACGCCGAGCTCCTGTTGACATACCTAGACGTCGCATTCCGTGAAGATAGTCCGTTGGAGGTGCCCGAAGTACTCGAGAAGTTCACATGGCGCTTCAAGGGGGGGTCGCTTTATGAGGCATCAGCGAAGACCATGCTCAAACCCATGGTCTCTGGGCACGTCTATCCCGATGGAGACTCCGCAGACATAGCCAGGGAGTGGCCAGAAGGGAAGAACGCGAGGGCCCTAGCAGCACTGCTGGTCTCACGCAGGTGCTCCGTGAGGATGAGGAACCGACGCATGTTGTCACGCATTTCGACCTACCAGGTTCTTACGTCCTCGTATGGCCAATGCCTCCCCTCATTGAAGATGCACAGCGGCATGAAGTCAGTGTACCACCTGTTTGGGCTGGTGTGGGAATGGGCCGCAAAGGCAAGGTCCCACGAGGAGTGGGAGAACCTGCTGGAGTACATGAAGGAAGTGCTCCTGGTTGGATGCGACGTAAGCTACCAGCACCTGCCGACAGCGGACGAGAACAGGAAGAGGTTCGTATCGATGGTGAACTCCGTCCAGGGCACCGGCTCTGATGGTGGCGGTCATGCAGCTGAATGAGCTGATCCAAATGTGTGGGTCAGCAAGGGCGAGGTCACTAGCGCGGGTGAATGGTCAGGCGGAAAAGGACAGGTGGAGCGTGTCAGCTCAGATGGGGGTTCCGGATGGTCAGAAGGTGACGGATCAGGGGAAGATGACACAGTTCCTGTCCACACAGCTGGGCCCGCTGCAGGTGAAGGCGACACAGGAGTGCGCTATAGTTGGCAGCGGCGAGGTACGGTTCGCACTAGGCAAGAGCGACATGGAGCGGCTACACCGGCTCGTCATGTCAGCGACGTCAGCCCTGGTGGGAGTGTGCAGTCAGGCGGCAGTGGGGACAGTGGGTCAGAAGCTGAAGGCGAAGAGGGCAGTGGACATCGCGGACGCCAACGTCTCGCGGATCGTGATGTCGTTAAGGATGGTGAAGCTGGGGGACGAGGTGCTGGTGTGCAAGGCATATCGAAGGGCGTACACAGCGCACTTAGGGTGGCTCGCCGGGCCTCTGTGCAGGGAGGAGACAAAGGTCCTCGTTGAGGAGGCGGAGGTGACAGCAGATCCTGGCGTGATTGATGTTCGGGGGTTCCTCGAAGACGCCAGAACCCTGGATGCAGCCAGCTCGCTTAATGCTGCCAAGATGTTCAAGATATGCCCCGCGCCCGACGTGTCCCCGACGACTGCCATGATGGACCGGATCATCCAGATCGGGAATGGCAACGTGGTGGACCCAGAGATGATGCCTGTCTTTGAGGCCGAGCTCCGCACGCAGATTCTCCGGGCCCACATCCGGAGCCATGATGGCAGGCTCAAGCTGAGGGTTGGCCTGAACAAGCCATCGTGGTTTAGTGACTACCTCTAGGGTAACATGGACAAGGTCCCGAGCGACGACATCCATCGCTGCCTCGCCTGGGAGGGCAGTGCCACGATGCCGGACCTCTCGCGCTACGACCCCACCCACTGGAAGGACTCGGGGCTCGGGGCCGACTCCATTTGGGAGTCCGAGGCGAGGCCATAACTGGGCTTAAGCATTTTGGGCTGTGGTGTGGGCCCAACGAGTTATTATTGTTAGTGGGCCGGATCGTTATATTTGGTATCAGAGCCAATAACTAGCCGGAAGTGTGTGGCTGAGTCTCGGTTGAGCCTGGGTCTAGATGGCAGGGCTAGCGAGACAAGTCTCACATTGCTTGGTGATTTTAGACTGCTGTGTGTATATTTGGGCTGACGAAAACGTCAGGCCTAAACGGGGGGAGTCTGTGATGCCCTCAATATTCCCACATCGAATGTGGATTGAATTGTGATTGGGTTTATATGAGATATGGACACTAGTAATAATAAGTGGGCTTAAGCATTTTGGGTTGTGGTTTAGGCCCAACGAGTTATTATTGCTAGTGGGTCGGGTCGTTACATTTAATATCAGAGCCAATAACCTGCCGGAAGTGTGCGGCGAGTCTCGGCTGAGCCTAGGTCTAGATAACATGGCTAGCGAGACGAGTCTCACATCGCCTGGTGATCTTGAGCGATCTTGGGCTGCTGTGTGTGTGTTTGGGCTGATGAGGGCGTCAGGCCTAAACGGGGAGAATCTGTGACGCCCCCAATAGTCCCACATCGGATGTGGATAGAATTATGATTGGATTTATATAAGACTTGGACACTAGTAATAATAACTGGGCTTAAGCATTTTGGGTTGTGGTTTGGGCCCAACGAGTTATTATTGCTTGTGGGCCAGGGAGGCGCGTAGGGCGTCGACGTCGCCGCGCTGCGCGGCTTCGGCGAGGGGGCGGAGGTGCGGGGGGATCTCGCAGTCGAGATCGGCCCACGCGTCCCCATCATCCTCGTAGTATCATCAATTGGTTGCATATTTCTAACAGCTTGAGCTTTTGGGATTAATGGTTAGCGCCAACGATCCGACATTTGGTATCAGAGCCAATAACCAGCCTGAAGTGTGTGATGAGTCTCGGCTGAGTCTGGGTCTAAATGGCAGGGCTAGCGAGACGAGTCTCACATCGCGTGGTGATCTTGGGCTGCTGTGTGTGTGTTTGGGCTGATGAGGACGTCAGGCCTAAACGAGGGAGTCTGTGACGCCCCCAATAGTCCCACATCCGATCTGCGACTATTGTAATTGGGTATATAAGAGACATGGACACAATGTAACGACCCGGCCCACTAGCAATTATAACTCGTTAGGCGCAAACCACAGCCCAAAATGCTTAATCTTGTTTATATTACTAGTGTCCATGTCTTACAATTCCATCCACATCCGATATGGGCCCGTTAAACGGGCTTGACGTGCTCGTCAGTCCAAAATCGTCTGATCTATTGCTTGAAAGAGAACGTTTTTCACCTTTAGATCTGTGTGTTTCTATTCTTAACATTGTGGTATCGGAACCTCCACTGGGCCTAACAAAATCAAAGCAACAGACTTTGACATTCATACAGCAGCAGAGATGATGACTACCGAAGGGAATTTCGTGCAGCCATCTATTCCTCGCTTTAATGGTCACTATGACCATTGGAGCATGTTGATGGAGAATTTCTTACGATCTAAGAAATTATGCAGACTGGTGGAGACTGGCTATGAGGAACCAGCAAGTGGATCAGCGCAGACAGAAGCAGACCGTAAGCAGCTGGAAGAATTGAAACTAAAGGATCTAAAGGCGAAAAACTTTCTCTTTCAAGCAATAGATCGGACGATTTTGGAAACTATTCTTGAGAAGAAAACTTTCAAACAAATTTGGGAGTCTATGAAGAGGAAGTTTGAAGTGAGTGCTAGGGTCAAAAGGTCACACTTACAAGCTCTTCGCAAAGAATTCGAAATCCTGGAGATAAAGACCGGATAAGGAGTATCTGAGTATTTTTCAAGAGTGTTGTCAGTAGCAAACAAGATGAGGACGTACGGTGAGCAGATGCAAGATGTCACAGTGGTGGAGAAAATTCTCAGATCACTGAGTGAGAAGTTTAATTACGTTGTATGCTCAATTGAGGAGTCCAAAGATATCGATCAACTCTCCATTGATGAGTTGCAGAGTTCTCTAATTGTTCATGAACAAAAATTCCAGCAACAAACAGGAGAAGAGCAAGCGCTCAAAATCAGTCATGAAGACAAATTTGGTGCAAGAGGACGGGGTCGAGGTGCACACAGAGGCAGAGGAAGAGAAGGACGCCAGCCCTACAACAAAGCAACGGTGCAATGTTTTAAGTGCCACAATTTTGGACATTTTCGCAATGAATGTCCAAGTTGGCATAAGGAAGCCAACTATGCTCAAATAGGAGAAGAAGAAGAGATGTTGCTGATGTCATATGTACAAATGAATGATGCTCGGAGGGGAGATGTCTGGTTCTTAGACTCTGGATGCAGCAACCATATGTGTGGTGACAAGACCTTATTTTCTGATCTTAATGAGCATTTCAAGCAAACAGATTAAAGCTATAGAGAGAAATAATACATGGGAACTCACTGATCTTCCTAAAGAGGCAAAGAAGATTGGAGTGAAGTGGGTTTATAAAACCAAACTCAAGGAGAATGGAGAAGTGGATAAATTGAAAGCTCGTTTGGTGGCAAAAGAGTATGTGCAACAGCAAGGGATAGACTACACATAAGTATTTGCACCAGTTGCGAGAATGGACACAGTGAGAATGATTGTGGCTCTAGCAGCTCAAAAAGGGTGGACCCTCTATCAACTCGATGTCAAGTCTGCCTTCTTACATGGGGAACTTAACGAAGAAGTATATGTGGAGCAGCCGAAGGGTTATGAGTTGGAAAGTAGTCCTCAAAAGGTGTACAAGTTGAAGAAAGCACTATATGGACTAAAACAAGCTCCACGAGCTTGGTTCAGTCGAATTGAAGCACATTTCAAAGGTGAAGGGTTTGGGAAATGCTATAGCGAACATACACTATTTATTAAAACTACCACAGAAGGTAAGATTCTCATTGTCAGTTTATATGTTGATGATTTAATATTTACAGGCAATGATGAATTAATGTTTGATGAGTTTAAGAATTCCATATTAATAGAGTTTGATATGACTGATTTGGGGAGAATGAGGTTTTTTCTTGGCATAGAAGTTTTATAGAGGTCAGATGGGATTTATATCTTTCAAAGGAAGTATGCTTTGGAGGTGTTAAAAAGGTTCAGGATGGATAACAGCAATTCAGTTCATAATCCCATTGTTCCAGGTTGTAAGCCTTTTAAAGATGAAAATGGAGTTCATGTTGATGAGACTCTGTTTAAGCAAATGGTAGGATGCCTCATGTATTTAACAGTTTCAAGGCCTGATTTAATGTTTGCAGTAAGCTTAATTAGCAGGTACATGGCCAAGCCGACTGAGTTGCATTTAATGACAGTCAAGAGGATATTAAGGTACTTAAAAGGAACTATTGGACATGGAATCTTCTACAAGAAGGGAGGGTGTGAAGATCTCATTGGATATGCCGATAGTGACTACGCAGGAGATATAGAAGACAGGAAAAGTACATCAGGTTATGTTTTCATGTTGGGATCTGGAGCTGTGGCCTGGTCCTCAAGAAAACAACCTATAGTCACACTTTCGACTACAGAAGCAGAGTTCGTGGCTGCAGCTACTTGTGCCAGTCAAGCTGTTTGGATGAAGAGAATAATTAAGAAGCTAAGTTCAAAAGAGAGTAAGTGTACTACGATTTTTTGTGATAACAATTCCACAATAAAGTTATCAAAAAATCCCGTGCTACATGGTCGAAGCAAGCACATTGATGTGCGTTTTCATTTCCTCCATGATCTCACAAGAGAAGGAGTTGTTGAATTGGTTTATTGTGGAACAAAAGATCAGCTGGCAGATGTGATGACAAAACCCCTCACAATGGATACATTTGAGAGGATTCGAAGTCAATTAGGAATTTGTCAAGTTCCTGAATTAAACTAGTTGTAGCTGTAACTAGTTTAAGGGAGGGAATGAAGGGAAAGTTAAGGGATTTAGTTAAGATATTATAGTTGAATACTCTTCATCTGCGTGTTTCTATTCTTAACCGCCTATCCATCTTAGATTTACTGGGCAGTTTGTTCTCATTTTCCCTTAATAAGCTGCGTGAAGTCCAGTTTGAATCATTGTAAAATAAATTTTATTTTGTATATCATATTTGAATTAACAATTAAAAAAAAATTAAATTTGATGAAAATAAAATTTTAGTTTTTAAATTAAATATGGATAAAAATTTTGATGCATTTATTTTTAAATATATACTTACATCTTATTTTTTTCTCGATTAAAAAAATATATCAAAATATTCAATATATATCAACAATATTATAAATTTAAAATAAGATATGATTTATATTTTTAAATTTTTAATAAAATTTAGCTCATGAATTTATTATTTTATTCAATATTAAGAATTTAAATATATTTAAAGTATAAATTAAATTTTATATAATTTAAATACGAATGATTAAATTGAATATATTTAAAAACTATGAATTTTAAAATTAAGATAGGTAAAATTGTGCAAAACCAATCGAAACTATACATTATTTTAAATCGGCTACCAAATTTTTTAAAATTTTGATTTAACTATCACACTTTTAAATTTGATTTAGTTAATAATGTATAGTTTAGGATGTACATAATTGATCTCTTTTTCTCAACCTTCGGCTCCGATCTCTCTCTTTTACCCGTATATCCTCCCTGCCACGCTCCTCTCTTCCCCTTTCCTTCCTTTCTCGATGCGCCCCTTTCTCAACTCTCTCCGCTATTACCCTTCCTACTCATCCCGCTCTCCTTAGTTGCTCCTCTTATTTCCGCCTTTATCCTCAGTTACCGCCATCGTCACCAAGGTCTTCTCACTCTGTTGCGTCGAGTGAGCAGCCAAGCTTACAAGTCCTAATGATATATTTATAGAACGGAACCACCTTGAATTAAGTAGGCCTTTACAATTATATCTTTTATTAAAGGGCTTCAACGAACTTTGCTGGGACCTGGGCCGGGCCCCAATTTCATTTATTACAATCATTATCATGGATTAAGTGTTTCCTTAATTTAAAATTTTAAATCTTAAATATTTAAATTTTAAATATTAAATATTTAATTTCAAATTTAAATTTTAAATATCAATTTATATTTTAAAATTCGAATTAAAAATTTAATTTTTGATTTTAAATTTGATTTCTATTACGGAACCATCTTGGATTAATAAGTGGGCCGGAATTTTTTGCCCTAAAAGCCGAATTAAATGCTTCATCTGCTGCAGATGAAGCAGATTCCTCCAACGAAGAGAACACAATTCCGCAGAGCCCTCCAACGAAGAGAACACAATTCCTTTGTCAATCACAAATGTTCCTGATTAAGTGTTTCCTTCGTCAATCACAAATGTTCCTGATGAAGTGTTAGGTGGTATGAGTCAATAGTTCTATTTCGTATAGAGATTTAGAATGAAGTGAGTTATCTTTGCATGAATTTTAATCTTTAAATTTAAAATTTAAAATTTAAAATTTAAAATTTAAAATTTAAAATTGTAAACTTTAAATTTTAAAATTTAAATTATTGATCTTAAATTCGTCTATTTTGAGTTTAAAAATTCAATTTTAGATCTTAACATCAGAATTGAAAATTTAAATTTAGATTTCAAATTTGAAATTGAAAATTTAAATTTACATTTCAAATTTGAAATTGACAATTTAAATTTAGATTTAAACATTTTTATTTAAAATTTTATATTTTCAGTTTCAAAATTTAAAATTTAACTCTCAAATTTAAAATTTAAAATTTAAATTCTAAATTTTGAATTCGAATATTTTAAATTTTATATTTTAAAAATAAAATTTATATTTATATTTTAAATTTGAAATTAAAAACTTTAAATTAAGATTTAAATTTTTCAAATTTAAATTCATATTTTATATTAAAATATAAAATTTTATATTTTTTTCCAAATTTAAATTTTATATTTGAATTTTAAAAATTCAAATTCACATTTTAAAATTCGAATTGAAAATCTAAATTTAGATTTTAATTTTGACTTATATAACGGATCCATTTTGGAAGGCCGGTCCGGTATGAAGGAAAAAAGACCGGTCCGGTATGAAGGCCCACAAAACAGGCCTAAGGCCTGTACCTGGCCCGTGACTCAAAAATTCCATGAATCGAACTTAAAAAGATTTTGGACCATACCCGGCCCGGTTCGATCCCGTCCAAAGCGCGCTTCGATCCCGGGTCGGACCGACATCCCTTCTTGGTCGGAATCTGGCCCTCTTCTGGTTCAAATGCGGTCCAATTCCGGTCCAAATCTGGTTCGATTCCGGTCTAATTCCGGTTCGGTCCGTGCCCGGCCGGGCCTATTATTTATATATATATATATATATATATATATATATATATATATATATATATAGAGTTGGGCTGGAATGCTATTGATAGCACCAACCCAACTTTGCCACCCATTTTGTAGCCTTTAGATCGCATTGAGATTTGTGCATGCTCTTTAATGAAAAAGAAAAGCTTTTTACTTTTTACTTTTTCTTTTTACTTTTTCTTTTTTCTCTTTTTCATTAAAGAGCATGCACAAATCTCAATGCGATCTAAAGGCTAAAAAATGGGTGGCAAAGTTGGGTTTGTGCTATCAATAGCATTCCAGCCCAACTATATATATATATATATATATATATATATATATATATATATATATATATATATATATATATATATATATATATATATATATAATTTTTATCTTTAAAAATATAAAAGAAATCAAAATTTTTTCCAACTTTTAAACGGCTATTATGGTTAAAAATAATCAAAAATTTAAAACTTTTGATTATTAATATACAAAAATTAAAATTTACAATTTAAAATTTTTTGCGGCACATGAAATTCTAAATAAAATACAAAAATAAATAAATAAAAATTACGTTGGATGAATAAAATAGCAAGTAAATTTACGTTTTTTTAAAAAAAAAAAATTTATTATGATAAAATAGCATAAACCCTAAACCCTAAACCGTAAACTCTAAACCCTAAAAATCCTGAACTTTAAACTCTAAACCCTAAACCCTAAAAACCATAAACCCCTAAACCCCTAAACCCACTGAGAGAGAGAGAGAGAGAGAGAGAGAGAGGAGAGAGATGGGGAAGATGAGAATGGCTGTGAGATTCTCTCCCTCCATTAACGGTTACAAATTAAAAGCGCACGAAATGAAGCCCAAATTTAAGGGAAACTTGAACTTTGCCGTGCTATGGAAAATGAAGTCCACTCGAAGTACGAAAATTCAATGCCATGCCTGCTTCGAATTAACTCCGGCCCAATTACAACAAAATATCAAATTCAGTCCCGTCCACAAAAGGGCCAGGCCGAAGACAAGCCGAATACATGAAAATGGTCAGACGAGAGATAATTTGGCCTACTCAGCGAGCCCACAGACAAATGGACGTAGCAATTTTTTTTTTTTTTTTGGAGTATTTATGTTTTGGGTTAATTACATACATGTCCCTGCAAATATGTCGAATTGCAAATATATTCCTGCAAAATTCAACTTTTCATATTTATCTCTTAAAAAATCCAAAGTTTTTCAAATATGCCTCTCTGGTTAATCCCCGTTTGGAATCTGTTTATTTTTTAACAGATTCGATATGAAATGACTTTTTTGCCCCATCCCTTCAAAAGCAATACCATTATAACAAAAATATCCCTCTCCAAAAATCATAAAATTCTATCATCAAAATAAATTTTTTTTTTTTTTTTTTTTGAGGTATATTATGGAAAGGTTAAATATGTAAATTCAATTTTTAATCTAACCAAGGTTAAGCATTTAACCTAGGGTTAAATCAACTTTTTTAACAGAGATGGACGGTAGGGCATATTTGAATAACGGTAGATTTTTGAAGGGATAAATATGAAAAGTTGAATTTTACAGGATTATATTTGCAATTCGACATATTTGCAGGAACATGTATGCAATTAACCCTTATATTTTATACTACAAATGGAAATTTTTTACTTTGCGGTCCAACTTGTCCCTCCTCCGTGCAAAGATCGGTCTTCTTCGATTTCCAACCACGCATTCCGAGGCATTGCCGGATCGATTCCAAACTGAATCTACATGCATGACTGTACTTCGATTCCAATTGAGCAATGCTACATGTACACCCCGAAGGGGTGTACATCATACATCTCCACCATTTTAATGATGGCGATATTTTTTACGGGTCACATCAAGTGACCCATCATCACACCCCCGCCCTTAGATGGATGGGGGTCTGAGATGTACACCCCTAACGGGTGTACACATAGCATTTTCCATTCCAATTACTATGTGTCCATCAAAGTGAAAAGTTTCACTCCCAATATTGGAATGACTTGATAATAAAAGGATGCATGCCTCTACAAGTTAAGAATCAAATCCGTAGTAATCCTTGCGTAAATAGCTATATATTGGTTTTTAATAAAAGTTGATTTATTTTAAATTGTGAGTTAAAAGAGTTTTCATTATTTTCAAAATATTTAATATATATAAACAATAATGTAAATTTAAATTAAGATATGATTTAAGTATTTTAATAAAATATAGTAGGTGATTTTTTTTTAATTTAAATTTATGAACTTAATCTTATATGATTTAAATTCAAATTATATAATCTTGTAATAAACATTTAAGCTACATAGTGCAAATTATATTTAAATTTTTTAATTTATCATCTAAATTTTCACTATTATCTAAGATCCGATTTAAATTTTAAAAATATCGTAAATATTTACCAAATTTTTTGGGCAGAGAATAAAAAAAATTAAAATATTATTTAAAAAAAAAATATTAAATTTGAAAACTTAGACCGAAATTTATAATTTATATTTTCATATTTGAATTTTAAATGCTATTATGGTTAAAAATCTTAAAGAATTTTGATTTTTTTTAAAAAAAATAAAACTATGAATAATTTAAATAAAAATGTATAAATATTATAAATATTTAACAAATTAAATGGGCAAAGCATAAAAATTAAAATTCAAAATTATTTGAATAAAATTAAAAAATTTAAAATAATATTTGATAGTTTTTTTAAAATTAGACATCCTCTAATCTTTAAAGAAAAAAAATACTTATATTAGGAAAGAAAAGAAAAATAATTATGACGCAATATAAATAATTAAAATAAAAAAGAAAAAAGGCCGGCCCGGTATTTAGGCCCACTAAACAGGCCGAAGGCCCGTGCCCGGCCCGTGAATTAAAAATTTCATGAATCAAACTTAAACAAATTTAGGCCGGTGCCCGGCCCGGTTCGATCCCATCCACAGACCGAGATTCCTTCAAGGTCCGATGCGGCCCTATTTCGGTCCGGTCCAATTCTGGTCTAAATCCGGTTAGATTCCGGTCCAATCCCAGTTCGGTCCCGGCCGATTATACATATATATCTTTTGTTTTAAAAAATTTTATCTTTAAAAATATAAAAGATTTCAAAAAAATATCTAACTATTAAAAATTTATTAATGTTAAAAATAATCAAAATTTTAAAACTTTTGATTATTTATATATAAAAAATTAAAATTTACAATTTAACATTAATATTTTTTAAAAATTTTATGTATATATATATATATATATATATATATATATATATATATATATATATATATAGTTTTAAAAAAAATTATGTTTAAAAATATAAAAGAATTCAACAAATTTTCTAACTACTAAAAAGTTATTATGGTTAAAAATAATCAAAATTTCAAAACTTTTGATTATTTATATACAAAAAATAAAATTTACAATTTAAAAATTTGTGAGTCACATGAAATTCTAAATAAAATATAAAAATAAATAAATAAAAATTACGTTTGATGAATAAAATAGCAAGTAAATTTACTTATTTAAAAAATTAAATTTTATTTTGATTTTATTTTCTCTTTTGATATTATAGCAATGTATTTTTATTTGATTTAAGTATCTTGTTGGTAAAATTTAATAGCATTTTTTTGTCGTTTGGAACGTTAGAAATTAACAAAATATTAGATAGTAAATTAAAAATTTTAAATTTCGTATATCTATTTAAAAACTGCAATATGCATTTTACATGTTTAATACAAGATTATATAATTTAAATTTAAATCATATAAGATTAAATTCGTGATTTTTTATAAATTTAAATACATAAATTTGAATTAAAAAGGAACAAATTCACGTGTCATATTTTATTAAATTATATAAATCATATCTTAATTTAAATTTACAATATTATTGGTATAAATTGAATATTTTGATATGATTTTTGAATTCACGTTTGAATTTATTTTTAAATATCTATTTAGTTTTAATTTTGTTTGATCTCAAATTTTTATTCAACTTGAAATTCAATGTTGAAATTTATTTATATAATTTAAATTATTTTTTTTGAATTTAAATTTAAAATTTTAGTTTAAATTGTGAGTTAAATATAGTTTTCATTATTTTCAAAATATTCAATATATATCAACAATAATGTAAATTTAAATTAATATATGATTTATATATTTTAATAAAATATAGCATATGATTTATTTTTTTTTTATTCTAATTTATAAACATAATCTTATATCATTTAAATTAAAATTATACAATCTTTTATTCAACATTTAAGCTACATGCTGCAATTTTTAAATAGATATATGATATTTAAAAATTTTAAATTACCATCTATATTTTTATAATTCTCTAAGGTCCCAATTTAAATTTTAAAACTAATATGATTTAAATTAAAATTATATAATCTTGTAATCAACATTTAAGCTACATGCTGCAATTCTTAAATAGATATATGATATTTAAAATTTTTAAAATACCATCTATATTTTTATAATTTTCTAAGGTCCTAATTTAAAATTTAAAACTATAATAAATATTTAACAAATTATTTGTCTAGAGAATAAAAAACTTAAAATAATATTATAATTTAAAATATTTAATTTGAAATATTTGACCAAAATTATAAATTTGTATTTTATTTGAATTATAAATGCTATTATGGTTAAAAATATTAAAGATTTTCAAATTCTTATTGAAAATTTTAAACAATGAATTATTTGAATAAAAATTTATAAATATTATAAATATTTAACAAATTAAATGGACGAAGCATAAAAATTAAAATTCAAAATTATTTGAATGAAAATAAAAAATTTAAAATAATATTTGGTAGTTTTTTTAAAAATTGTACTCTGCTCAGATCTTTAAAGAAAAAAAAAATACTGTTATTAGAAAAAAAAAAATAATAAATTATGGCCCACTATAAATAATTAAAATAAAAAAAGAAAAAAGGCCGGTCCGGTACTAAGGCTCAGAAAACAGGCCTAAGGCCCGTACCTGGCGCGTGACTCAAAAAATCCATGAATCGAACATAAAAAGATTTTGGGCCGTACCAGGCCCCGTTCGATCCCGTCCAAAGCGCGCTTCGATTCCGGGTCGGACCGACATCCCTTCATGGTCGGAATCTGGCCCTACTCCGGTTCAAATGCGGTTCAATTCCGATCCAAATCCGGTTCGATTCCGGTCTAATCCCGATTCGGTCGGCCGAGCCTATTATACATATATATATATATTTTTTGTTTTCAAATTTTTATCTTTAAAAATATAAAAGAAATAGAAATTTTTTCCAACTTTTAAACGGCTATTATGGTTAAAAATAAACAAAAAATTAAAACTTTTGATTTTTTATATACAAAAATTAAAATTTACAATTTAAATTTTTTTGCGTCACATGAAATTGTAAATAAAATACAAAAATAAATAAATAAAAATTACGTTTGATGAATAAAATAGCAAGTAAATTTACGTTTTTTACAAAAATAAATTTTATTATGATAAAATAGCATAAATCCTAAACCCTAAAATCCTAAACCCTACAACCCTAAAACCGAGAACCCTAAACCCTAAAAACCATGAACTCTAAACCCTAAACCGTAAACCCTAAACCCTAAAAATCCTGAACTCTAAACCCTAAACCCTAAACCTTTAAAAACCCTAAACCCCTAAACCCACTGAGAAAGAAAGAGAGAGAGAGAGAGAGGAGAGAGAAGGGGAAGAGAGAGATGGGGAAGATGAGAATGGCTGTGAGATTCTCTCCCTCCGTAACGGTTACAAATTAAAAGCGCACGAAATGAAGCCCAAATTTAAGGAAAATTTGAACTTTCCGTGCTGTGGAAATGAAGTCCACTCGAAGTACGAAAATTCAATGCCATGCATGTTTCAAATTAACTCCGGCCCAATTACAACAAAATATCAAATTCAGTCCCGTCCACAAAAAGGCCAGGCCGGACGCGGCCCAATACGACCCAATTCCAATCAAAACAACCCGGACGCGGCCCAAAAGGCGTTTATGAAAGCAAAATGGGCTTAATGGGCCAGCCCTACTTATATCACAAGTATTCTTCAAGTAAAAGTTTGAGACCTGGTAAAGATTAATCTCCGACCCAGTTACAATACAATTGTAGCTTCATTCCGGTCTACAAAATGGTCGGGCGGAATATATAGGCCGAATCCTTTGTAAAAGATCCGACAGAGCTAATTGGGCTACAGCTGCGAGACAGGGACAAATGGACCGACGAACGGCCCAGACGTAGGTTGCTTCTCTGATTTGGTCTCATGTCGCCGGTTGTAGAAAGAGGATAGCATAACTTTAAGATTGTTTATCTCCCATTACAGAAAAAATGCCATAATTAAATCATGTTAATGGATTGAAATGATAGCATTAGTTAGTTAAATAATTGGACCAATTTCATATTTTAAGTTGGTTTGGTTGTTGATGATGGAAAAAAATTATCTTTTCAAATTAATTCTTTTAAATAATTTAAACTTAATTTAAACTCAAAATATTATAAAACAAAGTTTAGATGAAGCCTGTGAATGTCGAGGCGTGTGTGAGCACTGTCCTAGAAGCGAGATTGCCCCTCCACGTGCGAGGCTCCGGCAATCACCCCTAGCGATACAACGACCACTGTCCACCCCGTCGGCAACGACTCCGGAATGGTGCGACTTTAGGAGATCCAGCAAAAAAAGAAAAAACTCAAAGAGAATAGTAAATCTCAGTATGCTTTACTGTAAATTAGAGAAGAGAAATTGTAGGTTAAATAGTCAACAAAGCTCACTCTTGCTCTCCATTTAAAGAGGCTAAAACCCACAGGAGACAAGCTCCAACAGTCCTTTCTCGGGCAGCCCACAAAGGCCCTTCCCAAGGAAGGCCTTTGGGTAGCCCGAGAAACAAATTTCCAATATAGGCTTTAAATGCAAAAAGTAAAAGTCAAATGGACCAAGTCAAAATCAAACAGGCCAGGCCCGTGTGTGTATTGGAAAAGCCTTGCTCTTACTTCTTAACCAATAAATGCGCAAGAGAGGGAGTAAATAAACCCACTCTATATGTGATGAATTTCCGATGTGGGACTAAACATCACATGTTGAGGGGAAATGGGTTTGGGCTCCCAGGCAAAGCCCATTGATATTGGGCTGCCCATAAAAGCCCAAAGGCCAAAATACAAATTTTAAATCACAAAAAACTAATTAAAACCCAATAGTTGATTTACCTTTTATACTTGCAAAAAATGATATAATTGAATGCTCGGTTTATAATTGGATTTGTTAACATATTGAATAAGGAGACTATCTGAATCCAAATTCCCACCAAAAATCCATATATTGATATTTAAATTGTATTAGTTAAGTTAAATTTTTCCTTAAATTTAATAATCTAAAACTGCTAGCTATTAATGTGCTAAAAATAATTAAAGTTAATAATATTAATTTAATGTGCTAAGAATAATTAAAGTTATTAAATTAGATAAAATTATAAAAAATAATAATAAAATTTATAATTTACTCGATCATTTACCTAATTAAAAAGAATCCGACTGTTATATAGGTGGAGATAATAAATAAATAAAAATAAAGCTTGAGATTTCGCAGCAAATTAATGCCTTTCAAATAATTGCGGAAAATATTTAGATCTTCATTTTACTAAGTTTACCCAAACTAACTCTTTAGATAAAAAACTTATTATCCGTTTCGTCTATGACACAAAAATAATTTTTTTTTTAAAAAAAATCAAACCAATAACAATCTGCATAAAATTCTATAAAAAAAAAAACAATTTGGCATCCTTTTAATTAAATTTTATACTATTAGCATTTCTACTTGTACGTCCAAAAAAAAATTAATAATAATAAATCTTACGTTTTTTTAATTCGAAGACCAATATTTGACAGTAAAATGCTATTGATATAGAAAAGCTACACGGG
Source organism: Tillandsia leiboldiana (assembly GCA_029204045.2). Classification (NCBI taxonomy): domain Eukaryota; kingdom Viridiplantae; phylum Streptophyta; class Magnoliopsida; order Poales; family Bromeliaceae; genus Tillandsia; species Tillandsia leiboldiana. The sequence goes on along the minus strand of CM055076.1, from coordinate 7,783,523 downwards.
CCGCCAATTGTGTAGGCTATTCTGGGCCCTTTTAATGAGCCGACCATAGCAGCACTGGCATGGGGAATCCTCGTTTCACCATCTCATCGCTCGGGCTAATTTTGTTTGAAGCTGGGGGGCGAGTCCTTTGGTTTCCTCGAGCTTGGCGACTGCGTTTGTGAGGCGTGGGAACGGTGGTCGGGGGGTTAGACCTACGGACCCCGTTTCGGCTCTTACCTACCTGTCTGCTAACTGGTGGGTGCTTTGGAAAATTAGAAACAAAGCAATCTTCGAGCAGGCTAATCCCGATCCACTCCGCGCGATCTCGAATGTTAGCTGTGAGCTCGCGGACTGGGCGGTCCAGTGGGGCGCAACCTAACCTTTTTTTTTTTTTTTTTTTTTTTGAGAGACATAGTTGTCTCACTTATTGTGCTAAATTCATTTACCGATTGAATGAAGCGGGTAGCGTGCTACCTTTCTCTCAAAAAAAAAAAAAAAAAAAAAAAAAAAAAAAAAAATTTGTTTGAAGCCAAATTCTCGGGCCCTATTTTGGGTCGTATTGGGTACCGGGAGTCAAAAGTTAACTCGAAAAAGAATAAACACCTGTATACATTTGAGGTTTGATGTTTTAGTAGGCCCTAGTGGGCCCAGCCCGAATTGATCTAACTAGATTTAGGTGGGTCATATTCCTAAAAATTTATGACTTGTTTTTAACTGAAACCTATGGTAGCTTTTATTTTCCCCTTATGTTATGTATGTCGACAACAATGTATCTTCCAATTTAATTACTTTTCGGGTTTCGTAACCCTTCTCGTAAACGTTGAACGAATATTCACTATCTTGAAAAAAAATTTCTCTAACAACAAAAATCTAGCCTATGGACTATTTCTAACTGATGCAGAATTTTATGTATCCAACCTTCATTTAATGGTGGACCTTATAAATTTAACTAGATCATATTCTCAATCAGAAATAGTCCAAAACATAGTAAACTTTGTTTATTCACAGACATATAGTTATTAATTAAATAAATAGGGTTTTTGGGTTGACAAAGAGCCTAGCCCATCATACTATTTCACTGGCCCAAAATATTATAAACTTCATTTTAGTCGCCCAACACACTACTCGCAGACCCGGAACGCAACAATAGAAGATTCAGGTCGGCCACTCGCAACTTGGGTCACCTCTGCTCCGAAGCGCGTTCTCTCTCCTTATCCTGGGCCACCTACTGCCCTTAGTTTAGTTTTTTTTTTTTTTTTTTTTTTTTTTCCTCGAGACCCGGTTGTCTTGAACCTTGTAGCCTAATTCATCTTATCAATGAATGAAGCGGCAGCATGCTGCCTTTCCCTCAAAAAAAAACACACTACTCGCAGGCATACGGTTATTAGTGAAATAGGATTTCTTGGACGAGAAAGATCCTTACAACTCCGAGCCATGTTACAAATTGGGCCTTATTCACGCAACTATATCATATTGTTTGCTATTACTGGTCCAAAGGCACGGAGCATCATTTCATAGGCCTAAGGCACTATATTAATGGGATGAAGTTTTTGGGCTGACAAGAAGCCCAGCCCGTGCCATTCTATTCTTGTTGGACTTTCTTCACATAGCAGACTTATTGTTTTCTCAGTTAGAGATGGCCCAAAGAAGCACAAATTTCACGTCAATGGCTCACAACGCTAATCAAAGCCATGTGTTCATTAATCAGAGCCAGAAACTATGTTAAGGCCCAAAGGGGCCATGGCCCCCCCCCCCCCCCCAACTTTTTAATATTACTTATTAGTCCTAAGTACTAATTTAATAAAAAAAAATTTAGATAGCTATGACCCCCCTCAGCTTTTTAATATTTACTTAATTTATTTTTGGTGCCAATATATATTTTTTTTTCTTCTCTATATATATTTTAAATAAGTCAAAATATATTAAGAGTCGCATACTTATAAGGTATTTTGAAATACATCCCTTAACTTCAATTTTTTTTTTTTTTTTTATTTCTGCCTAGTGAGCTATTTTATTTAACAAAATAAAATATTATATTAAATTTAATAACTATTTGATCTAATAATCATTAAATGTTATAATTTTATTTATTAAAAATATTAAGAAATGGATCAATCGCTAACTGAATTACTGTTAGATTTAATATAATTTATAGTTATTTAATATAATAATATAAATAAAATAATTAAAATTAAATATCTGTAATTAAAAATTAATTTTAATATTTTTACATTAATTATTAAATTAATAAATTTTTTTTAAAAAAATTGATTAGATAAAATTATATTTATCTGCTAAAATTTTTATTTACATATATTTTGGCCCCCCTCATGATTAAATTCTGACTTCGTCCCTGATTCAGAGCGGATGCCATGGGCTGAAAAAGGCCCATACCATGTTTGACTTTTTTGGTTCTTGAGATTGCTTTTTTCTTTCCCTCCTCAGGCCCAAGGGCCAGGCAGGCTTAGTAAAGTTAAAAAGCGCTTTAGTTGAAATGTAGTCAAATATTCAATCTTATACAACATAATTACATCATAATGTACTATCCAACCTTCATATTTATGTTTGACCTTATAAAGAATAAACATAATTAAATCATATTCCCATTAAGATATTTTCACAGCACCATAAGCTTAATTTTGATGCCCAAGCATATTATATTTTTAAACGGAATATTGATTTTCTTTTAAGAAAATGCTACCCGTACACCCCATTCGGGGTGTATATCACACACCCCACCCATCCAATGAGTGGGGTGTGATGATGGATCAATCGATGTGACCCGTAAAAGATATCGCCATCATTAAAATGGTGGAGGTGTATGATATACACCCCTTCGGAGTGTACATGTAGTATTGCTCTTGTCCAATTAATTTTTAAAATATTCATATATACTTTTGTCCTAAAACAACTCACACTGTTCAGGTGCAAGCCATGGGGAGGCGCATCTGATCCTGGACCGCAAACTGAAGAAATCACTTTGAGTCAGTTTTAGTCATATTAGTCTGCTGCAAGCCCGAATCGCACAACCGCCTGTAAAGAATTGAGGCCTCATGTTCTTGGATCCTGTCCGGGCCGACCTATCCCGCTTTGATCCAACGTGCAAATGGGGTAGTTGGACTCACAGGCTCTTTTATATAAAAAGAATGTCACTAAAATTGATTTGTTTCGATTTTCAAAGGTAAGAATATATTTTGTTTGCATCGACCGTTCCTAATACAAATAGCAAAAATTTTGGTGATTGATATTTGAGTACGAAATCTAGTTGTTTCATATTTTCAGCTAAGTTTATTTCAAAATAAAGAAAACGAATAATATGCTATATTTTTCTCTCTCATATATATATATATATATATATATATATATATATATATATATATATATATATATATATATATATATATATATATATATATATTGTTTTCAATTAGTATCTCACTTTTTTCTTTTTTTTTTCATTCCCTCGCAATGCATTTGGAATAGAGATTTCCATAAGATGAATATCCAAAGATTTTAACAACATAATTGAAAGAAAGGAATATTAAGGAACTCTTTCTCTTTTGTATATTTGTGTAGGAATAAATATAATTTTTATTTCCATAGTCTAACCCATTATTTATGGACAAGCATTTAAGATATGAGAAATATCTGATACTTTTTTTTATAAATAATAAAAAAAAATTTAACCATTGATTGGCAAAGAATAAAAATATAATTTTATTTATTAACAGATTAACAGATAACTTCATAAAAAGGACGTAATTAAACATAAAAAATAATTAAAATACCTTTTATTAATTTAGCCATTAATTTTGTAATAATTTAAGGAGTTTAATTTAAAAAGTTTTTGAATTACAATTTACATAATAATTTTAAAAAATTTAGAATTAGAATTTAGGCATTAATTTATAGAGTTTTATAATTACAATTTAGTCATTAATTTAAAAAAATTAATTTAAAATATTTTATAATTACAATTTAGGTATTAATTTTTAAAAAATTATAATTTAAATATTAATTTAAAGAATATTAGAGTTATAATTTAGTCATTAATTTACATCAATATTTTTTAAAAAATATTTTAAAATTCTAAACCCTAAACCCTAAAACCCACTCAATCAATAGATTTTCAAGATTTTCTTAGGGAAACAAACACTTTGAATTTTGAACAATAGAAATTGTTATCGGTCCAGGCAAAGTCCCGTGATCATTCTTATCCTCACAAATTCTTGAGGTTGATTAGATGTAGTTTACTTATTAGGAAACTTATGACTATTTCGCAAAGCAATAAAGCAAACAGTGAGTTTTGCATCTTACATCAAATACAAAAAGGGGCAATTTCCTACGTAACCCTAAAAATTTTTCTGTTTTCATATTTACCCCTCTTAGAAAGCTAATATTAAAACTACCCTTCTTACGTTCCAATTTTTTTCCAAAATATCTCTGAAGTTAAACTCTGTTAGTGTACCGTTTGGAACTGCCGTTATCTGTGTGTAATTACTATTTTGCCCTTTCAAATATACCCTAAACCCTAAAACCCTAAACCCTTAAACCCTAAAACCCTAAACCCTAAAACCCTAAACCCTAAACCCTAAAACCCTAAAAAATCTTAAACCCTAAACCCTAAAACCCTAAACCCTAAACCCTAGAACCCTAAAAAACCCTAAATCCTAAACCCTAAAACCCTAAATCCTAAACCCTAAAACCCTAAAAAATCCTAAACCCTAAACCCTAAATTCTAAACCCGGACAAAATAGGTATATCTGATAATTTTCAACTCCGATTATTATTTAACTCTAGTTTAACCCTAGTTAACTTAACAAAGGGAAACGGTAGGGGTATTTTTAATAACGGTGGAACGTATGAAGGGTATATTGGAAAGAAAAAAATAAGAGGGATAAATCAGATATTTTTTCATATTTCAGGGGTACACAGACAATTATCCCATACAAAAATATATTGGTCAATGAGTATATCAAGCCTGGACTAATAGTAACTGCATGGCCCAATTTGTGAACAGTTGCCGCGACGTCCATAATACCATTTTCTCCCTCCCAAATTTTGGGCTAACTAATTAAACGGTAACGCAAAAGCTTAAAAACCTATTTTTAGCCTAGCAAGAAAATGACATGTATTTTTGGGGCCAAATCCGAGCTTCTACTTGATAAGACTATTTCGGGCCTAGTTGACCCGTATTTTAAATCTTTGGTGTAGGCTAAGCCCATTACAATCTATGGATGGGACGGGTGTTACACTATTCGTGTTCACTTCGGCCCTTTGCAATTCTTTTAGGTAGATCACGTTGTCGTGAGCTAAATAGTAGGTTATATGGTTAGGCCCATCTATTCCATTGGATTTAAGCCCAAGAGGGATTAAGAGAACTTTACCTTATATTAGATATTAAATATTACCAAGTTTTTTCAAACCAAATATATTAGACGAGTAATATTAAACTATAAATTTTTACTACAAAAATATTTAAATACTATATATATATATATATATATTATGCTAAATGATGCTAATCATCAATTCATGTACTCAAATTGACACATAAGTAAATCTTTTTGTTTGCATCCAAAATCGTAAACCCCAAACCCTAAAACCTTAAATCCTAAAAACCCTAAACCCTAAACCCTAAAACCTAAAACCCTAAACCCTAAAAACCCTAAACCCTAAACCCTAAAACCCTAAACCTTAAACTTAAACCCTAAAATCCTAAACCCTAAACCCTAAAAACCCTAAATCCTAAACCCTAAAACCCAAAACCCTAAATCCTAAAACCCGAAAACCCTAAATCCTAAAACCCGAAAACCCGAAAACCCTAAACCCTAAACCCTTAAACCCTAAAACTCTAAAAAACCCTAAATCCTAAACCCTAAAACCCTAAAAACCCTAAAACCCTAAATCCTAAACCCTAAAACCCTAAAACCCTAAAAACCCTAAAACCCTAAAACCCTAAACCATAAATTTTAAAATTAAATTTAAAATTTATTTAGATGAAATTTTAAAAAAAAATTTCCATGGTTTTAAAATTAAAACTATATTTTTAGAAAAAAAAAAATTAATTTGAGTCAGCTCGAATCTTTGAATAAAATTTAGCTTCTAGAAAAATTATGCAAAATCTTACCATTACTCCCAAAAAAAATCTTTCCTCTCAAACAGTCAACACCGGGCCAGATGTGGTCTTCATTCGTCCTTTTGGATCATAGACGCATAGATATTATTTTTCCGCATCACAGAGAGTAACTGAAAAATATCTGTGGCCCAATGGGCTCATCCTTCAGTAGCTGAGATCCCAATGGGCTGATGCTTCAGGCACCCTGCATATGAATCCACTTCCACGGGAGGCTGTGGCTATGGCTATGGCTATGGTCATGGCTATGGTATGCGTCCAATCCTATCGCACTTACATTCTCCGTTCTTTTCCTATCGCTTCTGGCTAGTGCTCGCACATCTAAGTCCAACTGGAGGGAAGAGGCTGGCCATCCATCCATATAGTCCCGCTACTTTTTCTTCCTTTTGCCCCTTCTTTTTCTTTTTCTTCTTCTTCTTCTTCTTAAGGACGGCCCATCAAATAATTACCACGTGACTACGTAAACTTCTTTTTACTTTAGCAGTATGTTCCAAATGCGTGTCATGATTGTAATCGATCACATATAATGATCTAGATCCATAATCTGTTCTGTTCCCTTCTGACTTACAGCATAGTTGCAGAGGCCATTTGGTCGGGGACAGATACGAAGGTTTTTTTTATTTTTTTTTGACCTTTTTTTCCCTGATTTATTGGAAAATTAATTCTACCTTGTATTTGCATATAGATTATAAGGATCGCATAGATATCTAGGGATACTGTGAGGTCGGTCTGTTGGTTAGCATTGTAGTTGGTAGGCTATGTAAAATAATTAGTGTGACTGGTACAACTCTTCTGGCTGTGTGTTCCAGCATAACGTTGCATCTTTCAATTTTAGAAGCAATTTTTCTAAAGGGCCCTTTGGTTCGACATAGTTGGAGATGCATGCAGTTTGAAATGTAGCAATTATAGTTACATGTATCTTGTTTGATTGAATGCAGTAGAAAGCGCTGCTGCGACTATAATTACTTTATTTGGTTGTATGCGATTGAAAAGTGCATTTACGAATTTATATTATTTTATATTAAATATAGGTCGGTGAGATTATCACCTATGTAGAGAAGCTATTTTTTTCAAAAAGATTATTAGGTAGGTAAGCTTATCTTTGTTTAAAATTACTCTCTCTAAATACTGTAGTTGAAACTACTGCAGTCGAGCCTCCTTGTGCAGTTGCAGTTGCAGTTGCAGCAGTTGAATTCAAATGCATTAAAACAAATATCAAATTTTGAGCTGCATGCAGTTACAACTGCGGTATAGTTGTAACTACGTGCAACCAAACAACCCCTATTTGTTTCTTCAAGAGTGAAAGTTTAGCTAAGGCTTCACTATTGACTGAACTCTGTTTTATGCATACTTCTCCACCCCATTTGGTATCGTCCGAATCAGTGATGTGGATCAAGTTTCATTTGACTTATGCTCAATTACCTTCTCTGGATACTTATTAACTCGTGATTTGTAATGATTTTTTTTTGCTGATTTTGATGGATTTAATAAGTTTAAATAAGTGGAAATTTTGATGTCCTATTTGCCATGTTTTAGGTTTCTCGAGGATAAAAAAAATGTTTATTCCAAAATGCTGTTTTTAGTTGTAATTGATTCTAAACACGACTAAGGAGAAAACAGAAAAAATAAATAATGGAACTCAATTCAATCCAATCACACTATGTTTCAAACAACATATTTTCCAATTCACTTGAATTCATTGGTTCCAGTTGATTGGGTATAAAAGCGCGTTCATCTTAGTGCTATTGTGAACAATCTTAACCTAGAAACAATCTAATCTAGGAAGATGTTTATCACTTGGATGTTTTACTGCCAACAATCTTAACTAACAAATTTGTTTGCTATGAAGCATTTGACTTGCTTTCCGAAATATCTCCCAAAGCGAAGGTTCACCAAGACAATCCAAAAAGCTAGTGCTGTCGCAGTTCCTTCCGTGGAAGAAATCAAAGAGTAAGCATCTTTTTGGCAGTTATATTTTACCTTTCTTATTTAAATTACAATGCTTTTAAATTGATGTCATAATTGAGGAATTATATATATTTAATTTGCTATAGCATGTGTATCGTATCACGCCGACTGAAACGATTTCTCTCTGTATTCTTATGCTTAACCTATCTTTTTTTCTCACTGCCTCACCTCGAGACCAAATTAGACGGATTTGTTATGTGGAGGTTGATGCTCAGTATGGCGTTTTCTCCTTTTTGTAAAGAAGTAGCCAATTATTGTGAATGGTAACTAACATTGGGGGCCTGGAGCTCTTATATGATGTTCTTACCTATCTTTAGAACATCAGGAAGTGTTACTTTTATCTCATAAATGTTCAAAAGTTCAGCGAGCGGTGTAGATCGATAAATTTGAATGCAAAACTTTAAAAAATGAGTCAAAATATTATGTAGGTTGTATCCAATAAAAAAGAAAATTCACATAAATCAATTGAATGTATTCAATATAAAAGTTGGACTATCTGAGAGATTCTTAGACCACATGATTGATTTATAAAAAACATACATAAAGGAGTTAGCATTCTGTTTTGTGACGGAACGTCAGATTAGACCGAGTTATGATCGAAATAGCGTTAGTTTTGAATGGATCAAGTCATATTCGAAATGACATGAGACCGGTTAAGCCAAGTTAAGCGTCGTATTTGTATGCTTTAACCGAATTGATTGTGTATTTCTAATAACTCGAATTTTTTAGATTTATGATTAGCTCTAACAATCCGATAATCCGATAACACCCTCTGTCTATGATAAGCTTGTTTGAATTCTAAAAGTGGCTATTAGTGCTATGATCCTGAATTATAATTATAAGATTTCAAGTCAATGTATGCAATCCATTAGTCTAAATAAAAACTTAGGGATAATTTTTAATATACTTTTCAAAATTTTAAAATATTTTATTTACTTCTGCATTTCTGCATGATCAAAATACCACGCTCCCTCTAAGGTTTGCTAATGGATTTAAATTTTAGAGAGGTATTTTGGTAATTGAAAAGTAAGTTTAAAAATTTTAATAGTATTTTTTTTTTAATTTTTTTTTTTTTTTAAAAAATGGCATGCTATCCGTTTCCTTTATTTTGAAATAAATTTAGTTAAAAATGTGAAACAACTAAATTTTAAATTCGAAATATCGAATATCAATTATTAAATTCTTTACCATTATAAACAGTTAATTAAAAATTTTAGTAGTAATAAGAAATATGTAAACAAAAGCCCCACTTTAGGTTCAAGCAGCTGAGCCAAAATATATATTTGGGTCAAACTTACATGTGCCACATCCTTGATGCCTATGTACTTTTAAATTCATTTTCATTATTTTAATGCAAGATTGTTTGGACCATCCATCTCTCTCTCTCTCTCTCTCTCTCTCTCTCTCTCTCTCTCTCTCTCTCCTCTCTCTCTCTCTCTCTCTCTCTATATATATATATATATATATATATATATATATATATATATATATATAAATATATAGACATATAGCTTATCAAAAGTGTTGCATTTGTGGGCCTCACTTTCTTAATCTTTTTCTTTTCTGCACAAGCAATGTGGAAAGATTTGGTGAGAGGAGGAAAAGTGTTGCATTTGTGGGCCTCACTTTCTTAATCTTTTTCTTTTCTGCACAAGCAATGTGGAAAGATTTGGTGAGAGGAGGAAAAGTGAGGGGGAATCACATCAGCACACAGCAGCATGTGTTTGCTTTCTAAAGAAAAAGAAATATTCCAACCAAATAAAGCCCATCTTTCTCCCCAATAAATTAAGTAGAGGGGCTCATATATTTAATTTAGTGGTGTGTCCCACTCCTGCACCCTTCTTAGTTTGGAACAAATAATTGAATTAAAAATACTTTTGTTTCAAGAGCAGCTTAATTAGTTTCAACTTATCACATAAGCAGTACATGAAGAAAAAGATAAGCTATGATACTCTGTACCAATAATTGAAGGCCACTTATCATCCATCCTTGAATAAGGGAAAGAAAAAATAAATTGTATTAATAATATTTATTAGGGTCCAACCTCTCTTACGTAAGATATGTAATTAATTATTTCAGGACGAAAAAGTTTAAAAAAAGAAGAACCCTCAAATTTAAAAGGACTAAAAATAACGGTGTACATCCTACATCCCCACCCATTTAAAAATATGAGTATTTTTTAGGAGCCACTTCAAGTGATTCCTCATTATACCTCCATTCTTAGATGGCGGAAGTGTGAGATGTACACTCCTTTGGAGTGTACATGTAGCATTGCTCAACTTAAATATTAAATAATATATCAACTTAAGTTTTTATATAAAAGCTAAATTATTGAAATTTCAATGGTACAATGCACAAGAAATAATAATTTTTTATACAAGTGATAAATAATTTGATAATTGATACTTAAAGTTATAAGTTCGAAGCCTAATAACTATATATATTTTCAGCTGAATAAATTGAATACCATGTTATCTATATAGTATGTAGAAATACTGCACGATCAGATTCGATTATAAACAAAAAAAAAAAAGAACAATAATTATTTTCTCTATAGTATAAATCTGTAATAATATGTCTTGGCCTCTAAAAAGTTTCATGTCCAAAAGCGTGTTGAGTACGTTTGATGATTAAGGACAGGACTAAAAACATCGACGGTACTTTAGTGCAATTAGCTAAAATCTTTTTTTTTTTTTTTTAAAAAAAAAAAAAAAAATAAAATAAAAAAAATAAACAGGAATATACATTATTTGAAAGTTAAAGAAGGATTACAAAGAAAAGGATACAGCCGTAGCGGCTGTAGCTGACAACACCAAAACCCAGCACCACAGGTGTTTAAGCCCACTACAGATTGTTCAGCTGTCCCCACGTTCCCCAAAACACAATGAAAGGAAAGAAATAAAGAGAACTACAACTAGTAGAGAACCACTTAACCGAACCTCAGAAAGAGATAGAGAAAAAGACAGCAAAGACACCCTATCAAGTTGCGGAACCTCGAGAGAACCTTGCGGAAGGTGAAATGTGTCGATGTAAGATTGCCAGGCCAGCAGTTGTCATACCGAAGCGCCGGTCCAGTTTAGTTAATTGGCTAACCTACACCCTTTGTGGACCCGTAGTGTTGTGATCCAGAAATTTGCCTCGCCCAAAACTTTAATCTCTAGCTCCTCTACGGTCGAAAGCCGATTCATGAACAGTCTCGCATTCCGTTCCTTCCAAAGCTCCCAGCAGGTGGCCGCGAAGCAAGTATCGAAAGTGTCCAAAGCATGACCAGATAAAGAGGATCTAAGGGAGGACCAAGTAGATGGCAGTTCCCTCCACAAAGGCTCGGTAGTCCCCATGCGAAACAACACCGAATGCCTAGAAAGAAGGCGCACCCACAACGCTCTTGCGAAGGTGCAGGCGAAAAGTAGGTGGCCCAAATCTTCATCGCTCCTAGAACAAAACACACAAATGGATGGGCCCACCCAGCTACGCCTCGCGAGATTCTCTGCAGTCAACACCCTATTTCTAGCTGCAAGCCAGAGGAAGACCTTGACCCGAAGAGGCACCTTTAATTGCCACAAAAAAGGAATCTTGCAATCCTGATGTGACGCCCCACTTCCCAGGGGGTCACCCATCCTAGAACTACTCTAGCTCTAGCACGCTTAACTCTCATAACCTCTTGGACTAATCCAAATTCCGGGGGTGTCACACTTGAGCCCCTGTGAAAACCAGAAAAAGGTAGGCATTTCTTGTGGTAAACTGTCCAGATTTGCTCCATCGCCACCGGAGCGAATCGCCAAGGCCGGACCTTGACCAGTTGCAGATCAATGGCCAGAGGAGTTGTAGCTCATCGTGCTCCATGCTGGAAAGCGGAAGAGTAAAGCCCGACTCCCAGTTGTTTGAAAACTTCTGGATCCAACCACAAACCGCCAGTTGCTTTGATTTTGCCGCCGCGAACAGATTTGGAAAACGGTTGGAGAGAGCACTTTCTCCACACCATCTGGCAGTCCAGAACGGCGAAGCTTCTCCACTCCCCACGACGAAATCGACCGAAGCAAAGAAAGGTGGAACGAGCCTAAGCATGTCCTTCCAAATTGGAGAACACCCGGCCGGTAATCTACTGGAAAGCGAGGGTGGTCGAGAGCGGTGATGCTTGTGTCTGATCAATTACACCCAAGGGATATCGGTTGTGTTGAAAAAGCTCCAGAGTCCCTTCATCAATAAAGCACTGTTCGCGAAGTGTAGTTGTTTAACACCTAGCCCTCCACTACGTTTCGGTCGGCAAATGTTTCCCCACTTGATTAAGCAGTGGATACCGTTATTAAGGATCCTGCCCCTCCAGAAGAAACCCCTGCGGATTTTATTGATAGCTGCAATCACCTAGGCTGGAAGACGATAAGCGGAACAGAAGTAGGCAGGAATGCCGGAGAGGACCGAATTCAGCAGCACAAGTCGACCACCCCTAGACAGAGATAGGCCTTTCCAGTTAGCTAGTCGTCTATCAACCTTCTCGATCAGCGGTAGGTAGTCCGCTTTGCGCAGTTTTCTCGGAGAGAGGGGGAGGCCCAAGTAATTGATAGGAAAACCCTCCGTCGGGCAACAGAAGAGATGGCCCAAAGCGGTTACCTGCTCGGGGGGGAGATTGATCGGGATGATAGCGCTTTTGTCGAAGTTAATCTTTAAGCCCGAGCAGCTGGAGAAAGAAGCCAAAATCAATTTGATCACCGTGGCAGATCTGAGGGAGCCGTCGAAGAACAGAAGTAGATCGTCCGCGTATTGGAGCGTATGAAAAGAGAGCTCCCCTACTCGTGCTGCCGACAAGAGCTCTGCATTTACTGCCGCCTGTAGCATTTTGTATAGCACATCCACGCAAAGAATGAACAGTAGTGGGGAAAGCGGGTCGCCTTGGCGAAGTCCTTTCTCGCAGTTGAAGGAATTTCCTGGTATGCCATTTAAGAGTACCGCTATCGACGCCGATCTTAGGAGCAAGTCAACCCACCCAATCCAGCGTTCTCCGAAGCCCCTCGCTGGTAAGATCTCTTTAAGGAAAGACCAACTGATGTGATCGAAAGCGCGCTCGAAGTCAATTTTGAAAACCGCAGCTTTGGCCTTAGAGGAGAACAGGTGATGAACCAGGAAATGTGCACCGAAGAAATTGTCGAGGATGCTGCGCCCTTTGACGAAGGCAGCCTGGTGCGAGTTGATAAGCAGGTGCAAGCAACATTGCAGTCTAGAAGCGAGAACCTTCGACAGGATCTTGGAGAGGCTGTGAACAAGGCTGATGGATCGAAGGTCACGCGCAGTCGAGATAATAGGTTTCTTAGGAATGAGGCAGATCCAGCTATTGTTGACGGCGGAAAGGTTGGCATTGCCAGAAAAAAGCTCATTGAAAACCCCCAAGATGTCCTCCTTGAGGAGTCCCCAGAACCGTTGGTAGAAGAGCAACGGAAAACCGTCCGGCCCCGGCGCCTTCTCCGGCGCAGAAGAAAATACCGCGACCTTCACTTCCTCCAGAGAAAAAGGTAGATGCAGGAAGGAAAGATTTGCCGCATTCGCCCCGTAAAGATGGAGAAAGTCGATCGAGCAACAAGGCGGGCAATCCGCACCCATTCGATTCGCGAAGAAGGTAGAGAGATGCTCGGCAATGGCAGCGTGCCCAGACAGGGTAGAGGAGCCATCAGAAATAGAGGTGATGCGATTAGTGCACCGACGTCCGTTCGCCCTTCGGTGGAAGAAGGCAGTATTTGAATCCCCCGATCTCAGCCACTGAACACGAGACCGTTGCCTCCATTTGATTTCTTCCCGTAGACAGAGCTCATCGTACCTGACTTTGAGAAGTGGCCGCAAGTGTCATTCAGAACCCGTGAGGAGCCTGCGTTCCTCGGCCCTGTCGAGCCAATCGATCCAGAAAAGGCAACCATCCCTCTGCACTTTCGAAACGGCTGCGAAGCCCGCGCTCCAGGATTTCAGAGCCGACTCCACGTTTCCCAATTTAGACGAGAAACGAGAAGTTGAGTCCGGATCAAGAACAGGCTGGGCCCAGGCAGCCGAGACGACCTCTGAAAAGGCTGGAAGCCGCAACCAGAAGGACTCGAAACGGAAAAGATGAGCCGAAGGGAGGAAGGAGAAAGCCGAGATAACCAGTGGGCAGTGATCCGATCTCGGGCGCGGCAGAGCGCGCAGTGACGAGTTGGGGAAGACCGTCGTCCAACCGTCAGAAATAAACGCCCGGTCGAGACGCTCGAGAGTAGGAGACCTCCTGTCGTTGGACCAAGTGAAAGAGCGATTGCGAAGTGGCAGATCCGAAAGCCCAGCCTCATTAATTGCATCCCTGAACTGAATAATTTCGGCCACGTTAATAGAAGCACCATTTTTGTCAAGCACAGAGTAGAGAATATTAAAATCACCAACAACCATCCAGACATTCGGCGCCCGCTCGCTAGTGCTCTTAAGATCCCGGAATAGATCAGCCTTCGAAGAAGCGCTCGTGGGACCGTAGAAATTTGAGATCAGGAGCACACCACCATCCGCTTTCCTCCGAAGGAGAACATGCAGCGAGTAGGACCCGCTCCAGTCGCCCACGCAATCAAAGAGCGTCGGGTTCCAGACCGTCAGGATGCCCCCTTTGGTGACAGCCGAATTAATGACTCTGAAGTCACCCAGATAATAATCGTAGAAAGAGCGTAATTTAGTAATAGAAATTGTAGCAAGCTTCGTCTCTTGAAAGCAAACAACGCAACATTTGCAATTCTGAATGAAAGACCGAACAGTTGTGCACTTCGCCGCATCGTTCAATCCGCGCACGTTCTAAGACAAAAAGCGAAAAATTCTGTTCCTAGCCATAAAAGATCAAAACACAAAGAAGAAAACCCTCCCCGACAGCACGAAGAAGAACAGCGCTACACACGCGCGTTGCCGCCCGGAGCAGGGCAGGCCAGAACAACAGAGAGGTGGGGTCGCGAGTAGTGGGTGCCACGCGTGCCTCCACGATACCACAGGCGGCTTTGATGAGTGACACATCCTCCTCAGACAGAGGAGAGGTGAGGTCGCGACCGAGCAGGCTCTTCATAGACGCCGTCGGGCCCGGGGGAGGTTGCAAGGCGGAGCTGGCCGGTGCGTGGACTGGAGGCGGGTCAGCGCGCAGCCGGGAAGCCGCGGTCGACGCGGCGCTTCCCGCGGCCAGTTTCTTGCATCGCAACACTTGGGCACGCTTGATGGAGGGGATGGTGTTCCCCCTGTACAAGTGCGCGAGACGCAAGCTGCGTCGCTGGGGGAGAGACTGCGCCGGTGCAGAGCGGACCCGACTAATAGGAGAAGGCTGGGCCGAGCCAGAGGGGTCAGAAGAGAGTTGGGAAGACTTGGGTGAGGCCAAAGGTGGAGCACCCAGCAGGGAAGGGGGCAGGGCCCGAAAAGAAGTAGCCAGGGCCGTTGGGGCCAAGATCAAAGGCCCAAAACCATCGGAAGCCCGGCCCTCGACGCCCCAAGGAGAGACAGGCCCCAAGAGGCAACCCGGAGATGCAGGCACAGAGGCTGATGGGTTAGGCAAGAGGTCAGAGGGGGCATCAGCAATTGGGCGCGCCCCCTGGCTGCCCCCAGAGTACGGAGGTAGCGGGGGGAAATCCAGTGGATTGAGATTTGAAAAACTGCCAGCCTCTCGGACCCTTGGATAAACCGGGGCCGCCTCCCCCGAGCGCCGAGAAGAAGCTCCCGCCGGAGCCCCGCCATCGGAACCGGGGTTCGCCCCTGCCGCGGGGGCGGCACTGAAGCCCGTAGTCCTGATGAAGTCCGTAGTCCTGATGAAGTCCTCCTGCGCTTCTGCCGTGTCCAGCCCCAGCCGCATGTCCGAAGCTTCCCCCAGCAAGATGGGGTCGGCAGTTTCCCAGGATTCGATCTCGACACGCACCGAGAAGCGCCGGTCTTCCATGAAGAGGTGAAGGTGCTCCGAAATGTTGCGGAAGTGGCGACAGCGGATCTGGACGCGGAAGAAGGACACGTCTCGCAGCAGCGCGCTATCTTCGTCCACCTCCCAGAGCGCTCCGAAGCTAGAGATCGCTGCCGGAATGTCCGACGTATTCCGGCAAAGAACGGGCCAGTTGTGGAGCTTGATCCAGACTTTGTGCAGCATATGGTCCCTCCCTCCCTCCCCGGACTCCACCCAGTTGGAGAACCGGAAGCTAAGATTCTCCAGCTGTAGTGGGCTGCGAGAGATGGCCGATTCCCTCGCCACCCAGTTGGGGAAGAAGACAGCCGCACAACCATCTCTGAAAGAAACCACCTTGTAGTCCTCGCTGATGCCTCCAAACCTCGCAGCCAAACCCTGAGAGAGAGAAACCCATGAGCCAGGCGGGTGCTGCCCAATAGGCTCCGCCAAAGCCACGCGTCCGGAGAGAGCAGGCTCCTTCGACGATTGCTGGTCGCCGTCCAGAAGGGCCGTCGCAGAAAGTGGACGACCAGAGGCTTGCCCGCCCTCCATAGCACGTCTGGGGGGTTGAGGCCGGGCGCTGCAAAGCCTGGCTGCGTGGCCGGGACGCATACAGAGCAAACAGCGCCGCGGCTCCCTGCAGCGAGCCGCAAAGTGGCCTTTCTCAAAGCATCTAAAACACCGACCCGAAAGAGAGGGGTTGCGGAGGGATCTGGGCGGTAGTGAAGGCAGGTAATTATGGAATGAAGGGAAAGAGGGCCGAGGGCGGGAGGGCAACGAAGAGGAGGTCAAAGGGGCGGGGGACAGGACAACGTCTTTGTAGGAGACACGAGGGCGGATGCGTGAGTCTCTAGAGGGGGGATGAGTGGGCCATGGGAGGGGTGGGGGAGGCGGAAGGGTAACGGGGTTTCGATGGGTAGACATTTTTCCATAGCTAAAATCTTTATAGTTGGGATTTCAAATTCATTCTTAATTTCTTTATATTTCTAATTGAGTTGATTTTTAATAAATAAAGCAAAGAGGTAATTTGCTATTTTTTTTTAAAAAAAATAAAAAAATGAAGAAAATAGTTGTTTCGTACCATATCAATCTATTAGAACAAATTTTGGATCTACTCAAAAAATTTCAAGCCAAAAGGAATATTGTGTATAAAACTTGCCTCGTTGGCTCTCATCACCTCAAGATCATCAGGTGATGCGAAACCTGTCTCGCTAGTTCTGTCATCTAGATCCAGACTCAGCTGAGACTCGTCACAGACTTCCGGCTGGTAATTGATTCTGATACTAAATGTAACGACCCGACGATCAAGATTGCGCGCACCGCCCGACCCAGCTCATGCCGTGCCCGCATGTGTGGTTAGGAGAAGACTCAGCCGAGACTCGTATACACTTCCGGCTGGTCATTGACCGTGATACCTGTGACGCCCCGCCTTCCCAGGCAGTCACCCATCCTAGAACTACTCTAGCTCTAGTACGCTTAATTCTCTTAACCTCTTGGGTCTTGCTACCATCCAAAATGTTATAGCCGGGCTAAGAGATTTGGTCATATTATATTATTTATATATAGAACTAATATACATTCCAAGGATATCACATTCTAATACACATTCCAAGGATATCACATTCTTCCTTTCTTTAAGCCCTGACGTCCACGCCAGGCTCAACATACTCACAAGCACCATGCGATGTGAGACTTGTCTCGCTAGCCTTAGTCGACCTATACCTTGTGGGGAGCTGCACTCCACCCACAACGGTCATTAGCCGGGGAGCCTCGTTCTACCCACTCCTACCTTGTGGGGAGCTGCACTCCACCCACAACGGTCATTAGCCGGGGAGCCTCGTTCTACCCACTAAATAACCCTGGCTTAGCCGAAACTCATTTCACATTTCCGGCTGGTGAAGGGCTCTGATACCAACTGTGACGCCCCGCCTTCCCAGGGGGTCACCCATCCTAGAACTACTCTAGCTCTAGCGCTCTTAACTCTCTTAATCTCTTGGGTCTTGCTACCACCAAAAAATGCTATAGAAAGGTTAAGAGATTTGGTCCTATTATATTATTTATATATAGGACTAATACATATTCCAAGGGTGTCACAATATCAAATCTAACGATCCGGCCAATTAACAATAATAACTCGTTAGGCCCAAAGTACAATCCAAAATGCTTAAGTTCAGTTATTATAACTAGCGTGTATGACCTCATATATTTAATCAGAATTATTTTTTTATTCGATATGAGACTATGAGACTGTTGAGACATTACAAACGAATTAGTATTTTTTGAAATAAAAATTGTACACTAAATCATTTTTTTTTAGTGATTGGTTTTGAACGTACTAATTAAATAAAGGGCATTTAATTCATAACAATATCTTATAAACAAAGCTCATAGTTCAATAGAAGCCTAAATCAAATTTGGACTGATTGAACACCTTGTTTTCGAGTTATTTAATAGTAGTTTCCAAAAGGGAACCCAATACAATTTTGAGCTAGGGATGCCAACATCTCGGATTTGGGATGGATTTTTAAAAATCCGAACTCGAATCTGACTATCAAATCTAAAATTCGAATATAAATTTAAATTTAAATTTGACAAAGTTTAAAAATTCATATTCAAATTCAAATCTAACAAGAAAAATTCAAAATCCGAATCTAAATCCGAACCCGAAAATCTAAATTCAAAATAATTATTTATCTGTACCATATTTAAGAATATTACGATAAATATAATTTTAAATATAACATCAAATATTTTATATATATATACATATATAATGTAAAACCAATTCGATTGAATTCCAATTCGGATTCAGATAGGAAACAAGCAAAATTCATATCCAAATTAAAATTTATCGGATTTTTATTTTTCATATCTGTATTCGAAATTATATTCGTTTAGCATCAAATATATCCGCCATGTTCGAGTTCAAATTCAAATAAAATTTTAAATATTCATATCTATTGACATTCTTATTTTGAGCACTGGTAAGCTATTTAAATGTGTTCAAAGTTCAAACTAATCAAGGCCTGGGCACAACACTAACCTATTCATTTAATTTTAAATAAACTACTCCAATTTTTTTTTTTTATTATTATTTTTAAAATTTTTCGCTTATCTTTTTGGCCAATATTAATTTGTGCTCGCATCTTGACTTTTCCCAACAGGGAATCAAACCTGCATCCTCACTAGAGATGTCAACCGATCGATCAGATTCGAGGTAAATTTTTAAAAATTTAAATCCGAATTTGACTATCAAATTTAAAATTTGAATTCAAATTTGAATCTAACAAATTTTAAAAATTCATATCTAAATTTGAACCTGATCAAAGATTTAAATCCGAATCTGAAAATCTAAATTCGAAATAATTAATTTTCTTTTCCTCTTTACAATATTTCAAAATATATTATATTAAATCTAAATTTTTAAAATATAAATTTAAATATAATATCAAATATTTATAGACATATATATTATATAACGTAAAATTAATTCGGATTCGGATCGAGTTCGAGTTCGAATCGGATACAGTCAAAATTTATACCCAAATTCAAATTCGTCGGATTTTTATTTTTTATATTCATATCCGAATCCATATCCGTTTAATATCGAATAAATTCATTCCGTTCGAATTCAAATATCCGAATAAAATTTTAGATATTCGTATCCATTAACATCCCTAATCCTCACCAATCTCCAACCTATGCCTTACTGAAGATACGGATGGTTTTATTAATTAAATACTCATATTAAATAATATAAAATAATTATTTTTTATTAAAAACTTAAGCTAAAAGAGAATGACAATAATATTTCAATACGAATAGGCACATATAGAAGCTGGCATGTTTCGTTTCGTTGAGGTTGAAAAAAAATATTGGCTTAATTATAAAAGTTATACAATTCTACACTTTATTTCGCGTCTCAAATATTTATTTTATATAAAAAAATTAAATAATATAAACTCAACAGGGAACTTTTGTTAAGATAGGTTAATTTTAATAGCAATATATTGAGATAAGTGCATTTTAAGCACATTTAGGCTTCTTCAAGCATACTTTCAAATATCAAATTATAAAAAAAAATATTTACGTGAGAGAATTTAAGCATTTTTCATATCAAATGATCTTATCACGTGATCGACGTTAACACTTTCGTTAAAAATTAACAGAATCTTCAAATTGCTATGAATATTTCATTTAGAGTCTCTCGTAATATTGTAGGTAATATAACATCATCATTATTATACACTAAATATTATTACTAAATATCATTACTAAACTCCCACCGCTATTTCTAAATCCTAAACTCTCTGTATATATATTCCGACGTATCAAAAGACTGGGCGGTTGATATCTGAGATTCCGAATTCGAAGCCTAGTTGCTAGCTTCACATTAATTTCTAACTAAGTTTATTTCTTAAAAAATAAACAAAACAGAAACACGCTACGTTTCTCTCAAAAAAAATAATAATAATATTACAAGCTGTAAATTTTGTGTAACGTCTCTGTACACCCGTTTAATCCTGCCCAACTTTCAAACTTTTTTGAATTGAAACCTTACTTTTAAATTTTTAAAACAAAGCAGTTTTGTTAAAAAGAAAAGGAGATTTTATTGAATTTTTTGTTTTTTTATCAAATTTAATAATTTTAAGCAAAATAAATTAAAAAAAATGACAATTAATAAACTTAATAAAATTTTAACTAATATAATAAGAATAATTCAATTCTAAAATTTAAACTAATAGATCTAATAAAACCATCGAGATTTAAATTAGATCTAAATTTAAAATATAAATTTGATTAATATTTTTGAACTTTAATACTGTTTCAATAATGAATTAACCATTTAGATTTTTTTTTTTTAAATAGAAACTTTTTATTTAAATAAAAAATAAAAGTTAGGTTTATTATAAGTACAGTATAAATTAAATTCAAATTTAAAATAGATTAATAATTTTGAACTTTTATGTTACTTTAATATTGAATTAACAATTTGAATTGAAATGCATTACTTATTTAAATATAAAATTTTCTTTCTAAAAATTAAAATTAAAATTAAAATTAAAATTGAATTAAATTTATACTATTTTAAATATAAAGTTTTAATTGAAATTAAATTTTAAATTCAAATTTAGGAAGATTTGCTGCTTATCAAATTTGCCACTATTTAACTTCATAAGTAATAAAATTAAATAAGAAAATAATTTTTTTTGATATTATTAAATTTAGTAATTGAAAAGTAAGTATTTTTTAAAATTACCTTTGAATTATAATTTATTTTTATTGGTAACCTGTGGAGAAAGTTACCAATATTATCCTTAAAAATAAGACGACTAAATTAAATGAGTCCGTGGTGAGTAGAAACAATATTACTCATAAATTTTTGAATACATTAAGCATTTTTTTAAATTTAATTTTATATATTACTCATAATATTACTCACGTTAAGGTTGAAGTGCCTCCGCACCGGCACCTCCTTCTATCTGACCAACGTGTACGGCCCCCCGACCTGGGACGGAAAGACCGCCTTCTGTCAGGAGCTGGCGGCGCTCAAATCCGCCTGCCCTGGGCCCTGGGTAGTGTGCGGAGACTTCAACCTTACTCGGTCGCCCTCCGAAAGGCGAGGAAGCATCTGGTGCAACCGTTTAATGTCCTTGTTCTCCAAGTTGATCAACGATCTTGAGCTAGTGGACCTCCCTCTGCTCAATCAAAGCTTTACGTGGTCGAATATGCAGAGCTCCCCCACCTTAGCCAAGCTGGATCGCTTCCTGATCTCCACCGAATGGGACCTCGCCTTCCCCCTCTCCTCGGTCTCGGCGCTCCCCAGAATCACATCGGACCACTCTCATCTTCTACTCAGAACGCAAAGGGTTCTTGGGCTATGATCCTTCAAATTCGAAAAAGTTTGGCTCACCCGGAGCGACTTTGTCTCGCTGGTGCCGATCTGGTGGAAGGAAATCGAACCCAGAATTGGACCGCAAGGGAGTATCCTTACCTTTAACGCGAAACTCCGCCACTGCCGCAAACGGATCAAAGAATGGTGTTCCACAAGCTTCCACAGCATCTCCAACGCTAAGCGTACCACAATGGACGAGATCCAGCGGCTGGATTCCCTGGAGGAACACCGGTGCCTGACCTCTTGCGAACTCGAATCGAGGAAGGCCCTGAAGAACCAACTCAAAAGAATCATCTGCGAAGAAGAGATCCTCTGGAAGACCAGAGCCAAGCAACACTGGCTCAAAGAGGGGGATGGTAACACCAAATTCTTCCACGCTATGGCGAATGGTAGGCACAGGGCCAACCGGATCGGGACCATCACGGATGAGGGTATCTCTTTAGAAAGGGAAAGGGATAAGGGGGACTACTTCTTCCGTAAGTTCAAGAGCAGCTTTGCGCCTGATAATCTTCCCCCCTCCTCCTTC
Source organism: Tillandsia leiboldiana (assembly GCA_029204045.2). NCBI lineage: Eukaryota > Viridiplantae > Streptophyta > Magnoliopsida > Poales > Bromeliaceae > Tillandsia > Tillandsia leiboldiana. The sequence continues at coordinate 7,761,115 of CM055076.1, read as the reverse complement.
GGGGACTGGAGTGATCTCTTCCATGACAACTCTGCGCTGAGCTTGGACCACCTCACTTCCCCTTTCACTCTGGAGGAAATTAAGGTGGCTACCTTCCAGATGAGTGGGGATAAAGCGCTGGGTCCCGACGGATTCAGTATGGCTTTCTACCAGAAGTTCTGGGACGCGATTAAAGATGACCTAGCTAGTATCTTCGAGGATCTTTTCAACGGGTCCCTGAACACCGGCCCCATCGATTACTCGCACATCTGCCTCGTCCCCAAATTAGAAGGAGCAAAATCCGCTAACGACTTCCGGCCCATTAGCCTCAGCAACTGTATCCAGAAAATTATATCCAAGGTGCTGACGAACAGGCTTGCCAAGGAGATGGACAAGATTATTTCCCCTACGCAGACCGCCTTTGTCAAAGGCAGGTTCATCCTGGACTCCTTTGCCACTGCCAGCGAGTTAATAAGCTGGAGCACAAGTAAACAGATCGACTGCGTAGGGGTTAAAGCAGATTTCGAAAAAGCCTTCGACCACGTGAGCTGGGGCTTCCTTCAACATATCCTCCGATGTCTCGGCGCTAACCAGAAATGGTGTGGCTGGATTGACCAGTGCACCTCGAACGGAAAAGTCGCCATCCTTGTCAATGGCACCCCCACGAAGTGGTTCAAAATGAAAAGAGGCCTTCGCCAGGGGGACCCGCTTTCACCCTTTCTTTATCTGTTGGTGGCAGAAGGACTGGCGCGCATGACCACTAGAGCCGTCCTTAATCGCCTTCTACAAGGGGTCGGGCCAACGGGGCAAGCAAAAACATCCCTCATTCAGTTCGCAGACGATACAATCTTCTTCTGCGAGGCGAAAGTCAGCCAAATTCGCAACCTCCGCTTTCTCTGGCAGACTTTCGAGTGGGCCTCTGGCCTAAAAGTTAACAGGGCAAAGTCGGAACTCTTCTATTTGGGCAGTGGCATCAATAAAGGGGAAAGGCTCGCGGCGGCGCTGAACTGCAGGCTAGGTTCGCTACCAATCAAATATCTCGGGCTACCTCTGAAACAAGGCAGCATCCCGAAGGAAGACTGGCATCTTATCATCAACAGAATAGACCTGATAATCGCTGGATGGCAGGCCAAGCTCCTCTCACAAGGTGGTCGGCTAATCATGGTCAACTCGGTGCTGTCGAACCTCCCCCTGTACTTCCTGTCGGTCTTCAGAGCGCCGGCCTGGGTCCTCAAAAGAATCGACTCGCTGCGTAGAGCCTTCTTCTGGAAAGGCCGGAGCTCTATTAAAGGAGGCAGCTGTCTCGTGAATTGGAGAACTATCTGCAGAAGCAAAAAGGACGGGGATCTAGGTATCTTGAACCTGGAGAACTTGAACACAGCCTTGCTAGCGAAGTGGTGGTGGAGGTACTTCACCGCCGAATGGATCCCCTGGGGACCCTTAGTTACGAGCCTCTACTACCGCGGCCGCAGAAGACCTCTCAACGAAGGTTCCTCGTTCAGACCCTTCTCACTTTGGTGGAGAAGCGTGCTCGGGACGAGGGAGCTCGTAAAATGTGGCACGACACGCTCGGTGGGAAACGGAGAACTGACAGACTTCTGGTCAGATATCTGGAGTGGGAGCTCGAGCTTATCGACCCAATTCCCGCGCGTCTTCCAACTTGCTACCAACAAGAACCTCCGGGTAAAAGACTGCGTCGAGCGCACCGGCTGGAACTGGGCGAAGATTCTGGAGGGGACGAGCCCAGTCCTACCTGTCATCGAGGAGTCCATTCGTAATCTGAAATTGGCAATGCCTTCCATTAACCTGTCGAACTGCAGGGACGAATTCCATTGGCGGTGGACGTCGTCCGGACTCTTCTCCGTTAAGTCCTTGTACAGCTTCCTACAAGATAGCGGCGAAATCGATACGCGGTTCGACAAACTCTGGAAGATCAAGGCCCCGCTGAAAGTCAAGCTATTCGTTTGGCTTGTACTCAGAAAGCGGGTTCTGACTAGAGACATCCTTACCAAAAGGAACTGGGATGGGCCCGACTACTGTATGTTCTGTCTCGAAAATGAGGAAACTGCGAACCACCTTTTTGTTTCCTGCACCTCAACTAAAGCTCTGCTGGAGACCTTGTTGCCAAACCGCTCGGAAATCCGCAGCAGCTCGTCCGTCGTAGGGCTGTGGGAAGCGCATGCGCTCAAGAAAGAGGGATTGGGGAAAAGAGCCCTCATCACCATCGCAGCCTCGTGGTGGTACATTTGGCTAGAAAGGAACAGAAGGATCTTCGAAAACAAGGGTCGTTCCCCCGCGAGATCCTCGCCGACATCAGGCTCAACCGTTCCTTCTGGTCCAGATTCTGTGCCTAAGCTGCTTCGTTTCTCGGTTTTGTTTTTTTGTTTTTTTTTTTTTTTTTTTTTTTTCGGGGCCAAGCTGCTACTGCAGCCTTCAGTTGCCCCCCCTTTTGCTAAATTCAATCTTGTCTTGAATGAAGCGGCAGCATGCTGCCTTTCCCTCAAAAAAATTTTATATATAAATATTTAAGATACAAAATAAAGTACAAAGAGAATTTTTTTATAATTAAACGGAAAATAGTTATCTTGAGATGCTTAAGCATGCGTTTCAGATTCTTTTTTTGGTCACGTAAGCTTTGATTTTTTTTTTTTTTTTTTTTTTTTTTTTTTTTTTTTTGTATATGGAAAAAGTGTATACCTATGTTCTACAATTATTTCGGTGAAAATTAAAATATAAAAATATCATAAAAATATGTTTTTATAATCTAATTTTATCCTAATGTAACTAGAATTAAATTATATTATTTCTAAATTAAGATGCTGCAGTATTTTTTTAAAGAGTAGTGATTGACTTGTAAAGCTCAATTAATTAATTAAATTTATGTTCACTGATATATATAATGAGCACACATCAAATTTCACGCGTACTCTATTTTAATAATGGTAAACCGACGTGTTATCGTACGTGAACTTCATTGAATCTCTCTCAGTTTTTTTTTAAAAAAATAAAAAATAAAAAATAAAAAATAAAAAATCGAAGGAGCATGCTCTCTATAATTGACTAAAAAAATATGCTAGATCTGGTACTTAGTAAAATTATGAGGAAATGAGCATGCAATTATTGGTGATAATATATTCATTCACTCATCATCAATAGGTAGATAGGTTGCTTAATTTGATAATTTATAGCCAATCAATGTAGTTGTAATTTTCACAAATAATTCAAGCATTTTATACTGCAATTTATTTATTTTTAATTCCTAATTAATATCCTTAAGACCTAATCAATCTCATTAGAAAAGTTAGGAGATAGAAATTTGAAATTTGTCGTTAAATAGTGACAAAAATTTAATTTCATGAGTTAAAGAACATGGAGATGGGAATGAAATTTGGGGTCGATTTTGCTTTTTATTTTTTGTAGTATTAATTTCTCGAGAAAAGATTCTGAGTCTTAAAAAAAAAAAAAATTTTCATTTGATGATTCTGCTATTCAGATGATATCACTATAATAAAATTATACTATAGCTACACTTTTAAGTGTTTCTAAATTCTAAAAAAAATGTCACTGACAAAAATATCGACACTTATTATTAGTATTGCTATATGTGCCGTTGTTAGGGTGTATAACGATACATTTTTATACCGTGTCCCAAAAATATATCCCTATAACCTAATTTTGAATATAGATGGAATATAGATAAAAAATTTATACAAAAGTGTCACAAATATGTATTTCTATAACTTAATTTTATTATAATGTATTTTATTAAGTAAAATAAAACCAAACAAGTCCGTCAGCTATATGTATAAATTACTGAAATTAATCTTAGTTCGTTTTTACTAGATAAATAAAACTGTTCTGACACTCGCTTAGGGGCCGTTAGTTACTCGGAAAAATATAGAAAAAAAATCTGGAGAAAAAAATAGCTATTTTGGGAAAACTTTTTTCATATTTTATGAAAAACTAATATTACTGATATACTAAATTTAATAAAAAATACTAAATTTAATGGAATTACTAATATACTAAACAAAGTTCACAATTTAGTTACATTTATTTAAAATAAAAAAAATCAAGCGCTTTTAATTATTATTATGTCTTTATTATATACATGCTTATCCGCTAATAAAGAAAGATGAAAGATGCTTTAATAAGTGGCATAATGCAGCGTTGATCATATAGAATAAAATTAGCATATATTGTTAGGTGGATTTCCACTAAATATAGTGATTAATTATTTTTTTTTTTTGAGGAAAAGGCAGCATGCTGCCGCTTCATTCATTGGATGGATGAATTAGGCTACAGAGTTCAAGACAACGAGGTCTCGGAAAAAAAAAAAAAAAAAAAAAAAAAAAAAAAAAAAAAAAAAAAAGACGCTAAGGGCAGGTGGAGGCCCAGGATACGGAAAGAGAACGTGCTTCGGAGCAGAGGTGGCCCAGATTGCGTGAGACCGACCTGAATCTTCTGTTGTTGCGTTCCAACCAAATGGTCCGCCAGATAGCCGCAAGAGCGACGAGTTCTCCTGGATGTCGTGCCGCCCCACCGTGACCGCACAAATCCCACAGCGCGTTCACGGAAGAGCAGCAATTGGCTGGTCCAATGGTGGGGAGCAGGTTGGTTACCAAGAGACGAACAACCTCGCATGAGGCGAAGAGGTGGTCCGCGGATTCCACCGGTCCGGGGCAAAGGAGGCAGTTGGTGTTTACTGATCATCCCCACTTGAGCAGCCTATCCATTGTAAGTAATCTGCGACGGAGCAGTATCCAGATGAAGATTTTGACTTTTAGCGGTGCTTTGATGGTCCAGATTTTTGGGAGGCCTCTCTGACGCACGCCGGTATCCTGCAGGAAGCGGTACAATGATCTCATCGTGAAGGTTTCGGATCTTGACCAGCGCCATTTGAAAGTGTCATTTAGGTTCGTCAGGCGGGTATCTGAAAGTTGGTCGGCTAAGCACTGAAGTGAAGCCCCGTCCTGGGCGTTGGTAATAGCGTAGCCGTTGAGGGTCTTTAATCTTTTCCAACCGCGTCGGCCGAAGCAATCAGAAACTCTCAAAGCTTTGCTGTGGACTGCCTCGAAGATGCGAGGAAAGAGACAGCGAAGGGATGTGTTCCCAAGCCAGATGTCAGACCAGAAGCTTGTCCAGCTTCCGTTGCCGACCGTTCTGGAAGTGCAGCAGCGGTAGAGGTGTTTCGTAGCGAGAACACTCCTCCACCATTGGGAGAAAGGTTTGAAGGAAGTCCCTTCCCAAAGGGGCCGCCTTCGGGTATAGTACATTCTGTGAATCAGGTGGCCCCAGGCGGTCGTCTTGGAAGTGAAGAAACGCCACCACCACTTCGCCAGCAGTGCGGTGTTAAGGTGCTCCAAGTTTAATACACCTAAGCCCCCGTCTCTCTTCGCTCTACAAACCGTCTTCCAATTAACAAGGCAGGGGCCCCCGTTCGTAAGACTGGAGCCGCGCCAGAAGAAGGCCTTTCGTAGCGAGTCAATGCGACGAAGGACCCACTTGGGTGCTAAGAACACAGAGAGGAAGTAGAGGGGGAGATTCGAAAGCACCGAGTTAACGAGGGTGAGTCGCCCCCCCTGGGAGAGGAGCTTAGCTTGCCAGCCTTCTATCCTTTTTTCGATCCTAGAGATGATGCCTCTCCAGTCGTCTTTCTTGATCTGTCCCCGCGACAGTGGTAGCCCAAGGTACCGGATAGGTAGAGAACCCAGTTTGCACTCCATGAGCTCAGCTAGTCGTTTCCCCTTTGCTATGTTTTTGCCATTGTAAAACAGTTCGGACTTGCTTCTATTGATCTTTAGCCCTGAAGCCCATTCAAAGATCTGCCAGATGAACTTTAGATTTCGAATTTGCCGTTTCTTCGCTTCACAGAAGAAAATAGTGTCGTCCGCGTACTGGATGATGGCGATTTTTGTGTCTGTGGCTGGCCCAACTCCGCTAAGCAGTTTGTTTCTGATTGCTCTCTCCATCATTCTGGCTAACCCTTCGGCGACAATCAGGAACAGGAACGGCGACAGCGGGTCCCCCTGTCGAAGGCCCCGCTTGGTTTTAATCCACTTCGAGGGCACCCCGTTGACCAGGATTGCGATCTTGCCGTTCGCGGTGCATTGGTCAATCCAATCGCACCAAAGATTGTTGGCTCCAAGCCAGACCAGTGACCTTCTGAGGAAGTTCCAGTCCACTTTGTCAAAGGCCTTCTCGAAGTCCGCCTTGATGCCGACGCTCTCAGATTGCACCTTCGAACTCCAGCTGACAAGCTCACTGGCCGTAACGAAGGAGTCCAGGATTAAACGACCTTTGAGGAAAGCCGTCTGTGACGGTGAGATTATGTTCTGCATGACCGCTTCCAGTCTAGTCGCCAGCACCTTTGAGATAATCTTTTGGATGCAGTTGAGCAAGCAGATTGGTCGGTAGTCGTTTGCAGTTTTGGCCCCTTCTGTTTTGGGAATGAGGCAGATGTAAGAGTAGTCAATTGGGCCGGTGTTCAGGTTGCCAGCATACAGATCGTCGAAGATTCTCTGGACGTCCGGAGAGATCACATCCCAGAACTTTTGGTAGAAATGCATACTAAAACCATCCGGTCCTGGGGCCTTGTCGCCGTTTAGCTGGAAGACGGCCTTTTTGATCTCTTCGATGGTGAAGGGTGCCGTGAGGTGTTCGGAACTTAGGAATCCTCCGTCACCAAAGAGCTCACTCCAATCCCCTCTCGAACCTTGACGGTTCTCTTCTGGGGTGAATCGTTCCTTAAACATGCGATAGAAGTAATCGCTCTTGTCCTGTTCCCTTTCCAGCCTTCGACCGTCTTCTTCAACAGCTGCGATGTGGTTGGACCTTGCTCTCCCATTGGCCATGGCGTGGAAGAAGCTGTTGTTGCCGTCTCCTTCCTTGAGCCAGTGTTGTTTGGCTCTCGCTTGCCAGAGTAGCTCCTCGTCGGCGATGATGTTTTTGAGCTCGGCTTTAAGCAAAATGCGGGACTGTGACTGGTCGGCCGTCAGGTCGGATACCTCCTCTAAGAGATTTAGCTTATGAATCTCCTCAATTGTTTTGCGTTTGGCGTTCCTGATGCTGTAGAAGTTTGTTGCACACCATTCCTTTATCCTTTTGCGGCAGTGTCGTAGCCTTGAGGCGAAAGAAAGGATGCTTCCAGTCGAGGTATCAAGCTCGTTCCACCATAATGGTACCAGAAGGTTAAAGTCCTCCCTAGTAAGCCAAACCTTCTCAAGTCTGAATGTTCGGAAATGCTGCTTGGGCATGGTCTTAAGCAGGAGGGGGGAGTGATCCGAAGTGATGCGCGGAAGGGCAGTGACGTTGGAGCCGGGGAGGGTAGAATCCCACTCCGTCGAGATAAGGAAGCGGTCGAGCTTGGCTAGGGAGGGGGACGACTGGTTGTTCGACCAGGTAAAGAGCTGGTTGTTAATGGGCAGGTCGATAAGTTCCAGCGAGTTGATCAGGTTGCTGAACATGCTCATAAGCTTACTGCTCCAGTGCCTACCCCTGCGCTCGTTCTGAGAGCGCGTGAGATTGAAGTCCCCGCACATAAGCCAAGGACCTGTACAGTGGTCCTTAAGATCGCCTAGTTCCTTGCAGAAGGCCGCTTTACCTTCCCACCCCGGCGGGCCATAGACGTTAGTGAGAAAGAAAGGAAGGCCGCTGGCTCGATGCACAAAACGAAGCGTGAGAGAGAAACCCCGCACCAAGACTTCTGAGCAGGCCACTAAATCGGCGTTCCAGCAGGTTGCCAAGCCCCCTGAAGCGCCGTTAGAGCTGATGCATTGACATTTGTTGAAGCGTGGACCGGTGAAGGATTTGAGAAAGGAGCGGGAAACGGAGCCCACCTTCATTTCTTGAACACAAAGGATACAATCAGAGAATCTAGAGACCACAGACTTGACAATGGATCGCTTAGAGCGATCGTTTAGACCGCGTACATTCCAAGAGCAAACTAGCAACATAACGAGAAAGCAGACACCAGGGAAACAGTCCAACCGACCCTATCACTAGGCCGGGGGCCCTCCTGCAAGACCGAACGCCACAAGGTTGAGGGCTTCCTCCCCCGACAGCCTAATGCCCACGCGGGCAGCCTTCTTGATGATCTTGTTGGCGGCGGGGTTGGCGGTGGTGAGGAGCGGCCCCGTAGCGATGCCCGAGCGCTTATAGTGATTAATTATTTACTTGTTAAAATAAGTTGTTGTTGCAAATACGTTGGAGAAGCTAAATGACATACGTCTTCAGGAATCTGCAAAATAAACATTTTTTTTTTTTAAAAAATAGCATATTATCCACTTCATTCATAGCGAAATTGAATTAGACAAATAGACTCGAGAGAAGAAAAAAAAAAAAAATTTGAGAAGCTGCAGAATAACATTAAAGCAGAATCCTCAGCTAGTTTGAGAAGCTCTTTTTAAATTCTGCAGGGTGGGCCACTTTGGTCATTCTGTGAACTAGTGGCCTGTGTAGAATTTTCCATCCTTTTGAGCATGGAAGAAATGATTTGTTCATATTTTTGTCGTAATAAAAAAAAATCACCACGTGGCAAAAAGTGCGGCCAATGTGATCGAGTTAGCTGAGTAGAATTAAAAGGTGACATGTGGAATATGAAAAGTAGTAGTCGGTTAATGGGTCAACTAACTTGGATGAATCGAAAGAAAATATGAGCCAAAAAAAAGACACATAGACCTTAACAAGGAATATGCAGGAATTGGCTATTTAAGTAGGAGATTGAAGGTAAGAACTGTGATTAAAGACAAGTAGATGAGTAATGTCTACAATTAAGCCGGCAAAATTATAGGGCGTAACACCCACGGCCGACGCGTTTTCGGCCATAACGTACTTCAACAGTCATGACCGAGGATCGCGCCCCATTACTTGGGGGAATGTGGCCGAATAATGCGCCACTTTTCGGAATATGGCGAGTAATCTCAGGGGAAGTTCGTACAAAAATAAATAGGTGAACTTTTCTTTGAGGGAGGGGGAGCCAGAGACCACTGTTTTTCAATTCCTTTCAATTCTCATATCTACTTCTTTTTTAGAGTATTTTTTCTTCTTTCCTAGCATAATCTTATAGCTTTCTTTGTCACATACTGAGCCCAACAGAAGCCCTCGGGTACGCAATAGACCCGCCACTTGTGCGAGGACGCACCCCACATACACGAAGCGTCCAGAGCTAACCTACAAAAGAGCTATAATCTACAACTAACATGTATCAGAGTATAAGTAAAACTACACTAATATTTATCACTATAAAAAAAAGCATACAAATCCACCTCACATAAATAAAATACAAGAAAAGGACCCAGACCTGGCTAGTACCGAATACAGTGCACTAAACAAAACTACAAACAATGTGGTCCTCTAACAAAAATAATTGGGAAAGGGCTGTTATTTACGGTGCAATCTTTACCTTGATTCGGAGCTGGCTCAGAAGGTTCTGAAAAGTAGACCATAAGTTGGCGTGGGAACTATAAAACAATAGTTTTCAGTGGGTAGAGTCGGCGACAATTACGGCCTACCCACTACATCTATTAGAGGCAAGATAGAGGAATTGAAAATAAGCGAATAACAAAGAATAATAAAATAAATAAAGATAAAACACAACATTACACTATCATACCTCTACACCAAAACCCAAACAACTCTACCCGATCCTGATTGCAAAAGAAAACCCAACTCGCACAACACACCCAACAACTAGCCGACTCAACGGTACACTGGATCTAATCCTGAACTGACCGTCTCAATAGCCCGGTCAAGCCTGCGCCCCCTATAAATAGGCTATTGTCCATCTCTCCCTACTGTCCGGGTTGCAACCCAGATAGTGGCCCGTCAACAGTAGACACCACCAACCTACCTCATTTCTCCAATCATCCGGCCCTTGTGCCGATAAATTTCTAATGAAGCTCGAAGTGACATGCAGGCTATGATCAATGATGATCCCACAGATTATCGACAACACAAAACAGAAATCCCAAACTCAACTCACAAGTCGCCAACATAAAGTACCACACATATCGAAAACAGTGCCCCAGGCACACACTTTTTTCACACACTGACCCACGACCCATGAAACCCCGAGACAATGCAACCACTATGACAGCATGACGTAGCACAAATATCAAAACCTAAGTACCACGTACCCATCTATAATATCCAACAACACAAGATGAAGGGTCAACTCAGATCGACAATGTAGTTTTTCTGACAATCAGACTAATCCAATCATGCTATAAATAAAACCTATCTCGATACACGTGCAGCTCACAATCCTCGTACGTCCGCTGGTAATAAAATAATAATAAATCCTAATCCCGACCCGAACAGCCCAAAAATAGATAAAACATCACCCCAACACTAGCATAAAAATAATAACAAAATAAACAATAACAACAGCTATAAAAATCCCTACATACGAAGGTAATCCGCCACTCTCGGCGACACGGAACCCACTTGGATCACAAATCCCGGCAGAACACGGTCGATGAATAGATAACACGCTCAACGATGATCATTGCACGCTCAACGATGATCACCACGCGAACGGCTTCACCCAAAAAAATTCGGCAGCACCCCGCTTTAACAGCACGACACCAAAAATCTCGGTCCTAACAGTCCAACAAAATAGGCACAAAGCTTAAATCCAAAACACTAACGAGCAAAATCTAAAACAATCCAAAAACCAGCCCGAAAAATAAAAACAATCAATATAAAACAAGAAGAATCTTCATCAAGGTCGACGCGCCATTGAATCTCACGCACGCGCGCCCGTGCTCGAGTCCTTGGATTGAACCGCGCGGTCCATAGCACTCTCCACGCTCTCACGACCTCCTTCTCCCTTTCCCTCGCTTTCTGTTTCTCTTTCTAAAGCCCTCGAACGTGAGCAAGGTAAGAAAAAAGGGGTTCTTGCGCGTTAAATAGGCTCAAAATGAGGATTCGAGTGCTTGAAACCCACATTCGGGCGCCCGAAACCATGAAGATCGGGCGACCCAAGCAACAACGGGCGGCCTGAATGATTCAGGCCGTTACACGGTGTGTTTCGGGCCCCCGAAAAGCGCACTCGAAATCGCCTCACCCAATCCGCACGTCACGTGTGAGTTACGTCACGTCGTGTCGCGCCGTCCTTGTGTCACGTCACGACTGCCACCAATCACGGACCGCCACGCGTCACGCACACGTTGCGTCACGCTACCACTTTGCTTCCATGCGTGCCCGCAACCCACTCTAGGCCACCACGTGTCCTCGCCTTGCGTCCCGGCTACCTCGCACCCGCATCGCCTTCCAAACGGCTACAGGGTGGATCCAGATGATCGGATCTGTGCTCGAAAAACCAAAACCCTCTAAAAAGCCTCCAAAAAAGCACCCCGAGCTCCGTTTTTTCCCACCGATTCGCACTAAAACGGTCTCGGCTGGGCCCAACACTCCTCAAACTTGCTAACAGACCAACCATATTGCAACTTTGCTATTTGTAAAAGTCTAGTATCTCGCATTCCTAGGAGTAGTTCTGCTTGTAATCACTGCCCCATCTTCGCAACCCATTTTCGTTCAACATCGATTTCTGCAGCTCGATTCGGCTCGTTCGGTCGAGTCCAATTCCCTGAAGTTCTCAAGGCTACTGGTTGAGAGTTTACTTAGCTATTTCTGTCCGAACTCCGTTTCGTGTTTGAGTGAGTAGAACCCGATTGAGCAGATCCCGCTTCAAAAAGATCCTAGACGCACTTCAGAGGGTCAACATCAAAGCCCGCTTCAAAAAAATTCGGTAGCACCTCGCTTCAACAGCACGACACCAAAAATCTCGGTCCTAAAGTCCAACAAAATAGGCACAAAGCTTAAATCCAAAACACTAACAAGCTAAATCTAAAACAATCCAAAAACCACCCCGAAAAATAAAAACAACCAATATAAAACAAGAAGAATCTCCCCAAGGTCGACGCGCCATCGAATCTCACGCATGCGCACCCGTGCTCGAGTCCTTGTATTGTACCGCGCAGTCCATAGCACTCTCCACGCTCTTACGACCTCCTTCCTCCTTTCCCTTGCTCTCTGTTTCTCTCTCTAAAGCCCTCGAACGTAAGCAAGAGAAGAAAAAAAGGGTCCCCGTGCGTTAAATAGGCTCAAAATGGGGATTCGGGTGCCTGAATCCCACATTTGGGCGCCCGAAACCACAAAGATCGGGCGGCCCAAGCAACAACAGGCGGCCCGAATGATTCAGGCTGCTACACGGTGTGTTTTGGGCGCCCAAAAAGCACACTCGAAACCGCCTCACCCGATCCGCGCGTCATGTGTGAGTCACGTCATGTCGTGTCGCGCCGTCCTTGTGTCACGTCATGGCTGCCACCAACCACGGACCGCCATGTGTCACGCACACGTCGCGTCACGCTACCGCTCCGCTTCCCTACGTGCCCGCAGCCCACGCTAGGCCACCACGTGTCCTCGCCTTGCGTCCTGCGCTACCACGCGCCTGCATCGCCTTCCAAACAGCTACAGGGTGGATCTAGATAATCGGATCTATGCTCGAAAAACCAAAAGCCTCTAAAAAGCCTCCAAAAAAGCACCCCTGAGCTCTATTTTTTCGCACCGATTCGCACTAAAACGGCCTCGGCTGGGCCCAGCACTCCTCAAACTTGCTAACAGACCAACCATACTGCAACTTTGCTATTTATAAAACTCCAGTATCTTGCATTCCTAGGAGTAGCTCTGTTTGTAATCACTGCCCCATCTTCGCAACCTATTTTCGTTCCACATCGATTTCTGCAGTTCGATTCGGCTCGTTTGGTCGAGTCCAATTCCCTGAAATTCTCAAGGCTACTGGTTGAGAGTTTACTTGGCTATTTCTGGCCGAAATTCGTTTCGTGTTTGAGTGAGTAGAACCCGATTATGCAGATCTCGCTTCAACCTAATCAATTGATCCGAGATGCACTTTAGAGGATCAACATCAAAGCCCGCTTCAAAAAAATTCGGTAGCACCCTGCTTCAATAGCTTGACACCAAAAATCTCTGTCCTAACAGTCCAACAAAATAGGCACAAAGATTAAATCCAAAACACTAACAAGCTAAATCTAAAAAAATCCAAAAACCACCCCGAAAAATAAAAACAACCAATATAAAACAAGAAGAATCTCCCCAAGGTCGACGCGCCATCGAATCTCACGCACGCGTGCCCGTGCTCGAGTCCTTGGATTGAACCGCGCGGTCCATAGCACTATCCACGCTCTCACGACCTTGTTCAACCTTTCCCTCGCTCTCTGTTTCTCTCTCTAAAGCCCTCGAATGTAAGCAAGAGAAGAAAAAAAGGGTCCCCGCGGGTTAAATAGGCTCAAAATGGGGATTCGGGTGCTTGAAACCCACATTTGGGCGCCCGAAACCACCAAGATCGGGCGGCCCAAGCAACAACGGGCGGCCCAAATGATTCACGTCGCTAGACGGTGTGTTTTGGGCGCCCGAAAAGCGCACTCGAAACCGCCTCACCCGATCCGCGCGTCACGTGTGAGTCACGTCACGTCGTGTTGCGTCGTCCTTGTGACACGTTATGGCTGCCACCAACCACGGACCGCCACGTGTCACGCACACGTTGCGTCACGCTACCGCTCCGCTTCCCCGCGTGCCCGCAGCCCACGCTAGGCCACCACGTGTCCTCGCCTTGCGTCCCGCACTACCACACGCCCGCATCGCCTTCCAAACGGCTACAGGGTGGATCCAGATGATCAGATCTGTGCTCGAAAAGCAAAAAACCTCTAAAAAGCCTCCAAAAAAGCACCCCGAGCTCTATTTTTTCGCACTGATTCGCACTAAAATAGTTTCGGCTGGGCCCAACAATCCTCAAACTTGCTTCAGACCAACCATGCTGCAACTTTGCTGTTTGTAAAAGTCCAGTATCTCACATTCCTAGGAGTGGTTCTGCTTTTAATCACTGCCCCATCTTCACAATCCATTTTCGTTCAACATCGATTTCTGCAGTTCGATTTGGCTCGTTCGGCCGACTCCAAATCCCTGAAGTTCTCAAGGCTACTGGTTGAGAGTTTACTTGGCTATTTCTGGCTGAACTCAGTTCTGTGTTTGAGTGAGTAGAACCTGATTGATCGGATCCCGCTTCAACCTGATCACTTGATCTGACGCACTTCAGAGGGCCAACATCAAAGCCTGCTTCAAAAAAATAAGGCAGCACCCCGCTTCAACAGCACGAGACCAAAAATCTCAGTCCTAACAGTCTCCAACAAAATAGGCACAAAGCTTAAATCTAAAACACTAATGAGCTAAATCTAAAGCAATCCAAAAACCACCCCAAAAAATAAAAACAATCAACATAAAACAAGAAGAATCTCCCCAAGGTCGACGCGCCATCGAATCTCACACACGCGCGCCCGTGCTCGAGTCCTTGGATTGAATCGCGCGGTCCATAGCACTCTCCACGCTCTCACGACCTCCTTCTCCCTTTCCCTCGCTCTCTGTTTCTCTCTTTGAAGCCCTCGAACATGAGCAAGAGAAGAAAAAAAGAGTCCCTGCGCGTTAAATAGGCTCAAAATGGGGATTCGAGTGCCTGAAACCCACATTCGGGCGCCCGAAACCACCAAGATCGGGCGGCCCAAGCAACAACAGGCAGCTCAAATGATTCATGCCGCTACACGTTGTGTTTTGGGTGCTCGAAAAGCGCACTCGAAATCGCCTCACCCGATCAGCGCGTCACGTATGAGTCACGTCATGTCGTGTCGCGCCGTCCTTGTGTCATGTCACGGCTGCCACCAACCACGGACCGCCACGTGTCACACACATGTCGCGTCACGCTACCGCTCTGCTTCCCTGCGTGCCCGCAGCCCACGCTAGGGCATCACGTGTCCTCGCCTTTCGTCCCGCGCTACCACGTGCCCGCATTGCCTTCCAAATGGCTACAAGGATCCAGATGATCGGGTCCGTGCTCGAAAACCCAAAAACCTCTAAAAAGCCTCCAAAAAAACACCCCAAGCTCCCTTTATTCGCACCAATTCGCACTAAAACGGTCTCGGCTGGGCCCAGCACTCCTCAAACTTGCTAACAGACCAATTATACTACAACTTTGCTATTTGTAAAAGTCCAGTATCTCGCATTCCTAGGAGTAGTTCTGCTTGTAATCACTGCTCCATCTTTGCAACCCATTTCCGTTCAACATCGATTTCTACAGTTCGATTCGACTCGTTCGGCCGAGTCCAATTCCCTGAAGTTCTCAAGGCTACTGGTTGAGAGTTTACTTGGCTATTTCTGGCCGAACTCCGTTCCGTGTTTGAGTGAGTAGAACCCGATTGAGAAGATCCCGCTTCAACCCAATCACTTGATCCGAGACGCACTTAGAGGGTCAACACCAAAGCCGATCAAAGATCGGATCAGGTCTGCGGTCAACCCCAGATTCAACACACGACAGTTCCAAAGCGTGTGTGTGTGTGTGTGTGTGTGTGTGTGTGTGTGTGTGTGTGTGTGTATATTTAGGCTTCTATGCTATCTATAGTACCGGAGCTCCGGTACTATAGTCTCATTTTTTATCTCAGCATATTCAAATCAATGATCCACATCATTAAAAATGATCTAGAGTTTATGAAGTTTTTAGGAATAACATTTTATTTTTTTTCGACATCGTTTACTTAGTAAGCAAGTTATGTCAAACTAAACGTTGAAAATTGAACAATTTTAAATTTGAGGGTAGGACTTTTGAATTCAAGATCCGATCTTGATTTAAATAGTTTAAAGTATTTTCTATCAAAATTTAAATAAATTTAATTTTTCTACACCTCTAAGCTACAAACTCGCTATTGTAGTCCTTAAAAATTAACAATTTTGAAATAATTTTATCATAAAGTAAACTATGTTGAAAAAATATATATATATTTTTAAAAATATTAAATAACTTAGATCTGTTTTAACAGTGTAGATCGTTAATTTGAATACACTATGATAAAAAATGAGACTATAGTACCGGAGCTCCGATACTACAGATAGTATAGAAACCTAGTTTTATATATATATCAACTACTATGTTATCGATAGCATCATCCACTTGGTGGTACCAAATTTTCTGCCGTTAAATCTACCTCTTTGGCCATTTTTTTTTCCTTAATATGCTATTTCACCAACTACCCACTAAATCCTAGAAGACTATTATCATCCTAACCGAACATCTCTTCATCCAAGGGTCCAAAACCTAATAACACAAATAACTTAATGATATTAATAGTATAGTAGCCTCGTTATATAGAGTTTGGTTCCTATACTATTGATAGCACCGGCCACTTGGTGCTATCTAATAACACAAATAACTTAATGATATTAATAGTATAGTAGCCTCGTTATATAGAGTTTGGCTCTTATACTATTGATAGCACCGGCCACTTGGTGCTATCAAGTTTTTCGATATTAGATCTACCCCATAAGTCATTTTCATTTATTAAATTATACTATTCCACTAACCACCCACTAAACCCTAAAAAATTACTATCATCCTAACAGCATATCCTTTCATCCAAAGGTCAAAACCTAATAGCACAAATAACTTGATGCTAATAGTATAGTAGTCTTGTTATGTAGAGTCCCGCTACTATGCTATTGATAACACCAGGCACTTGGTGCTACCAAGTTTTTTGTTGTTAGATATACCCTTTGTCCACTTTCATCGATCTCTTAGGTTATACTATTTGATCGTTAGATTCCTCTCTTAGATCTACCCCAAGTTTACGCAATTAGATTCCTCCGTTGCCACCTATTTGTTTTCAATGATGGAGCTTCCAAATTGATGATTGGTACCGTTGAATATGATTTAAACCACTAGAGTTATCTATAAATCAAGTTTTAAATCTTTTCGACATTATTGACCTAAACCAAAGGGTTGCAAATTTTTTAATTTTAATAATAGATATGAATCTTTTGCTCGTTTAACGGTGTAAAGAAATCTAAATTAATTAAATTTTGGTTAGAAAATAATTTAAACTATTTAAAACAAGATATATACTCTTGTTTATTTGAAGGACAAAAAAATAATATCGAAAAAATATTAAATCTAATTTTCAAATTTAAATGGTCTAGATCATATATATTTAATTATGTCGATCGTCGTTTTGAAAGCCATGCTGAGCTGTGCTCTACCCACAACCATGATCAGCTGGGGAGCCACGCTCTACCCGCTGTATAACTCTGACTCAGTACAAACTTATCTAACATCTTCAGCTGATGATTGATTCTGATACCAACTATAACGTCCCACTTCATAAGATTTTTTTTTTAACCCTTTAGGTCTATCCAATATTCAAAATATTACAGGGAGCTTAAAGGATTTAACTTTATTATATTCTTTGTATTATTAAGCCTATCATAATAAGAAATAAATAAATAAATAAATATAAAGAGAGACATCACACAACTTACAGCACTTGGAACGAATGGCGCGGTGGTCCGATTTGTCCGACTAGTCAGCGTATCCGGTCGGTCACGTACGGTGGAAAAAGGACTCAAATTTAAAACACGTTTTCCAGTTTGATAAGTGCTTCCACCTCTCTCTCTCTCTCTCTCTTTCAAAATTTGGTTCAAAAGTGAATGAGGGGCCCAATTGATGGTGGCTTGGAGACTTCTTGTATCCTTGCTTTGAACCTTCATCTGGACTCAAGATCGTCTACAGTTGAGGGATCTTTATACATTTTTTCCTTCTTATAGTGGGGCCAAGTTTATTGTGTTGTTAGGTGCAGATTTTCTTCCATCTTAGTGGCGTGTGTAGAAAATTTCTATATATATATTGTACATGAAAATTCAGTCTGCCAAATCGTACACTATTGGGTGGATGTAACTTAATTTTTAATCCGACTCAACTTTTGATTCAACTTTTGATTCTCATAATAGCATTCAGGAATTTCTTGCACTTTGTATGTCACGTTGCGAAGACTAATGCGCTCTACTTTGATGAATTTATATAAAAATAAAATTTTGTAGATGTTGAAGTTGTGAGATAAATTTGGGACACCCGGAACCGCTTAGAAACCGACAGTATTTGGTTGAGAAATAAGGTCTGAAATAATATTTTGTTTCGATCTTTTTTTTTAAAAAAAATAAAAAAAAAAGTGCGAACAGTTGTTTTCTGGTTGAGAAATAAAATCTGAAATAATATTTTGTTTCAATCTTTTTTTCTAAAAAAAAAGAAAAAAAAAAGAAAAAAAAGTGCGAACAGTTGTTCTTCTTTTTTCGAGATAAACTGGTATAAGGTTGAAACTACTGTTCCATTTTTTTTTTTTTTAACAAATTTGTTTTGATTTAAGAACAAACTTAATTAAAGTAAATATAATTTTAATTAATCTAATATTTTAAATAATTAAATTATTTTATTAACTAATTATTTAACTATTAAATTATTAATTAACAATATTTTTAATCATTTAGGTTTATTATCTAACAATAGTTAATTAAATAAGTTAAATTATTATTTAATTAATATTTTTTGTATTAATTAATTCGATAAAATATTATTATTTTAAAATTATAATCACTCTTATTCTCGACACTCCAATCTAACTATCTAATTTTTTTTTTTATTCTCGGGTACAACTTAATTTTTATTCAAATACAAAATTAATCTTATTTCTATTTATTTCAAGAATTATACCTATATCAAAAATAAATAATTTTTACTTATATCCAAACCAAACGATATCTAAATATTTTATTATGCAAATTATTTATCAAGTCCTTTATTATTAGTCTCCATAAATTTTCCCTCATAAAATAATATTTTTTATATATAAAAAAAAACCCGAATTGAGAGAGAGAGACCTATTTATAATTATTGCGCACAAATAATAAAGAAAACATATTACGGCAGCAATATTTTAGAGTGTATGATATATATATGCATTCATTTAATAATAAAATTTATAATTTCTTTGGAGTGTGTGTGGGAATAGAATTCACTACAAAAAAAAAAGTAGTATTTAAAAATATATATATTTTTTATATTTAATAATATTTTAAAATATTTTAAATAGTTTATTATAGTATTTGAAAGCGTCGGTAAATAAAAAATCGTTACATTTTTTTTTTTTTAATCTTGATGTTTTAACATATATAAAAAAAAAATAAAAATAAAAATAATATTTATTATTTAATAAATTAATTTGATATTAACGATATTTTTATATTAAAATATATATTTTTTTAGTGATTGTTGATGATAAAGTAGTGTTGGACTGCTTTTTACTAAATTAGTCTGTCTTCTATATATGAAGACTAACCAAATAATTTTTGTTCAGAAAGTCATCACCTAGATATAAAAAGCATGAATACTATATCACTATTTGTCACCCTCAAAAAATACATTTCAAAATATTGACGGCAGCGAATAATGTAATAAGCACAGAAAGTTGAAAGTTATGGTCAAAATATTACTTTTGGTGGCACGTGAGTACTACCTTTAGACTCCGTTTAATTCGAATATAAATTTAAAAAATATAAATTTTTTTTTATATTTGAAATAATTTATTTTTTTGAGATAATCAAGTATATAAGTTAAATTGTGCTTGATTCAAAATTTGGTATTCTCTGTAATAAAAAAAATTGTATTTGGTTAAAATTATAGAATAGTAGAGAATAGTGAAAAAAGATGATAGACTTTTTATCAAAATGACAACTTTGCCCTTACCTTATATATATATATATATATATATATATATATAAATTAAAATGATAATTTAATTGTAAATAATAAATTATATCTCATCTAAACAAAATATTTTTTTATATTTTATAGTATATTTTAATAAATAATAATTAGTAAATAATAATTAGTAAATAAAAATAATTACATAACCGCAGATTACATAATTTTATGTTCATATAGTCTCAGATTGGAAGGTAAGCTAATATTAAAAAAAAAAAAAAATTCATTCCCTGTCCCTGAGGTATAAATCCTATTTCGGGGAGGGATTGAAATATTTGTTAACGAGTTATTCCAGAATAACCTGTTAAGTAAAAGTTATTTTAAATTTTTATCTCTAGTCATTTTTACTCCTGTTTGACAAAAATAGTGAGATAAAAAAAATTATTCCTCTTTTATTTCACAACCAAAGAGGGCGACTGAAGTCAGAATCTTCTATTTAGAATTTTAGAAACAACCAATTTTAATTCTTTAATAAAAGATTCAGTTGTGGGAGAATGATAATTTTAAAATTCTATATTCCGCAATTGTTTTTCCACTAAATTAATCTTTTAAATAATATGTTATTAAAAATAATTTAAAGTTTTTTCTATTTCCAAAAAAATTGAACTAAATTTTAATATCCGTAATTTTAAGATGCACATTAATTCTTTCTTTGTTTTTTGAGAGTAAGGCAGCATGCTGCCGCTTCATTCATTACGTGGATGAATTTAGCAAAAGTGTGGGGGCAACGTAGGCTGCAGGAGCATCGGCCCGAAAAAAAAAAAAAAAAAAAAAAAAAAAAAAAAAAAAAAAAAAAAACACTAGACACAGAATCTGGTCCAGTAAGACCGCAAAAGCCTGATGTCACCGAGGATCTGTCGAAGGGTGCGGGACTGATTTTCGAAGATCCTTCTGTTCCTCTCCAGCCAACAGCACCACCACGTGGCTGCGATAGTGCTGAGAGCTCTCTTGCCCAGACTCCCTTTCTTGCTAGCATGTGTCTCCCACAAACAGTCGATAGTTGGAATATCACGGATCTCCAATCTGTTTGGCAGCAGGGTCTCCAGCAGTGCTTGAGCAGCGTCGCAGGAGGCAAAGAGGTGGTCCGCAGTTTCGACGTTACCGTGGCATAGAACACAGTACGGCGGTCCGGTCCAATTCCTTAAGATTAGTCTGTCCCTAGTTAGCACCCTCCTTCTGAGAACGAGCCAAATGAATACTTTTACTTTCAAAGGCGCCTTAATCTTCCACAAGTGGGCGAACCGCCTATCCACTGCCCCGCTATCTTGTAGAAAGCGGTACGCCGATTTTACCGAGTAGAGCTCGCTAGTCGCCCACCTCCAGTGGAATTCGTCTGAGGTGCTGGCTAGGTGGGTGTTTGCCGTGGTAACTTTGAGCTGTGAAGTCAGTACCTCGATCCCTGGCACCCCTGGGGTGAGACCTTCAAGTATCTTCGCCCAATTCCATCCAGTCGGGTCGAGGCATTCCTTTATCCGGAGATTCTTATTGGTGACCAATTGGAAGATGCCGTGAAATTGGGTAGCAAGACTAGCGTTCCCAATCCAAATATCAGACCAAAAGCTCGTCAATTCCCCGTTCCCCACCGTCCGAGTCGTGCCGCACTTGAAGAGCTCTCGCGTTCCTACCACACTTTTCCACCACAGTGAGTAGGGTTTGAAGGAGAGGCCTTCGTTCAGCGGGCATCTACGCCGATAGTATAGCCCCTTTACCAGGATCCCCCAGGGGGTCCAACCTGCGGTGAGGTATCTCCGCCACCACTTAGCAAGTAGGGCAGTGTTCATGTTCACCAGATTCAACACCCCTAGACCCCCGTCCCTTTTACTCCTGCAAATAGTATTCCACCCCACCAGGCAGCTTCCCCCTGAAATTGCGCTCTGGCCTTTCCAGAAGAAGGCTCTACGCAGAGAGTCGATTCTTCTGATAACCCAGGCCGGCGCTCTGAACACCGACAAGAAGTACAAGGGGAGGTTAGAGATCACAGAGTTAATCAGGATAAGCCGCCCTCCTTGCGACAGAAGTTTTGCCTGCCACCCATCAATTCTCCGCTCAATTCTGTTAATGATTAGGTGCCATTCATCCTTTGGGATGGAGCCTTGTTTCAGGGGTAGGCCCAGGTACTTGATTGGTAGCGCTCCCAACTTGCACTCCAGCATCTCCGCGAACCTCTCTCCTTTATTGGCACCCCTGCCCATGTAGAACAATTCCGACTTTGCCCTGTTGATTTTGAGGCCGGATGCCCACTCGAAGATCAGCCAAATGAAGCGGAGATTACGAATTTGTCTTGCTTTCGCCTCGCAGAAGAAGATAGTATCGTCGGCAAATTGGATAATGGAGGTTTTCGCTTCCCCCGTAGGCCCAACCCCTTGGAGTAGGTGGTTTTGAACGGCGCGGTTAGTCATCCGTGCTAATCCCTCAGCTACCAACAGGTAAAGAAATGGCGACAGCGGGTCCCCCTGGCGAATACCTCTCTTCATTCTGAACCACTTAGTTGGTGTGCCGTTGACAAGGATGGCAACCTTGCCGTTGGAGATACACTGGTCTATCCACCCACACCACTTTTGATTCGCGCCTAGACAGCAGAGGATATGTTGGAGGAATGCCCAGTTCACGTGGTCGTAGGCTTTCTCGAAGTCCGCTTTAACTCCTACACTCTCGATATGCTTGCTCACTCCCCAGCCAACTAGCTCGCTCGCGGTAACGAAGGAGTCTAGGATGAACCTACCTTTAACGAATGCAGACTGCACAGGGGAGATTATCTTATCTATCTCTTTTGCGAGTCTGTTCGTCAGCACCTTCGAAATGATTTTCTGGATACAATTGATGAGGCAGATAGGCCGGAAATCGTTGGCCGTACTGGCTCCCTCCGACTTTGGAATGAGGTAGATGTGGGAGTAGTCTACCGGACCAGTGTTTAGTGATCCGTTGAAGAGGTCGTCGAAGATTCTAGCCAGATCCTCCTTGATCACGTCCCAGAACCTCTGGTAGAAGACCATGTTGAACCCGTCGGGCCCCGGCGCTTTGTCCCCACCCATCTGGAAGGTAGGCAGCTTGATTTCCTCCATCGTGAACGGGGCAGTAAGGTGTTCGGAGCTAAGCGCCGAGTTGTCGGGGAAAAGTGCGCGCCAGTCGCCAACAGAGGTGGAGTAGGTGGTGTCAGGCGCAAAGCGATCTTTGAACTTCTGGAAGAAATACTCCCCCTTATCCTTTTCCCTCACTATTGTGTGGCCATCATCCATTTAGTGTCCGATGCGATTGGATCTAAAACTCCCGTTGGCCATAGCATGGAAGAATTTGGTGTTGCCGTCCCCCTCTTTGAGCCAGTGTTGCTTGGCTCTGGTTTTCCAAAGAATCTCTTCCTCACAAATGGTTCCTTTCAGTTGTTTCTTGAGGTCCCCTCTCGATTCCATTTCGTTTGTGGTCAAGCACCGGTGTTCCTCCAGGGTATCCAGCCTACGGATCTCCTCCGCAATAGCCCACTTAGTCTTGGTGATGCTGTGGAAGCCCGAGGAGCACCATTCTTTGATCCGCTTACGGCAGTGGCGGAGTTTCGCGTTAAAGGTGAGGATGCTTCCCAACCTTCCATGTCTATTGTCGATTTCCTTCCACCAAACAGGTACCAACGTGACGAAGTCGTCCCGAGTAAGCCAAACCTTTTCAAATCTGAAGGCGTTCGGCCCATGGGGCCTTTGCGTTTTGAGTAAAAGGGGGGTGTGGTCCGAGGTGATACGTGGGAGCGCCTCGACCGAAGAGAGTGGGAACACTGAGTCCCAGTCAGTCGAGACGAGGAAACGATCAAGCTTAGCTAGGGTGGGGGATCGCTGCATGTTTGACCAGGTGAAGCTCTGATTACTCAGGGGGAGATCAACGAGCTCGAGCTCGTTGATCGTCAAGTTAAACAAATCCATAAACCGCTTACTCCAGTTGTTACCAAGTCTCTCGCTAGGGGACCGAATGAGGTTGAAGTCCCCACACACACACCAAGCCCCAGGGCATGCTGATTTGAGCGCGACCAATTCCTGGCAGAAGGCGGTCTTCCCGTCCCCACTGGGAGGACCGTAAACATTCGTTAGGAAGAAAGAGGTGCCGCTGCGCTCGCACTTCAGCCGCAACGTGAGGGAGTGTTCGCGAACGAGGACCTCCGAGCAGGTGAAGAACCTGGAGTTCCAGCAGGTTGCTAGACCGCCCGAGGCCCCTGACGAAGGGATGGACTGGCAACGATCAAAGCCCGAACCAGCAAAAGACAGAAGAAATGAGCGGGATATACGGCTCAGCTTCGTTTCTTGGAAGCAAAGTACAGACTCACTAAGACCCATAACGACCGATTTGACCTGACCACGCTTGGTCAAATCGTTGAGGCCACGAACATTCCAGGAGCAGACCTTAACCATAAAAAAAGAGGAAACACCAACGACAAACCACCAGACCAAACCCCTGGCCCTAGATCGCGGCCCCGACCAGTTCCAGAAGCGAGGCGGCGTCCCCATCACTCAGCTGGATACCAAGGTAGGCACTCTTGCGGATGACCCTCGACAGATCCCCAGCCGGGCCGATCAAGCCGTCAGTGCATTCCGGTTGGGGATCAAGGAGTTCCGCCTTCCGATCCATGGCACGTGCCAGCGCGACCTCTCTTCCCTTCTTCGCGAGCCTCGCGCTCCTCCTAGGTGAGTTCGAGTAGCAGTTTCCCTCCAGGTGGCAATGCTCCACCAGTTGGATGGCGTCGGGGTGCCCCGACAGAGCTGGACCGTGGCCGACCACGATCGCTGCATCGAGGCTTGACGGGCCCCCCGGCGTCTCCGGTGGTCGCCGGCGTGCCGCGGCCGTGAAGGGCGCTCCATCCGACACCGGCTGTAGGCCTAACTCCGAGGCACCGGCGGCTGAGCCCTCGGGGGCTGAGGGGGCAATACAGACCGGCCCCCGCCGTCCGGCGAAAGACAGGGCGCTCATCAGGCCGCGAAGCCCGTCAATCTCAGCAGAGGATAGGGGGCCCGGGGATCCATCCGCGGTGAGGTCCGCTCCGTCCGCCGATGGACCCAGTGAAGAGGGCCAGCCTGACTGCCCTAGCGACGGGCTGGCGGACCGCGGAGGATCGACGGCAGACCAGCACAGCGAGAGCCAGAGGGGCCCACCGGGCTGGGCCCCCGGCGGCCAGAGAGCTGGAGCCCCAGTCCCACCCCCCAGGGCCCCAGGAGCCGCAGAATTCCCATTGGGCCCCACCTCGCCTGGCCCACGCGGCGGGAAGGAAGGCCCTCCCGGTCCGACTGGGCAGAAGGCCCCATCGGTGGGCCCCCCTCCCGGGCCCCGGCAGCCAATGGGCGGTCGCAAGAGCCCACGAAGAAGAAAAGCCCGCCGAAATCCAGACCACGGGCCCCCCGCAGCACACAGATCCCGAGCCCACGGAGCCGGCCCAGACCGCGGTGAAGGGGGGGTCAATAAGGTGGGCCCGAAGGAGGCCCACAGTGCGCCTGGCTGCTGGCGCGACGAAGGAGAGGGGCCACTCCCCAAGGGGCTACTAAACATCAGTTCCACCACTGAGAAGACGTCACCCCCGACACCGCCCCACTCCCCAATACAAGTCAGAACCCCCCCTCCCAAACCATGAAAGGAATTTGAAATATATCCCAAAGTAGCATTCTTACACACCCCCACAGCGGTCGTCGCCTGTCGCAGCCCCACCCTCCCTGTCAGGGGCCCACCCGCGGCTCGAGCGGCGGCGCCTCGGTTCCCGACCCCTGGGTAAAGAGAAGCCCCAGTACGGTTGGCGGCCAACGGTCCAAGGCGAGACGCCTGCCCGATAGCCGCCGCAGGTCTCCACTCCGGGTCGGTTACCGGCGTCGCCGAGGGTGCCCCCACCGGAAAACAGGGCCGTCGTCTTCTGTCCCGGATCTCCGAAGAGTCCCAGGAGTCGCCCTGCACAGACCTGCGGCCATCCCTGGAACCCCCGCTGTGGTCGCTGAGGCCGACGACTGCGACCCTCCTGGTGAGCCTCGATCCACGGGGGTCCGTTTGGTCACCCCCCTCACTCGGACCCCCTCCCACAAAAGGAATGCCCCGGTCGTCCCCTCCGAACGGCGCCGTACTCTCGATTCTAACCAGGGCCGAGACCACCACATCCCCCATAGAGATGGAAAGCATAACGGGGATGTCGGCGAGGTCGTCCACCGCCACCTCACAGCGGTATCCGGTCATATCGGTGATGTTGACGCTGCTGTCACTCGCTCGGATGAATCGCCCGAAGCTTCCGACTAAGTTGCTCACACAGCTGGACGACCAGCACTCGAAAGGTAAGTTGCGGATCTTCAGCCAAGCTTTGTACATTAGTCTGGAAGGCTCGGCGTCGCGATAAGGCTCCCAGGCGAAGCACTGCAGCTTACAGTGGAGGAGGGTGATGAGCCTGTTGCCGGTGAGATCGCCGGGTTGCACCCACTCCGGGAGTAGAATGTTGTAGTCACGCTCGTGGTGTCGGGCGACCAGAAAGTCGGTGGGGCAGCCACCGAACTTGGCCGCGAGGTCCTCCGCAATAGTTCCCTGTGGGAAGTGTCCCAGGTTGGAGCGCCCGACCACGCCTGCAAGAACCGCGCACCGACACAGGGTCTGCCGGCGGTGGAAGTCATCCGAAAGTGGGATGAAAACTTTCTGAAAGTCCGGCCTGAAAGCCCGGTAAGGCTGCATGCTTGGTCGACGTCGTCGAAGTGGACAAGACCTTGCTCGATGCCCGGAGCGGTAGCAGACCACGCAGCGCACCGGGTCCCGACAGTTCCTCACCAGGTGGTCCTTAGCTAGACACCTGAAGCACAACTTGGCTCCGGTGTTATTATATATTTTATCATATATCTTCACCGTGTACATGTGCGCAGAGATGTTAAGCTTATTTCTAAATTATTTTCTATCGTATTAATCTTTTGAATAACTCGCTTTGTAATGCCAACTGAGAATAATAATTTTTTAAAAAATTATATATAAATATTTTATTACAAATAATTGTAATTAAAAATAAAAATAAAAGTAAGTCACACAAGTAATTTTTTGCGGGTGTGTTTGTTTGCTTGAATTAAGTAACTTCCTGTTCAACTGAAGTTTTGATTAAAAAAAAAAAATTATCAATACTAAAAAAATAATAGCAATTATTATTTTCTTTCTCTTTAATTAATTTCCACAGTACTTTTTAAAAAAGAACATTTTTGTCTATTTATTTTCGACTATTATTCAAAAGTTTTAAATTTATTTCAAAATTATCAAAATATTCTTAGATATTTAAAAATAATAATTAAAATCAACAAAAATATATATATTTTTTAATCCTGCAAAAATAAATAATTTTTTTTTAAAATTTTTAAAAAATATATTATATATTTTCTATTTTAAAAATAGAATTATAATGGACTTTAATTTATGAAAATTAAAAGACGATGCACTTATAAATAGTTGCACTAGTTTTTACTTGAGCAATACTACATGTACATTCTAAAAAATATATATATTTTATATTTTATTTATTTAAAAATAAAATAATTTTTAAAAAATTACTTTATAATTTATGAAGCAATTTATAAAATTATCCTTCACCACATCACCTATTAAATAAATGAAATGTAAAATATATGTTCCAAATAAATTATATAGCAGTTTTTTTTTCTACTTTGGGTGAAACGAACGTATCCCGAGACACCCGTGCGGCGGCGAAATGCATACCGTTTGTCATATCAATATGTGTTTTTGAGATCGACATGTCGAACACGAACGCTAAATTTCGTGCGCACGCAGAGAAAGTGCCAAAGAAAAAGTTGGGTATATGTCATTTTCAAGTCTCAAACATGTACTCGTCGTTTATTCAAGTTGCACTGCTAATCCCTAAACTTAACATCCAATTTTATTTTGGTCCTCAAACTTCTAATTTCGATAATCAAAATTTTAAACTTTCAATAAGATTTTATTTTAGTCCCAAAACTCTTAATCATGTTTTAATTTAGTTTTTACTTAAGAGTTAAAATTATTAAATGCGCCAAATTCATATATATATATATATATATATATATATATATATATATATATATATATATATATATATATATATATATATATATATATGTCATGTTCTGAAATTGCCTATTGATCGATTCGGAAATATGCACAGACTTTCTGCAGAACGAGTAAGCCGTGCTTAATTTGAACGGAATGGTCAGTTCCATTTGCGCTCATTAAATAGAAACAAAAGAATACACAATATCAAAAAATAAAAAATAAAAAATGAAAATAATTATCTTATTCTATTCTATCGGTTTGGTTATAAAAGAGACAGACACCTAAGCCCTCGCTTCAATAAAACAACAATTGAACGACAAAGCTATTACGGACGGCTGGCTAGACTCCTAGCTCCGTTACTCGACCATGTTTTTGCTGCGATCGTACGCCTCACCAACCAAACCGATACCTGAAAGGAGTAAATCACATAGAGTGAGAACTAATTAAAATTCACAATGGTTTCATCCGCCGAGAAAAAATATTTTACATTAACTTGGTCGGCGGGAGACATCTACAAAAGCAAGTCAAGATAAAGCATGCAGATAAGGAAAACAGTAAAGGTTAATAAAACACCCCAGATGTCTCACCAATGCCCAACCGAAACCAACATACTCGGCTCAGATTTGCCGAGTATCTCACATGCGTTAAAGCCGAAAGAGTCTTACCTCCCTGATCGGATGACCTGTACGAATCCCGAGTAGAGGTCGAATCATCGAACTGCACTCCCATCGGCGACCCGTACATTCATCTGGACCAATTCGGCTATCTGTACGCTCCCCAGATTGGTCCGAGATGCCAAATGGAGTGTCGAAAGAACTCGCACTCGCCACCACCTGGTTAAACAATCCTACCGCTAGAAGAGCCAACCCACATCACCCTCGGTGGGTATTTTGCTATAAATTGCGCGATGCCTGGAGAATCGGGACGTACCCACATTATCTTCATGTAGATAATATTTCACCACAATACAGAATGGGAGGCCAATTTACACCAATGTCACACCACACCAAAATAGACTTTTAGTGGCACTTTTGGGATAACTTTTATAAAAAATGCCAGCAAAAATTACTTTTTACTGACATTTTTAAATAAATGCCCTTAATAAAATTTATGCTTTAATTTTTCTTTTTTTTTAAAAAAAATCTGTGCGATTATCTTAAAATTTTTACCAACAAACACCAGGAAATGAGAGGGCGCGCGAAACTAAATTTCGGCTCTCGTGCACAAGAAAAAAAAAATCCCAAACCCTTTAATTCGAATCATCATCTCAGAAACCACATCCAAACCCTTCCCCAACCCTATGTACTCCTCTGCCCCATCAAGAATGAGCTTTCCTTGCCTGCTTCCAAGCCCACCTAGGCGACGGCGACGACGACGGCGACGACGACGACGACGAGTGGGAGATCTGCAACGACGACGGATTCGTCTACAAGCGCCGCCGCCGCCTTCTCATCCGCCCCTTCGCCATCCCCTCTTCCTTCGCCCCTCCACCGCCGACGCCGCCGCCGCCGAAGACTCCCACCCTTCTCCTCCTCCGCGACCCGGCGATGCAGAGGCCGAGCTCCGGCGCCGCCTCTTCCTCCTCGGCCCCTCGGCCTCCTTGACCCGGAAACACAGAGGCCGAGCTCCGGCGCCACCGTAGGTACACCTATTTCCAGAGGAGACGAAAGTATCGACCTTCTCCTCAGTCAAGTTCTCTCACGCCACACAACAGCCCGAAGGCCAGCTACCCAGCTCACCAACACACCAGAGTACTCGCATCTAGTTCTTCTTAGGCTACACCTAAGGCAAAGTCTATCACACTCTCACACTCAACAGATATCTCGATTCCACAACCACACGGTTCTACACTGAGATCCACAAAGCAAAGAACCCGAACACATGGTCTTAATGTCATGCCCCGGGTGGAAACCAGAATCCGGGCCCGTCCACAGATCCGCCATGCACACGAAATTTTTCGTGTACACGAAGCGCTGACAACCTGCTCAGATATAAGAGATATAATAAAAGAGCATAAAAACAGAGCTGAACTAAAACTAATACGTCTCAGACCAAAGCTGGAAATAAAAGTACAATAACTCTCAAATAACTAAATATGTCTCTCCCAGCTCACCAAAGAAATACAACCAGCTGGCCGAAGTCAGACCCAAAATAAAAGAAAATACAACTGTCTGAGTGTATAGGGGATACAATCAAAATACTGCTATACTCGCAGACGGGGTAGACGACTATCTAGTCCGCTATTCTCTTACCTCGATCTGCAGAAGATGGCCCAGCTACTCCCGCAGAGGACTCTGCAAAATAGTGGAGAACAAAAAAAAAAGGACAATAGGGGTGAGAACTACTATAAAAACAGTAGCCTCCCCTAGTGGGTTAAGCCTCAAATTCTGACATGCCCTCTAGGTCAACATGAGGCGAAAAGGAAAGATAGGTGGTATGCTATGAATATAACTGCTGATGAAAAAGCTACCACTAATATGCCTCTAAATGCCGAGCCAAAAAGAATAGCTAAATGAATGCATCGGTATATAAATGCCTGCCTGAATAAACCCAATCCAACCACCAGTGAACACTGGTACTGCCAGCTCTGCCTGCCGCATCGGGTATGCCAGCCTACGCACAACACCGATGCAAAGTTGTCTTAAGGACTCAAAGCCTGCCTGTTGCACACTCCGGAGTGGCACTCGAGGGGAGCGACCCACACGAGTAAAGTATCTCAGCAACAAGTATCATAAACTAGCAGAACTGGATCACGACTCCGATCAAAGTGGAAAAACCCATCTACTAAAGACAGCCCGATCCCCCCGATCTGATGCAACTGTAAATACCCGGTAGACCGCCCAATATCCGCAGTCGCCACAATACCCTACAAATCCCCCCAATCAAGTCCGACCTGTCATCCCTAATCCGATGCACAAGTCACCATCCGGTCAACTGCCGAAAGTCCGCGGTCGCCGCAACACCCTGCCCTCAAGCCAGCCTGTCCCAGATCCCAAGAATCTGACTACACTATCCCAAAACCCCCTGCTCGCGCACGAGCTACCAATACCCTGAGTCTAGCAGGAAAGGAGAAAAGAAAGAAATATGGTTTCTCCTAAGTCAAGTTCCAGCATGATGGTGTAGCAGAAAAAGGTGGTATATCTAGATGACCATACAAGCATGCAAATATCCCAAGATGACACAAAAGGAAAACATGTATCGATGTTCTTACATTTATTAGAGCATGTTATTCCAAGATATTGGTAATTGCATAAGAACATTAAGTACAAAAATAGCCTATGCCTGCCTATACCACATACACAATGCTCACAAGGTATAAATTGGCCTTTTTTTTTTTACATGATATTACCACTTCTAATAACCAAAACTCCTATAAAAGCAAATTCTAACATAATATCCTTTGATATCAAACAAGCATGCAATTATTATCCGTAGGCTGCAATTAGCCTTTTAACATAGAAATTACTCCAGTATGCCCAGTGGGTAGTCAAAAGTAAGAGGTTCACAAAACCACCCACCTTGAGCACTAAATCTAAGTCCAGAATGCACTCTCGCCCAAGAAGAAAGTCGCCCGCCGCGATAACTGTAAAAGTGTCCATAACAGTGCCCAATTAAACATACAATTCCACATTTAACCGCTGTCCAAAAATAATAATCCTGAAGATGCTCAGTTTTCACCGGTAGGATAGCCTCTGAAAATTCCGACAAAAATACCGCTGCGATCGTCGCGTCGAGCCGATCGAAACGAGTACCTGAACGTCCCAAACCGAGTCCTGTAGGCCAAGCTACAAAATACGTAATGCGGTGAGCGCGATACTCCACAAGCACAAAAACTATAGCACTCCGCAGAAAAGATAGGATTTTTACCTTCTGGGAAGCCTAAAAAAAATCCAGAAAAATCACGATGATGTTCCCTGCGAAGTGTAGATGCGAAACGAGTATTGGCACGCCTCAATCCGATGCTCGAGTGCGGAGAAATCCTCGAAACACTCCGGTGCTGTCCAAAAACTCTGCCGCTGAAAAGATGTCACAAGAAGGCTCAGAAACTCCAAGAAAAACTCGAAATAAGGGGGAGCTAAAAGTATGAAAATCATAGCTCTACTTGTCGTGAAGCCAACGGCGCAAGAATCGTCCAAAAAGATGGTCGGAGTAGGCCGAGGGAGCCCGCGCACCGAAACGCGACGGAGAAGGTCATCGGAGAAGGTCATCGGTGAAGGAATGGCGCGACGCGCCGAATTGCCGTAAATCTCGAAGTGTGTGCCACCAAAAATCCCAGAAAACCTTCAGTGGATGCAGCACGAGGGGAGGAAAAACTTTGCTGAAGAACACCCTATGAGAAACCGGGCAAAAAAGCCTGAAATGCAGCTCAAACGACCTGTTTATAGGCTAAACTAAACAAATCAAAAAATGCCCGATATGTCCTCGGATCCGGGCGTTCGGACCGAATTCGGGCGCCCGAATCCGTTTCACGAATCCCCGCAAGGAGCACCCGGATTCTCCTGGGCTTGACACGTGTCCCGAACAAGGGACAGCGGTGCAAGCCCAGCCGGGTGCCGCCGCGTGTCCCCGCAGCAGTCAGCGGGTGGGTGGCGCCCGCGAATCGCAGGGCGCCATATGTCCCCCGCCTCTGATCGCGCCCATGCCGCGCCACCTGCCCGCTTGCCAGGCACGCGTCCCGAGGCACCCCCGTGCGTCTTCGTGCACCGCGCGCGCTGAGCCCGCCAATGGTGCGATGCCACGTGTCCCCCGCGCCGGCCTATGCACCCACGCGGGGATCCCGTGGGCCGCGCACCGTGCGCCCGCCAGTGGTAGGCCGTCACGTGTCCCCCACGCCGGGTCTATGCACCCGCGCGGGGTTCCGTGAACCGCGCAACCTGCGTCGGCCTATCAGGGACCGCCATGTGTCTCCCGCCCGGTCCATGCGCCACCCCGCGCCGCTCTGTGGACCGCGCACTGTAAACCGGCCAATGACAAGCCGCCACGTGGCATTCCGGCGGTCTACGCCCCCCCCCCCCCCCATGCACCAGAAACTATTGTAAACTTCCGGGAGTCCTTTTTGGGCATTCGGACTCAGAATCAAACAAGCAAATGGTCGTTTTCAAGCATTTTTCCGCGCTGAATCCAAATCCAACCTCTGTTTGGCCCAAAACCCTTTCTAAAATTCGGCAAAAGTAGCCGAAGGCCAATCCAACTCTAGATACCTCACTGGGTCCATCTGAGGCATCCCTTTGATGCACTATGGGCCAGACACACCAATAATAGGTGTTTCATACTGTGAATTCACGGGCAAAGCTGCATGGGGACCTGGACCACTACATCCTCCCCCACTAAAAAAATTTTCATCCTCGAAACAAAAGTCATACCTCAAGCCGGGGCCTCGAACAAGTAGGGGTAGGTGTCCATCATCGTCGACTCCAGCTCTCAGGTAGCCTCGCGCTCGCCATGATTACTCCACAAGATCTTCACATAAGGGATGGCCCGACTGCGCAATTCCCTCACCTCTCGATCAAGAATCCGCAACGGGCGCTCTACATAGCTCAAATCCCCGCTGATCTCCAGTAGGGTGAAGTCGATGACGTGCGACAGATCATATACGTACCTCCTCAGAGTGGACACATGAAACACATCATGGACACCAGCAAGTCTGGGGGGGGAGTGCAAGCATGTAGGCAACTGGCCCAATACGCTCCAATACCTCGAAAGGTCCGATATAACGGGGGCTAAGCTTCCCACGAATGCCAAATCTCCTGATCCCCTTGGACGGCGAGACCTTCAGAAAAATATGATCTCCAACCAAAAACTCTAGGTCTCGTCGTCACACATCTGCATAACTCCTCTGCCTGCTCTGGGCGGTCTGTAGATGCTGCCTAATCACTCTGACCTTTTTCTCTGCCTATCGCAGTAACTCTGGCCCCAATATCCGCCTCTCACCCACCTCGCTCCAATAAAGCGGTGATCGACACTTGCGTCCATACAATGCTTCAAACGAAGCCATCTTAATGCTCGCTTGAAAGCTATTATTGTAAGCAAACTCTGCTAGTGCTAAGTGCCGAACCCATCCTCCGCCAAAGTCCAAGGTGCAAGCTCTGAGCATGTCCTCAAGGATCTGTATAGTGCGCTACGACTGCCCGTCCGTCTGTGGGTGGAAAGTTGTACTGAATCTAAGCTGCGTCCCCAAAGTGGCCTGTAAGCTCCTCCAAAAACGTGAAGCAAACCTCGGGTCTCGATCTGATACAATAGAGGCGGGTACTCCATGTAACCTCACCACCTCATCCAAGTACAGCTGGGCCAGCTGTGAGGACCCGAATCCCCACTTAAGTGTTTACTGATGGATTAGTGGCTTCGGGGAGTGTGTGTGCGCGTGTCGGGCCTAAGATTGGATTTCTGGTGAAATTGGAGCTTGTTTGCTTATCTGGAAGTCCATATTGGGTGATTGAGATTTTTGCGCGTTTATTGGAACCAAGGAATAGACCCGGCATGAAAAATGGATCAAGTTTACTTTTTCGGGAATTTTCGAGAAATTTTAGGAGTGGAATTTGGCCGAACGGACCTCGGATTTGGATTCAGCGCGCGAAAACGAGCGGAATGGACTATTTACTTGTATTTTTCGGAGCCCGGACGCGAAAACACGAATTTCGAGGCGTGGGGTTACTGTTCCGGCGGCCGGAGAGGCGACAGCGGCGGCGGCGGGCGGCGGAGCGCGGCGGCGGGCCGAGGAGAGGCCGGTCGGTCCACCGCGGGAGGCGTGCACCAGGCGCGGGCCACGTGGCGCCTTCCTGTTGGCCGGCGTAGCTGGCGCGGTCCACGGATTTTCGGCGCGGGTGCACGGTGAACCGGGTGGGCACGTGGCGATGTGTGGTTGGCGGGTGTAACACCCCTGGAATTTGGATTAGTCCTCTATATAAATGATATAATAGGACTAAATCTCTAACCCGGCTATAGCATTTTGGATGGTAGCAAGATCCAAGAGGAACATGAGAGTTAAGCGTGCTAGAGCTAGAGTAGTTCTAGGATGGGTGACCCCCTGGGAAGTGGGGCGTCACAGTTGGTATCAGAGCCATTCACCAGCCGAAAATGTGAGATGAGTCTCGGCTGAGCCAGGGTTATATAGCGGGTAGAGCGAGGCTCCCCGGCTAATGACCGTTGTGAGTGGAGTGCAGCTCTTCACAAGATCGGCTAAGGCTAGCGAGACGAGTCTCACATCGCCTGGTGCTTGTGAGTGTGCTTGAGCCTGACGTGGACATCAGGGCTTAAAGGGGGGAAGAATGTAACACCCCTGGAATTTGGATTAGTCCTCTATATAAATGATATAATAGGACTAAATCTCTAACCCGGCTATAGCATTTTGGATGGTAGCAAGATCCAAGAGGAACATGAGAGTTAAGCGTGCTAGAGCTAGAGTAGTTCTAGGATGGGTGACCCCCTGGGAAGTGGGGCGTCACAGCGGGTCCTGGTGCGCGCAGTCCACGCAGCGGCTGGAGCAGGTGGCCGTACGGGGAGCGGTTGGGGACGACTGTGGTTGGCCGGGCGCAGCCGCGGACGTCCGCGTGTCGGGACACGCGGCGTCGCCCGGTTCGCGGGCGCACGTGCGCCGGGCGCCGGGAGCGCGTCTGGGCCACGTGGCGGCTCGAGAGGAATTCGGGCGCGCACAGTAACGGGCCGGGCCCGTTACTGTAGCAGCCCGAATGCCCCGGGCGCCCGAACTTTTGGGCCAAAAGTCCAAAAATGCAGATTTTCGAGCTGGGCCTATAAGTAGCTGGCTTGCTGGGGCTTTTCGCCCCCTTTCCCGAGCTCCCCTGCCCTTGGACCCTTTAGTAAAGTTGGAGATCTTCTTGTTGCGCATCTTCTGGCAGAGGCCCGGAATTTTTGGAAGCCACGGCGTTGACGACTTCGGCATCGGAGCGCAGTGCGACGATTTTCAGTTGGAGGCCCGTTTCCGTTGCACTTCAGTCTGAGAGGTCTAAAGAGCTACCCCGACTGTATTTTTGGACGATTTTTGCGGCGTTGGATTCATGAGAGGTATATCTTCGACTTTTGTGTTGAGTGTTTCGTCTAGATTTGGGGTTTTGGCACAGTGTTCGAGGCTTCACTGAGCCCCTGTTTTGCTGGTGAGATTCCTGGACAGCAAGGTCTTCGCAGATTTTTATCTCCACATCCGGACATCGGAATTCGACGTTTCAGGACTCTATCGACATCTACACATCGCGAGGATCGCCGTGGTGTTTTTACAGAAATTTTTGGAGGCTGTTTTACAGGTGAAATTTTCGCAGAAAGAGGACTGTTCACCGCAGATTTTTAATATGTGGAATTTAGTGGAATTAAGTGTAATTTTTGGAACGTGTTGTGTTCCCAGGATGTTTTGAGCACTGCTACCGTGTTGTTGGCTTGGTGGACTTTGGTTTATAGCTATTTCTGGGCTTTCTTAGCTGTACGACCCCGGACAGTTGGTACGTTCAGGTGGGTGGCTTTGCTTTCAAAATCTATGGGCTGCGTACTAATTCTATTTATATAGAATCATGCATGATAGTGTTTGGACTGGGTAGCAGGCTAGAAATTGTGTGTTAATATTTCTTGTACTATCGGACGATCTTGTCATCTCCTTGCTGTCTATTATCTGTAAAATTATTGTTATCTTGGAAATTGACCTAGCACCCCCGTCATATGCAGCATGTTCAGCCAGACTGTAGAAAACTCCAACTTGGGCTAGGTTTATTCTACTTTAGACATCCACACTTCTTTTCTTCCTGGACATAGTGTTATACTCGCCCGGGTAGTGGGCCGAGTGGTCGGATTTCTTTTAGTGTGGGATGCATTTACACTCGTGCTTGGGAGCAGAGTGGAGTCTGGTAGATGTAGTTGATCATTCATCTGTGGCGGGAGCCGTTTGGGTAAACGGCGGTCCCGAGATGTTTTATTTGTCGCCACTGTGTTAGTGGCAGTTGTTTACTAGTGTCAGCAGGACCTAGGACCCAGGCTGTTTTTAGACACATACGATTTCTGTAAACTAAGGTTTTCTTCCAAATCTCGAGGGGTCGCCAGAGCCTGTTCTTGTTTGATTTGGGTGATGGCAATAGCCCTTCAGGGTTTGGAAAATAAAACTAATTTAAACGAGTTTCTTAAAAGAACTAAAATATATCAAATTGGGTTTCTCAGAGTAAAATAATTTTCAGTAATAACTGTCATCTTTTTATTACAACTTCCTCACCCGAGAGAGTTTGGGTGATCTGGGTTCTAGGGGCCGTTCCTTGGTCGGGACGAAAGCCTCGGGGGCCGAGCCTGGAACCTGTTCTTGTTTGATAGGGTTGTAGGTGTTGGTCTTCCGGGACTTTCGGGCCCTGGATGGTGTCTTTCGCTTGTTGTACAGAGGTTGTCGTGTTCCCGAACTGTAAGGGGGTCGGGAACTTCGATAGGCGGAGCCTGGAGTCTGTTCTTGTTTGATAGGGTTCTAGGCACCGACCTATCGGGATTTTCGAACCCTTATGGTGTCGGTCCTACCTGAGTTTGGTGTTCTGTGCTGGGAGCGGTCGGGTAGGCGGTAGTCCCGGCTGTGAGTATTTTTTTAGCCAGTGAGTTGAGATGGGATATCAGTTATTGTCGATCTTGTTGATCGTGGTTTTGGACTATAGCCTGCATGAGCCATATTGAGCTCGACAGAGATGCGCGGA
Source organism: Tillandsia leiboldiana (assembly GCA_029204045.2). Classification (NCBI taxonomy): domain Eukaryota; kingdom Viridiplantae; phylum Streptophyta; class Magnoliopsida; order Poales; family Bromeliaceae; genus Tillandsia; species Tillandsia leiboldiana. The sequence goes on along the minus strand of CM055076.1, from coordinate 7,723,801 downwards.
TACTTTGCTCGGTGGGGTCGCGCCCCTCGAGTGCCACTCCGGAGTTGGGCCTGTTACTTGCTATCGCGACTTGTCGACGCAGTCCCTCTGGCTGAGCCAGTTTTGGCAGCCACGGACACCCTACGGTAGAACCGTCCTCTTGTGGATGTGCGGCAGTAGGTGCCCTCTGGTTGAGCCAGTTTTGGCAGTCACGGACACCCTACGGTAGACCCGTCCTCATGTGGATGTGCCGCAGTAGGTGGGTGCAGGTTTGACTGGACCCTATTTGGCAGTCACTGTGATTTGGTTGATTTAGGATACTGTGTTTGAGTAGATGCATCATGTTTTCCATCTGTTCCACTTTTTGAGCATCTAGATAGAGGCATAGTAGCTGTAGAATTATTCTTTTTCAGCTCTTTCCTTTCAGCACCGCATTTGTTACTTTATGCCTCTAGTGGACTTAGTGGGCAGACCGTCGAGCTTGTTGGCGGCACCCACTGAGAACTACTGTGGGAGGCAGTTCTCACACCCGTCGTGGTGTCTTTTCCCCAGGGACTTCTACTCCTGTTCCTGCTGCTCCAGCGGTTGCTTCTTCAGAGCGAGGTAAGGGAGTCGCGAGCTAGATCCCCCCCAGTCGTCGTCCCTTGAGTAGAGGTACCCTTTTTATATTTTGAGAGTTACTTATTTGAGAGACCTTGTAGTGAGGTATAGAGTTGTACTTTTATTTCAGAGTTGAGCGACTTTTGTACTTGTGGTGAGGACTTGGAGTTGTATTTATTTTATTTATAGCAGTTTACTTCCAGCTCTGATATCTGTTTAGTATAGCATCTTTCTTTTGCAGGTTTGACGCTTCGTCTATACGGGGTTCACCGTATGGGCGGCGGATCTGTTAGCGAGCCCGGGTCGCAGTTTCGACCCCGGGGCGTGACAGATTTGAGTGGTATCAGAGCCTAGGTTTTAGGTCATTGAGGACTTAGAAACCCTTGGCTTATGGTTGGACATTAGGATGACCACGTGAGAGTCGTGACTTTTAGCGAAAATCCTGATTGAGTTTTATTACCTCTCCCAAGGGATGGGATGAGTGATTGGCATGTTTATTCTCCTAAGCGATTATGTTGGCTGCAGACAACATAATGCTACAGAATGAATGACATGTCTTAGACTTTCGCTGGATTGGGTCGAGTGTTGTTTGGTGTTGTCCTGATGTTTGCATGTGGATTGTAGGTGGGCACGATGCCTCCCCGACGCAGGATGCGGACGCGTTCTCAGCCTTCCTCCTCCCATGAGCCTGAGCAGGAGGAGTCAGCACAGGGTCAGCAGAGTGAGGTACAGGAGCTTCGGGCTCAGATGGCCTATTTGACGGAGATTTCACGGCGCCAGGAGGAGGCCGTGGACCGGATGATCCGTATGATGGAGCAGAGGGCGCAGTCAGCTGTATCACCCCCTGAGAGTTTCCCCGCACCTTTTTCGCCAGTTGTGACACCCCCAGTTGTACCAGCAGCGCAGGTAGCCCCTACAGCACCGGTTATCAGTGGTCGGCCGTCCGGGACGGCAGGACAGTTGACCCCTGGAGAGCAGCGGGAGGTGGTGGATCTTTTGATGAGGTTCCGCCAGTTCGATCCACCCCGTTTTTTTGGCATGAGTGCTGAGCCGTGGGAGGCCGAGTCTTGGATCACGGCCATGGAGCATCATTTTGAGAGTTTGTTCATTCAGGAGCGGTTTCAGGTGCTGTTGGCGACACACTTCTTGGAGCACAACGCCGAGGCTTGGTGGCGGCGTGTGCGACCGCTGGTCCGCCTGGGACGCAGCTTCTCTCTTGGGCGGAGTTCCGCAGTTTATTTCTTGGAGCCTTTTTTCCGGAGAGCGTCAGGCAGAGGTTAGAGGAGCAGCTGAAGAATCTCCGTCAGGGAGATCGTCCCGTGCATGAGTATATCCTAGACTTCAACCAGTTGTTGGCCTGTGTACCGCATGCGGCCAGGGATGAGGCGCATCGGATTTATATGTTTGAGCGGGGTTTGCGCCGTGAGATTTATCAGTTCGTCCGTTCGCGTAGATTGCAGACGTTGGATGCGTCTATGGAGCAGGCGCTTTACGTTGAGTGCGGAGAGGCGGTGATGGATGAGGTGGCTCTAGCTTCCGCAGTGATTCCAGGGGCGAAGCGCCTAGCACCGGTTGATGAGGGACGGACGAGTCGGCAGGCTCCTCCGAGGTCTCCACGATCTCACTCTGAGGGTCGTGGGATTCAGGGGCGACAGAGATCTGGTGGTCCCCCGCAGCAGCCACGGTATCAGCCTAGACAGCAGCTCCGGCAGCAGCGACGTGAGCGGTGTGTCATCTGTGGCGGCCCTCATCCACCGTCGCAGTATGATCAGAGGCAGGGACGGTGTTTCCTTTGTGGAGATTTTGGACATTTTCGAGCAGCTTATCCCCGAGCTATTCTGTCTGTACGACCCCTTGCTATAGCACCTCCCTTGCCCGTTCAAGAAGCGGAAGCCTCTCCGGTACACCGTCAGACTGAGTGGGGTACGACGTCGGGACAGACGGGACGACGGTCTTCAGCACCCAGTGGACGGGTTTATGCGGCCTTGGTGGAGGGCACCCCAGCAGCAGATCCTATCGCCGCAGGTATGACTTTATTTTCTGTCTGCTAAGTTGAGCTTTTTGGTACCACGGCATCCTTTTGCATGATATTAGGGCATTTGCATCTCTGCATGAATAAGGGATAGGAATTTTGTTACGTGCATGAGCGATTGGATTCTTCCCAGTATCCTGCGAGCAGAGGTGAATTTTTGGGGTGTGATCGGGACAGCTGAGACTTGAGGAAGTACACCGGCAGGTGTGGTGGTTTAGTTACAGCTCCACGACTCAGATCGAGCATACTGGATGGACCAGCTGGTGCGGTATTGTGCAACGATTGATTGTGGATTGAGAACAGTGACCTTTCCGCGAGTTGGACAACAGGAGATCATTCCCACAGGTCACCAAGGCATCCTTCCTGCAGCAGCGGCTTCAGCGACTCTGGGTTAGGTGCTACTTGTTGAGCGTAGGTGACGCCTAGGACTAGAGGTTATGTCTCTAGGGGTCTCGGATAGAGTTGTGTTTTTCTTTTAGGGGCACGGATAGATCGTAGCTTCCGTTTTTGTTGCCACAGCAGGAACGGCATCAACACTTCTCTCCCTTTTTCTCGCCCTTGTGCTGAAATTTGCGAACAGGACGAAAGATTCGAAAGACTACTCCAGAAATGGAGACGGTGCCCAAACCTGTTCTTGTTTGATTGGGGCGAGGGCACTAGTCTTACGGAACTTTCGAACTTTTCGCTAATTTCAGTTGATTTCTAAATTAGAGAGTTGGTTGATGACTCTCCTGCTGGTGGGGCCCTTACCCTCTCTTGTTAATTGTGTGGCGTAATTCGTGTAGTTTGGACGCGAAGAGTTGGCTGTTTTCCTTGTCCCCAGTTTTTGGAATTTTTGAGGCTTATCCAGCTATTGGACTCGCTTTGTGGAGAGTGTGTAATGACTGGGGAGTTGGAGTTTGTGTTGATAGATGCTTACCTTTGGGCTTGGAGACTCCCTTTTTAGCCGTGGTTGTTTCGAGGACGAAACTTTCTTTTAGTGGGGGAGGATGTGAGGACCCGAATCCCCACTTAAGGGTTTACTGATGGATTAGTGGCTTCAGGGAGTGTGTGTGCGCGTGTCGGGCCTAAGATTGGGTTTCTGGTGAAATTGGAGCTTGTTTGCTTATCTGGAAGTCCATATTGGGTGATTGAGATTTTTGCGCGTTTATTGGAACCAAGGAATAGACCCGGCATGAAAAATGGATCAAGTTTACTTTTTTGGGAATTTTCGAGAAATTTTAGAAGTGGAATTTGGCCGAACGGACCTCGGATTTGGATTCAGCGCGCGAAAACGAGCGGAATGGACTATTTACTTGTATTTTTCGGAGCCCGGACGCGAAAACACGAATTTCGAGGCGTGGGGTTACTGTTCCGGCGGCCGAAGAGGCGCCGGCGGCGGAGCGCGGCGGCGGGCCGAGGAGAGGCCGGTCGGTCCACCGCGGGAGGCGTGCACCAGGCGCGGGCCACGTGGCGCCTTCCTGTTGGCCGGCGCAGCAGGCGCGGTCCACGGATTTTCGGCGCGGGTGCACGGTGAACCGGGTGGGCACGTGGCGATGTGTGGTTGGCGGGACCGAGTGCGCGTAGTCCACGCAGCGGCTGGAGCAGGTGGCCGTACGGGGAGCGGTTGGGGACGACGTGGGGGCGCCACGTGGCGCCCCGTGGTTGGCCGGGCGCAGCCGCGCACGTCCGCGTGTCGGGACAAGCGGCGTCGCGCGGTTCGCGGGCGCACGTGCGCCGGGCGCGGGGAGCGCGTCTGGGCCACGTGGCGGCCCGAGAGGAATTCGGGCGCGCACAGTAACGTGCCGGGCCCGTTACTGTAGCAGCCCGAATGCCCCGGGCGCCCGAATTTTTGGGCCAAAAGTCCAAAAATGCAGATTTTCGGGCTGGGCCTATAAGTAGCTGGATTGTTGGGGCTTTTTGCCCCCTTTCCCTAGCTCCCCTGCCCTTGGACCCTTTAGTAAAGTTGGAGATCTTCTTGTTGCGCATCTTCTGGCAGAGGCCCGGAATTTTTAGAAGCCGCGGCGTCGACGACTTCGGCATCGGAGCGCAGTGCGACGATTTTCAGTTGGAGGCCCGTTTCCGTGGCACTTCAGTCTGAGAGGTCTACAGAGCTACCCCTACTGTATTTTTGGACGATTTTTGCGGCGTTGGATTCATGAGAGGTATATCTTCGACTTTCGTGTTGAGTGTTTTGTCTAGATTTGGGGTTTTGGCACAGTTTTCGAGGCTTTACTGAGCCCCTATTTTGCTGGTGAGATTCTTGGACTGCAAGGTCTTCGTAGATTTTTATCTCCAAATCCGGACATTGGAATTCGACGTTTCAGGACTCTATCGATATCTACACTTCGCGAGGATCGCCGTGGTATTTTTACATAAATTTTTGGAGTCTGTTTTACAGGTGAAATTTTCGCAGAAAGAGGACTGTTCACCGCAGATTTTTAATATGTGGAATTTAGTGGAATTAAGTGTAATTTTTGGAACGTGTTGTGTTCCCAGGATGTTTTGAGCACTGCTACCGTGTTGTTGGCTTGGTGGACTTTCGGTTATAACTGTTTCTGGGCTTTCTTAGCTGTACGACCCCGGACAGTTGGTACGTTCAGGTGGGTGGCTTTGCTTTCAAAATCTATGGACTGCGTACTAATTCTATTTATATAGAATCATGCATGATAGTGTTTGGACTGGGTAGCAGGCTAGAAATTGTGTGTTAATATTTCTTGTACTATCGGACGATCTTGTCACCTCCTTGCTGTCTATTATCTGTAAAATTATTGTTATCTTGGAACTTGACCTAGCACCCCCGTCATATGCAGCATGTTCAGCCAGACTGTAGAAAACTCCAACTTGGGCTAGGTTTATTCTACTTTAGACATCCACACTTCTTTTCTTCCTGGACATAGTGTTATACTCGCCCGGGTAGTGGGCCGAGTGGTCGGGTTTCTTTTAGTGTGGGATGCATTTACACTCGTGCTTGGGAGCAGAGTGGAGTCTGGTAGATGTAGTTGATCATTCATCTGTGGCGGGAGCCGTTTGGGTAAACGGCGGTCCCGAGATGTTTTATTTGTCGCCACTGTGTTAGTGGCAGTTGTTTACCAGTGTCAGCAGGACCTAGGACCCAGGCTGTTTTTAGACACATACGATTTCTGTAAACTAAGGTTTTCTTCCAAATCTCGAGGGGTCGCCAGAGCCTGTTCTTGTTTGATTTGGGTGATGGCAATAGCCCTTCAGGGTTTGGAAAATAAAACTAATTTAAACGAGTTTCTTAAAAGAACTAAAATATATCAAATTGGGTTTCTCAGATTAAAATAATTTTCAGTAATAACTGTCATCTTTTTATTACAACTTCCTCACCCGAGAGAGTTTGGGTGATCTGGGTTCTAGGGGCCGTTCCTTGGTCGGGACGAAAGCCTCGGGGGCTGAGCCTGGAACCTGTTCTTGTTTGATAGGGTTGTAGGTGTTGGTCTTCCGGGACTTTCGGGCCCTGGATGGTGTCTTTCGCTTGTTGTACAGAGGTTGTCGTGTTCCCGAACTGTAAGGGGGTCGGGAACTTCGATAGGCGGAGCCTGGAGTCTGTTCTTGTTTGATAGGATTCTAGGCACCGACCTATCGGGATTTTTGAACCCTTATGGTGTCGGTCCTACCTGAGTTTGGTGTTCTGTGCTGGGAGCGGTCGGGTAGGCGGTAGTCCCGGCTGTGAGTATTTTTTTAGCCAGTGAGTTGAGATGGGATATCAGTTATTGTCGATCTTGTTGATCGTGGTTTTGGACTATAGCCTGCATGAGCCATATTGAGCTCGACAGAGATGCACGGATACTTTGCTCGGTGGGGTCGCGCCCCTCGAGTGCCACTCCGGAGTTGGGCCTGTTACTTGCTATCGCGACTTGTCGACGCAGTCCCTCTGGCTGAGCCAGTTTTGGCAGCCACAGACACCCTACGGTAGACCCGTCCTCTTATGGATGTGCGGCAGTAGGTGCCCTCTGGCTGAGCCAGTTTTGGCAGTCACGGACACCCTACGGTAGACCCGTCCTCATGTGGATGTGCGGCAGTAGGTGGGCGCAGGTTTGACTGGACCCTATGTGGCAGTCACTGTGATTTCGTTGATTTAGGATACTGTGTTTGAGTAGATGCATCATGTTTTCCATCTGTTCCACTTTTTGAACATCTAGATAGAGGCATAGTTGTGATGACCTGGATCTCCGCAGAGCTGTTGCAGTGCGTTGGGTGGCTTCTGGAGGCCTACGTGGTGTGTCGACGGTGATTGTGCACAATTTGGACAAAAGTGTTGGACTTTGGGCTTAAATGGACCACGTGGGGGATCGGTTGACTCCGTCGGATCTTTCGAAGTGGTTTCGCGCGAAACGGATATTAAAATTGAGCTCAGCACGAAGTTTGGACAAAGAAACACCTTTCCGGATGCATTCGGCAAATTTTAGGAATGGAATTTGGCAAATCGGACACCAGATTTGGACTCAGCGCGCGAAAACGGTCAAAATGAGCTATTTAATTGCATTTTTCGGAGTTTTGAACAGTAAAGTTACTGTTAACGGCCGGAATAGTGTTTCCGGTGACCGGCGGGCGGCAGGCGGTGGCGGAGGGCGGCGAGGCAGGCGGCGCGCGGCCGCGGGCAGGCGCTCAGGGCCGCGGGCAGGCGCTCAGGGGCGCGGGCAGGCGCGCGGTCCACGCGACCGGCGTGCACCAGAGGGAGGCCACGTGGCGGTTGGTGATTGGACGGTTCTGGCGGCGCGGTCCACGGAGGTTTTTCGGGTGCACGGTGGACCTGTGTGGGACACGTGGTAGCTTGTGATTCGCGGGTGTTGTGGACCCGGTCCACGGAACAGGAGCTGGTTGCCTCGGGATGCGTGCGCGGCATGGGCGCGGCAGCGGCGACGTGTGCGCACGTGTGCACGAATCCCGAGGCGGTGGCGCGCGTGGCAGCGGCGCGGGTGAGGCTACGTGTCGCGCAGGGAGTGGGCTTTTCGGCTGTGCGCTGTGCGGGTGCCACGTGGCGCTCAGGGGTTGGCCGAAATTGGTGTTTCCTTTTCGGAGGACACAACGGGAATTATCTGAATTGTATGTTTTGGATTTGCTCTATAAGCAATCCGAGGGAGCTTCACTGGGTGATTTCGACCCCTTAGAGCCCTCAGCTCATAGGGGGCTGCGAAGGAGATTTGATCTCCATGAAGAGTGGAATACACCTGCTAAGTTTCAGATTTTTCGGTGCCACGGATTTCGAGATTTCTATTTTACCGGCGCGGCGCGACGTTTCTTCTTCGGTATTCTTCTCCGTCGCATTTTGGTGTACGAGCTCCCCCGGCCTACCCCGAGCATCTTTTTCTATGATTTTTGCGCCGTTGGCTTCACGACAGGTAGGGCTTCAACTTTTGTGTTTCGAGCTCCCCCTATTTCAGAGATCTACTTGGAGTTTTTCGAGCTTCTCTTTGACTCGTTTTCCACTGCGGAGTTATGGACAGCACATCGGTATTTTGGCGATATCTTTGCGTACAGGTGTCGGATTGGAACGTGCTTGTACAAGTTTTTCATCTACACATCACGAGGAACATGCTCGTATTTTCCTTGGAATTTTTTGAGTTTTTATTGGAGGTGAAAAATCCCTTTTCCCTGTAAACAGTGCTACAGTTTTTGGTACAGAATTCTTTGGAGTGGTTCACCTTGCAGATTTTGTATCTTGGCCTACAGGTGTCGGATTTTGGCGAGCGAGTACTCGTTTCGATCGGCTCGACGCGTCGAACGCAGCGGTTATTTTCTCGAATTTTTCTGAGTTCATCTCGCAGGTAAAAACAGGGCATCTTTGGGACTAAATTCTGGACAGCATCTATTTGGATACATGTGTGCTTATCTGTGTGTATGTTGGGGATATTTTTGTACAGTGATCGCGGCAGTTGATCTTTTGGGCCAGAGCACTTTTCGGACTTGGATTTAGCGATCGAGGTGGGTGGTTGCTATACTCCTCATTTTCTGACATACCCCTAGGAATATTAGAGAGATCCTCTCTTTGGTTACATTGAATGATCAACTATGGACATGCATGCTTAAATTAAAATAATTGTGAGCCTATCATATGGAAATTACAATTGTGGAAATCTGATAGTGGTTGGGATTTATACATGTTTGTATGGATATAGTATTGGCACTTAACCTTGCATGTGGAATTTACTTTCATGTTGGGATAAAATGAAATGTCTTGTGGGAGGATACCACTTGAGAATCTTTTGGGACATGCATAGGTGGATGATTTAGGTGAGGGAAAATTGTGGATTTTAGACATGTGTGGATGGATAATGATTTTAGCATGATGGTTATATCTATGCGGAGCTATTAAATGATACACATGTGGAACCACTATTTGGCACACTCTCTTTATCTTTCATGAGGACATATGCATGCTTGTATGGACATCTAGATAGGCCATCTTTTATCGCTACACTTTCATGCTGGAACTTGACTTAGGAGAAACCTTGTTTGCTTCTATTCTCCTTATTCTTTAGTCAGGTGGTTATTGTTGCTCGGGTTTGAGCAGGGATTTGGGATAGTGTAGCCGGGGCCTGGATTGTGGATTTTGGGTTTTGGCGGCGACCGCGGATATTGGGCGGTTGACCGGATGTCGGTTATAGGACATCGGTGATAGGGCATGATTATGGACTAGAGGGCTTTGTGGCAACCGCGGATTTTTGGCGGTTGACCAGAGGTCAGAGGTTGGACTTGATGTAGTCGGTAGAGTTGCGGCTACCGCGGATAGTATGCGGTTGACCGGATGCATGTTATTTTACCTGATTTTGGATTGGGGGATTATAGCGGCTACCGCGGATAGTAGGCGGTTGACCGGATGTCGGATGTGGGACATGATTGAGTTTGGGGGTTATTCCGGTGACCGTGGATATTGGGCGGTCGACCGGAGGTCGGTTGTGAGGCCTGGTTCTGGAGTTTGGGGTATTGCGGCGGTCGCGAATTTTGGGCGATCGACCGGATGTTCATGTGTGCATCAGATTGGGGGATCTGTGTTTCTTTTTGTGGAGGGGTGTGTTCCACTGGGGCTTTATAGTTGTGATCTAGTCCTGCTTTTGATACTTATCACACCGGCGCGGTTATTGCCCGGTGATGCTTTCCTCGTGTGGGTCGCTCCCCTCGAGTTCCCCTCCAGAGGCCGGGGCCAGACAGTTATTGACAGTTTTGCTATCACATCGGCGCGGCTGATGTGCCCGATGATGAGGGCGGCAGCAGGAGTTTTGCTATCACATCGGCGCGGCTTACTTGCCCGATGATGAGGGCGGTACAGATTGGGTTCATTTGGGACGGTTGGCTACTGTTACCTATGGTTATTCCAGTCTAGGACTGCATTTAGAGGCATAGCAGTGGTAGTTTTCTTTCTTCAGCAGTCATTATTGCTTACCACACTTCTTTCCCTTTTTGCCTCTGGTAGACCTAGTGGGGGTGTCAGAGTTTGAGGTTTTACCCACTAGGGGAGGCTACTGGTTTACTAGTAGTTCTCACCCCCATTCTTCTTTCCTCTTTTGCTTCTCCCTTGTTTTGCAGTGTCTTCTGCGGGTGCTACTGGGCTTTCAGTGGCGGGTCGAGGAGAGAGGACGGCTGAGTAGATAGATCTCGAGGCAGGATGAGCGTGTTAGCTGGACTGTTGGTGTACCCATGTTTCCTCAGACGGTTGTACTTTTACTTTGGGACTGGCTTTTGCCAGCAGGTTGTTTTTATTTTCGTGAGTTGGGAGAGACTTATGTATCATTTATACAGATGTATTGTATTTTATTTCCAGCTTCAGTCTAAGATGTATTAGTTTTAGTTCAGCTCTGTTTTATTGCTCTTTTATTATTATTTCTTATATCTGAGCAGGTTTGGCGCTTCGTGTACGCGGGAAATACCGTGTGCACGGCAGATCTGTAGACGGGCCCGGGTTCTGGTTTACACCCGGGGCGTGACAGATTAGGTGGTATCAGAGCTTAGGGATAGGTCAGTTGGGACTTAGGAAACCCTAGGCTTTTCGGCGGACCCTAGGATGTTAGTGCGTGAGAGACGTGACATTTTGCGAAAGTCGGTAAATTGTTTATTTGACTCTTCCGGTGAGTGAAGAGGGATCGACATATCCTCTTTTTCTGGGTCAGTTATGTTGGCTGCAGACAACATAAAGTTACAAAAATAGAGGAATGTCTTTGACTTTCGCTAGATTGGGTCGAGTGTTTGGGGTGTGCTGACTTGCGGTTTTGTCGTGGTGAGCGTTGTCTCCCCGACGTTGGGCCCTGACCCGGGTGCACCTTGGTGCGGCAGTTGGGTCTGAGCTGGTTGTTTCGGGCCTGATACCCACACTGGAGTTTGAGAGCTCCGGACCCGAAGGGTAGTAGTGTTGGGAGGGCAGATCAGCAGCGCAGTGGCACAGTTGTCGGAGCAGTGACAGTTATCGGAGCAGCGCAGTGACACAGTGGTCGGAGCAGCGCAGTGACACAGTGGTCGGATCAGCGCAGTGGCACAGCTTTCGGAGTAGCGAGTAGCCCTCTCCGTCCCGACGTTTAGTGCTGGGGCACCGAGACAGGGTGGATAGTTGACAGGGGGTAAGCTGTGGGATCTGCTGCCTAAGGTGAGTTCTGATTGAGGCGCTTGGCGCCGGGTGATGGAGGACAGATCAGTCGGAGGAGGCATTCCCGATTTCTTTTCCAGGATAGTGGATTTCTGAGACGGTCAGAGCACATAAGTTACAGCGGTCGGTGGGTGGTAGGTTTGAGTTGCTCCGGGCTTTTGGGTTCGTATCTTTTGATACGGGAGTATTCCCTTCTTGGTGGGTAGTGCTTTTGCTTCATTGCTTGGGTTAGGGGTAGGATGGTCACCACGTGCACGGGAGACTTATTTTCCCGATCGCGCTTGGCACGTGGAGGAGAGTTGTTGGTCCTGCCCGGTGCAGCTTGAGTCCTGGATTTTGCCAGTAGACCTGATGGTCTTGGCTCAGCTGCGGGATGTTGTTGTGGTACTTGTTGGGCTGGCTGGTTCGGTTTTCTTTCGCGGCGGTTGATTATGCCGCGAGGACAGTTTTCTTGGGGAGCCAGGCCCGGAGGTATTGGTGTACCTGGGTTGCTTGAGGGTTATCTTCGCCTCTATGGCTTTGACTTCGTGAGCAAGGCGGATGTTTCGCAGTGGATGAGTAGCCTTTTTGGCTGGTGTGGTAGAGGGACCTACGGCAGCGCCGGGACTCGGGGATACCCCCCTTTGGATTGCGAGTCCCTGGCTGTTCTCCTATCAGAGTTGCCTTGCATGTCACTAGTTTGGGAGTTGAGGACACCACTTCGGGATTCGATGGATAGGGAATTTTGTCTGAACAAGTGTGGCGCCTTTGGGGGCGCCGGTGCTATTCGAGTTGTGGATGGTTGGTTCACTTCGGCATTGTGTGGACCCCCGGGAATTAGATGAAGTGACCATCTGGAGCTAGCACCTTTGTCGAGCATGGAGGATTTGATTTACCAGCTGTAAGGGTCCCGGGTCTTCCTGAGGGTGGACTTGTAATCTGGTTTTCTCGACTGCTTATGGCTGTGTGTTGATGCCGGAGAGTTGGGGAGTTGCTTCTACATCCCGATGGTTAACAGATTTGAGATCAGAGTCTACGTAATCAGTTGGGGGACTTATATCGGATACCTTGGGAGTACAGAGGTACTTGGATCGAGCTTTCGTGCCGATGGACTTGTGGTTGGATTATCGGGGCCCGGGGAGGAGCGGATGCTTGTACCGATGCAGACTACTTGGTAGCTCGAGTGGTTAGCCCAGCTGTACTTGGTTGAGATGATCCGGTATTCTAGAGTGCCCGCCTCTATTTTTATTTTGGTTAGAGATCCGAGGATTGCATCGCGTCTCTGGAAGAGGTATTAGTCAGCCTTGGGAGCTTGAGTGGTTGATGATTGGATATTTACCCCCTCTACTTGGTTGAGGTTCCGGGTTGAGGAAAGACTTTAGTTTCGAGGACGAAACTTTTTTTTAGTGGGGGAGGATGTGATGACCTGGATCTCCGCAGAGTTGTTGCAGTGCATTGGGTGGCTTCTGGAGGCCTACGTGGTGTGTCGGCGGTGATTGTGCACAATTTGGACATAAGTGTTGGACTTTGGGCTTAAATGGACCACGTGGGGGATCGGTTGACTCCGTCGGATCTTTAGAAGTGGTTTCGTGCGAAACGGATATTAAAATTGAGCTCAGCGCGAAGTTTGGACAAAAGAACACCTTTCCGGATGCATTCGGCAAATTTTAGGAATGGAATTTGGCAAATCGGACACCGGATTTGGACTCAGTGCGCGAAAACGGTCAAAATGAGCTATTTAATTGCATTTTTTCGGAGTTTTGAACAGTAAAGTTACTGTTCACGGCCGGAACAGTGTTTCCGGCGACCGGCCGGCGGCAGGCGGTGGCGGAGGGCGGCGGGGCAGGCGGCGCGCGGCCGCGGGCAGGCGCTCAGGGGCGCGGGCAGGCGCGCGGTCCACGCAGCCGGCGTGCACCAGAGGGAGGCCACGTGGCGGTTGGTGATTGGACGGTTCTGGCGGCGCGGTCCACGGAGGTTTTTCGGGTGCACGGTGGACCTGTGTGGGACACGTGGCAGCTTGTGATTCGCGGGTATTGTGGACCTGGTCCACGGAACAGGAGCTGGTTGCCTCGGGATGCGTGCGCGGCATGGGCGCGGCAGCGGCGACGTGCGCGCACGTGGGCACGAATCCCGAGGCGGTGGCGCGCGAGGCAGCGGCGCGGGTGAGGCCACATGTCGCGCAGGGAGTGGGCTTTTCGGCTGTGCGCTGTGCGGGTGCCACGTGGCGCTTAGGGGTTGGCCGAAATTGGTGTTTCCTGTTCGGAGGACACAACGAGAATTATCTGAATTGTTTGTTTTGGATTTGCTCTATAAGCAATCCGAGGGAGCTTCACTGGGGGATTTCGACCCCTTAGAGCCCTCAGCTCGTAGGGGGCTGAGAAGGACATTTGATCTCCATGAAGAGAGGAATACACCTGCTAAGTTTCGGGTTTTTCGGTGCCACGGATTTTGAGATTTCTATTTTACCGGCGCGGCGCGACGTTTCTTCTTCGGTGTTCTTCTCCGTCGCATTTTGGTGTACAAGCTCCCGCGGCCTAGCCCGAGCATCTTTTTCTGTGATTTTTGCGCCGTTGGCTTCAGGACAGGTAGGGCTTCAACTTTTGTGTTTTGAGCTCCCCCTATTTCAGAGATCTGCTTGGAGTTTTTCGAGCTTCTCTTTGACCCATTTTCCACTGCGGAGTTTTGGACAGCACATCGGTATTTCGGCGATATCTTTGCGCACAGGTGTCCGATTGGAATGTGCTTATACAAGTTTTTCATCTACACATCACGAGGAACATGCTCGTATTTTCCTTGGATTTTTCTGAGTTTTTATTGGAGGTGAAAAATCCCTTTTCCCTGTAAACAGTGCTACAATTTTTGGTACAGAATTCTTTGGAGTGGTTCACCTTGCCGATTTTGTATCTTGGCCTACAAGTGTCGGATTTTGGCGTGCGAGTACTCGTTTCGATCGGCTCGACGCGACGAACGCAGCGATTATTTTCTCGGATTTTTCTGAGTTCATCTCGCAGGTAAAAACAGGGCATCTTTGGGACTAAATTCTGGACAGCATGTATTTGGATACATGTGTGCTTATCTGTGTGTATGTTGGGGATATTTTTGTACAGTGATCGCGGCAGTTGATCTTTTGGACCAGAGCACTTTTCGGACTTGGATTTAGCGATCGAGGTGGGTGGTTGCTATACTCCTCATTTTCTGACATACCCCTAGGAATATTAGAGAGATCCTCTCTTTGGTTACATTGAATGATCAACTATGGACATGCATGCTTAAATTAAAATAATTGTGAGCCTATCATATGGAAATTACAATTGTGGAAATCTGATAGTGGTTGGGATTTATACATGTTTGTATGGATATAGTATTGGCACTTAACCTTGCATGTGGAATTTACTTTCATGTTGGGATAAAATGAAATGTCTTGTGGGAGGATACCACTTGAGGATCTTTTGGGACATGCATAGGTGGATGATTTAGATGAGGGAAAATTGTGGATTTTAGACATGTGTGGATGGATAATGATTTTAGCATGATGGTTATATCTATGCGGAGCTATTAAATGATACACATGTGGAACCACTATTTGGCACACTCTCTTTATCTTTCATGAGGACATATGCATGCTTGTATGGACATCTAGATAGGCCATCTTTTATCGCTACACTTTCATGCTGGAACTTGACTTAGGAGAAACCTTGTTTGCTTCTATTCTCCTTATTCTTTATTCAGGTGGTTATTGTTGCTCGGGTTTGAGCAGGGGTTTGGGATAGTGTAGCAGGGGCCTGGATTGTGGATTTTGGGTTTTGGCGGTGACCGCGGATATTGGGCGGTTGACCGGATGTCGGTTATAGGACATCGGTGATAGGGCATGATTATGGACTAGAGGGCTTTGTGGCAACCGCGGATTTTGTGCGGTTGACCAGAGGTCAGAGGTTGGACTTGATGTAGTCGGTAGAGTTGCGGCTACTGCGGATAGTATGCGGTTGACCGGATGCATGTTATTTTACCCGATTTTGGATTGGGGGATTATAGCGGCTATCGCGGATAGTAGGCGGTTGACCGGATGTCGGATGTGGGACATGATTGAGTTTGGGGGTTATTCCGGTGACCGTGGATATTGGGCGGTCGACCGGAGGTCGGTTGTGAGGCCTGGTTGTGGAGTTTGGGGTATTGCGGTGGTCGCGAATTTTGGGCGATCGACCGGATGTTCATGTGTGCATCAGATTGGGGGATCTGTGTTTCTTTTTGTGGAGGGGTGTGTTCCACTGGGGCTTTATAGTTGTGATCCAGTCCTGCTTTTGATACTTATCACACCGGCGCGGTTATTGCCCGGTGATGCTTTCCTCGTGTGGGTCGCTCCCCTCGAGTTCCCCTCCGGAGGCCGGGGCCAGACAGTTATTGACAGTTTTGCTATCACATCGGCGCGGCTGATGTGCCGGATGATGAGGGCGGCAGCAGGAGTTTTGCTATCACATCGGCGCGGCTTACTTGCCCGATGATGAGGGCGGTACAGATTGGGTTCATCTGGGACGGTTGGCTACTGTTACCTATGGTTATTCCAGTCTAGGACTGCATTTAGAGGCATAGCAGTGGTAGTTTCCTTTCTTCAGCAGTCATTATTGCTTACCACACTTCTTTCCCTTTTTGCCTCTGGTAGACCTAGTGGGGGTGTCAGAGTTTGAGGTTTTACCCACTAGGGGAGGCTACTGGTTTACTAGTAGTTCTCACCCCCATTCTTCTTTCCTCTTTTGCTTCTCCCTTGTTTTGCAGTGTCTTCTGCGGGTGCTACTGGGCTTTCAGTGGCGGGTCGAGGAGAGAGGACGGCTGATGTAGTAATCTAGAAATTTAAAACTTTAATTTGAAAAATTCAAATGTCAATATGAATGAGAATTGCAAAAGTAAACCTATGTGGTTGTATACCGATGTGCAAGTTGCACAATTATCGGAGCACTATTGCTGCCTTTCAGATCCGAGTCTGAAATCGCCAGTGCGACCGTCTCGTCGAATCTATTGAAAATGATATAAACCGATTTTCGATCTGATGGTCGGATTGTTCAGAAATCAGTGAAGAAGCTGGTGGGGCCACGACTTAAGTCGTGAATAGTAACCTCCTGTTTTAATTCCCCGTCGAGTGAACGTTGACCGATTCACTGTCTGGAGTCCAAATTTAACGATCCAGGTAGTCGATTTTAACCGCTTCGTCATTCTAAGCGCAGTGGCGCTGACGAAATTTGCATTTGATGAGCCTAAAGCATCGTAAGGCGTGCCGAACTGTATAATTTACAGTATAAGATGGAATTTAAATATTATGGAGCTAAATTTTAACGAACCAAACTCGCTACCTGATAGGTTTCGTCGAGCCGGACGTTGTGGTGGTGTCCATTATTCAGTTTGACAATCCGGTTGTCTTGAAAAGCGTGAAATATGAGAAAAATTGCTATATTTTGCGAAAATGCCCTATATTTTATGTGTCGAATTGCTCCAAACTTGTACAAGAGGGACTTCCTTGTGAGTTTGTTCTACAGTAAAGGACTTAAGTGGAAATACAAAGAGTAGAAGGGCTAACTAGTATTTTGTTGCAATTTATACATTAGCAACATAGGGTTGCTTTAGAAACCCTAGCCACTTCGTTTTCAGTAACTGTAGCCTCCACCCCACGACCCTGCAACTCCTTTGCGAGGTTGATGCTCCTGCGCCGCCGGCCGTCTCTCCCCGTCGCCGGAAAAACCAAGGAGAAGGCAACCTTGCCTTGATCTCAGGTTGGTGAGTGTGGAAGGCAACAAATTTCCTTTGGGTGCTTCCTGGGTCCCTGCGGCTTGCTACTATCTCCAGAAGCTGAACCCGAGGTGTTCTGCAGCTTGGTTTGGCCGCGCGTCGCGAGGAGGAGGAGCTTCTTCTTCCTCGGATCCGACCAAGGTGAGTGCCTTCCCGCTGTGTTTCTTTTGCAACCTGGGTTATTGCAGTGGAGTAGTGAAGCCCTGGTGATGTCCCATGCAGAACCCCGAAGTCGGGAATGCTTCCGGTTGCCGGCGGGGAAAATGCACCCGCCGGAACCCTAGATTTACTCCGCCCAAGCCGTTGGCCGCACCCGATGGCTCAGCTTCGAAACCAAAATCATGGGCACCTTCTGTAGGGCCTGTGGAACCTCCCCTAGAAGTTTGGTTGTGTTTGGATTAGTGTGCCCTTCGCAGTTTGATGCCCTAGCTTTGGGTTATCTCGGGTTCGCCCGAAGTTGTGCCGCCGCCGCCGCCGCCGCTTGTTGCCGCCGGCCACCTGCCCAGTTTGCTTCAGCATGTTGAGACAGAGCCATGGGTACCCTTGCATGCAACCCATACTGACCTGTGACGATTCCACCATTAATGGTGTTGCTCCGGCCGAGCTTGCGCCGCCGCCGTTGCTAATGCTCCTCGCCGCCGGCCATGCATCCGGCGAGGTTCGTGGAGTCAGTTAGCACCTACTGGTGCTTGTGCTTGAGACCCAGAGCCTAGGTGTAGGGATCCACCATTGTTGTCTCCAAGGTTATGTGTTAAGTTTGTTGCACACCATGTGTTCGAAGAAATGCTCGAGTGAACCAAATTGGTTCTGTTCATCCAGCAAGTGAGCATTCGACTCCTGCAAGCTTCCTGAGCTTGATGCTCACTCTACTTCAGCAAATGGCTGAGTAGATGGAAGGATTTTGCAATTTGAACCCTTTAAGCTTATGTTTTGGAGCCATGTTGCTCCGGCGATGTCCCCGGTTACCCCGCAGCACCTAGTTGGTGAGCCGTTGAGTCCTTTTGACCTGTTGAGCATGATGCTCACCCTAAGTTTGGGTTTGGTCGAGTGTGTGGGTGAAGTTAAGCATTTTGAGCCTTTAAATATAGGAATTTTTGGCCCGAAGTTTTATTCGAGTTCCGCGTTGCTTCCAAAAGGTGAGCACAGTGTCCAGCAAGTCGAGAGCCACCTGCTGATGGTGTCGGTTCGTTAAATTAGCACTCCGAAATTAAATACAAGCGAAAATAGCATGAAATTGCATGCTTTTATGCAATTTGGTAAAATCCCGGGGGCCTAAATGCAATTGTGACCATACTAGCTGCTTTGTACAGTGTACACTTGATCTCTAAACCTTTTGTTGGAGGTCCTATGCTTTTCATTGAGCGGGAATTGGATCCCGAACCGTAAATCGGCAAAATCGCCGGTTTAACAGCGATTCGGCGTTAATCATGCAATTCAGGAAATTTTAGTGGTTAATTTGTGTTGCCAGGTATCCGTGGCTGTTCCCGGTGCTGTTCTAAAGAGCCCGGTGATTTTATTTTCTCGTTTGCAACTTCCGGAGCCAAAGCGGGCTTCCCGGAAGTGTTTTAGTGGTTATGATACTGCCGGTGCACGAGATTACCCAGAGTTTGGTGTTAGGGCCTAAACGTCTTAAGTTAGACATTCTTGGGCAGCACGTGAAGTTCACGAGTTTTGGTTATTGTTCAGCACAGATTGGGTCATAGTGGATCTATCGGCGGATTTTCGAAAATTTCGAAAGATTCTGGGACTTCAGCGAAGTTTCTCGTTTAGCTTGTCTGCACACAGTGTGTCAGTGGGTTGGGTATGTGTGAGAGTCTATTTTCTGACCTGTGCATATGATTCAGGTCCCAGCAGTCAGCCGCCAGCTTGCGAGCCATCCAGCAACCACCGTGATCATTGAGGTGGGTTTATCTTCGGTCCGGGCTTTATCAGGTTGGCCCTATGGGGTGCCGTGGTATGTTGGACCCCTGTTTTTGGTTTAGCCCTGAACCTATGCTTGAGCCTTTCTACTTGCTTTCATTCGAGCATTCAGTCATTACAGCTATGTTTACCTTGATCTTACAGTCGAGCTCTCTATATGCTTTCATTCTCAGCACTTGTATGTATAGTGATATACAGCTTGACATATACCATGTTTGTTTGGTTATCAGCCTAGTTATATCAGCATTTCCTGTTCTATGATGCATGATAGAATAGGAGTACAGTTTTGCTATTCAGTTTCAGTTACAGCTCAGATATTCAGCTCCTGTTGCTTAGATTCAGTTATTCAGCATCCGTGAATATTACAGTTGCAGCATCCCGATAGGGATTATCTGGCTCATTGCCGACTGTTCAGCTTGAGCATCAGTCTTATGATCGTCATAGCACTAGCTGCTCATTTCACGTACGCCGTGGGATTGATCCCCCACAATGCGTTCTTTACCGGTGAAGTGGTCGATAGTGGCGACCCGTGAGCCCTAGGCTGCACATAGTGGACGAGAGTGGCGACACGTGTGCTCCTGAGTGCACCGATGGTGCCGGGTTATATGTCAGCCGAACGTGCCAGCTTTGGCATTGGTCTAGGTCCTTGTGACTGATGACCGCACTGATTGGGTACTTACAGTTATTATTATTCAGCTCTTTCAGTTTACAGCATTGTTATATATCAGCTTTGTTATAGCATGATTAATTGTTTTTATATGAGTACCCTGTTTTCACTTCATCATGCTTAGATTTTATATCTGCACCTTACCTTTCAGCTTTCAGTTATATCCTGCTTTTGCTATCCGCTTATCATTGTATCCGGTAGGTACGACTTGCTATTTCTCGGCCCGTCGTGCCCACTGGGATACATGTAGAGTGTATCTCACACCCCCTGGGTGCCTGTTTTTCAGGTCAGTCGGGTGCTGGGAGATTGGGACGATCCAGTGAGCTGTTTGCGCTAGAGTTGTCCCCTGCTATTGGCCGCTGTGGCCCAGTGCTAGTATTTTTGTTTCAGTATGATGATCATAGCTCTCTGTATTTCTTTTTAGTTAGTTGGAGTATTTGTGGATTCTGTCATGAGTAGTTGTGGATGTATTAGTTGTAGAGTTTATGTTTTGGTTTAACTATTGATTATGTTGCTCTCTGATTGTATCACTGCAATTGCCTAGCCGAGCATGTATAGGGGAGACTCTGTCCGTGTGGACAGAGGATTTCCTATGCATGTGGCGGTCTGTTCACGTCCTGAGTTTAAATTTTGAACTCTGATTAAAAAAAAAAAAAATTCTACCGCTGTTTTGAAACTCGGGGCGTGACAGCTGAGTAGATAGATCTCGAGGCAGGATGAGCGTGTTAGCTGGACTGTTGGTGTACCCATGTTTCCTCAGACGGTTGTACTTTTACTTTGGGACTGGCTTTTGCCAGCAGGTTGTTTTTATTTTCGTGAGCTGGGAGAGACTGATGTATCATTTATACAGATGTATTGTATTTTATTTCCAGCTTCAGTCTGAGATGTATTAGTTTTAGTTCAGCTCTGTTTTATTGCTTTTTTATTATTATCTCTTATATCTGAGCAGGTTTGGCGCTTCATGTACGCGGGAAATACCGTGTGCACGGCGGATCTGTAGACGGGCCCGGGTTCTGGTTTACACCCGGGGCGTGACAATAGTAGCTGTAGAGTTATTCTTTTTCAGCTATTTCCTTTCAGCACCGCATTTGTTACTTTATGCCTCTTGTGGACTTAGTGGGCAGACCGTCGGGCTTGTTGGCGGCACCCACTGAGAACTACTGTGGGAGGTAGTTCTCACACCCGTCGTGGTGTCTTTTCCCCAGGGACTTCTACTCCTATTCCTGCTGCTCCAGCGGTTGCTTCTTCAGAGCGAGGTAAGGGAGTCGCGAGCTAGATCCCTACCAATCGTCGTCCCTTGAGTAGAGGTACCCTTTTTATATTTTGAGAGTTACTTGTTTGAGAGACCTTGTAGTGAGGTATAGAGTTGTACTTTTATTTCAGAGTTGAGCGACTTTTGTACTGTGGTGAGGACTTGGAGTTGTATTTATTTTATTTATAGCAGTTTACTTCCAGCTCTGATATCTATTTAGTATAGCATCTTTCTTTTGCAGGTTTGACGCTTCGTCTATACGGGGTTCACTGTATGGGCGGCGGATCTGTTAGCGAGCCCGGGTCGCAGTTTCGACCCCGGGGCGTGACACCAGCCGCTCAAGTGACCATGTAGTCTGCATCGGTAAAAAGTGAGCGGACTTAGTGAGTCGATCCACAATCACCCATATGGCATCTGCTCCTCCCTGGGCCCTCGGTAATCCGACCACAAAATCCATCGTGATGTGATCTCATTTCCACTCAGGGATTGGAAGACTTTGTAACTTGCCAGCTGGCACCCAGTACTCAGCTTTTACCTGCTTGCAAGTTAAACATTGAGCCACAAACCTCCCAATATCCCTCTTCATGCCACTCCACCAAAAGTGTGCCTTAAGGTCCTTATACATCTTAGTCCCACCAGGATGGAGGGTGTAAGATGTATAATGGGCCTCTCTCAATATCTGCTCTCTGATCTCTGGATCTACTGGCACACACGCTCGGTCCCTGTACCGCAGTACTCCCGAAGCATCAACTGCAAAGTCCCCAGGCTGATCACTCAAAATCTGATCTCTAATCCGGGTCAAGTGGGGGTCCTCACTCTATCTCTCTGTGATCCTGTCCAGCAGAGTGGGCTGCACGACTAAGGATGTCAGTCGAGCAGAGACCCCAGGGGACACAACCTCTATCTCAAGCCGCCTCATCTCCTCACGTAGTGGCGCCTGGTCAGTAATCATCAACGATAAGCTCTGCACTGCTCTCCTACTCAGGGCATCTGCGACCACGTTGGTCTTGCCAGGATGGTATAATATATCCACATCATAGTCCTTTAACAGCTCCAACCATCTGCGCTGCCTCAAGTTGAGCTCCTTCTGTGTAAACAGGTACTTCAAGCTCTTGTGGTCGGTATATATCTCGCAGTGTTCCCCATAAAGGTAGTGGTGCCACAACTTCAATGCGAATACCACAGCAGCAAGCTCTAAATCATGGGTAGGGTAATTCTTCTCATAATCCTTAAGCTGTTGAGATGCATAAGCAATTACCCTCCCCTCCTGCATCAGCACGCAACCAAGTCCACTGTGCGATGCGTTATTGTAAATCACATATCCTTTCTCCATAACAGGGAGGGAAAGGATAAGAGCCGACATCAATCTGTTCTTCAAATCCTCGAAGCTCCTCTGACAGTCCTCACTCCAGATAAACTTAATTCCTTTACGCGTCAAACGAGTGAGGGGTGTGGAGAGCTTCGCAAAGCCTTCCACAAACCGACGGTAGTAACCAACCAATCCCATGAAGCTGCGCACCTCAGAAACGGTCGTCGGTCGGGGCCAATCCCGGATTGCCTCAATCTTCGCCGGGTCCACTGCCACACCTGCGACTGAAAATCACATGGCCCAAGAAAACTACCTCTCGAAGCCAAAACTCGCACTTTGACAACTTGGCGTACAAGTTCCTCTCTCGCAGAAGCTGCAGCACAATCCTCAAGTGCTCCTCATGATCCGTGTCGCTCCGGGAGTAAACTAGGATATCATCGATGAACACAACCACGAACCGATCCAGATACGGTCGAAATATTCGGTTCATCAAATCCATAAAGGCGGCAGGGGCATTAGTCAATCCAAAAGGCATGACGGTAAACTCATAATGCCCGTATCGAGTCCTGAACGCCGTCTTCGGGATATCCTCGGCCTTCACCTTCAATTGGTGGTAACCTGATTGCAGATCAATCTTAGAGAAGACACAAGACCCTTGCAGCTGGTCAAATAAATCATCAATGCGCAGCAAAGGGTACTTGTTCTTGATGGTCATTTTGTTCAATTCTCGATAATCCACACAAAGTCGAAGTGAACCATCCTTCTTTTTCACAAATAGCACCGGCGCTCCCCAAGGCGATACACTGGGCCTAACAAAACTCTTATCCATCAAGTCCTGAAGTTGCGCCTTTAACTCTCGTAGTTCAGCCGGAGCCATTCGGTAAGGAGCCTTAGAGATTGGTGCAGTTCCAGAGACTACGTCAATCAAAAACTCAATCTCCCTATCCGGCGGCATATTAGTCAGCTCCGGTGGAAACACATCCGGGAACTCACGAATAGTAAGGATATCCCCGAGTCCCGGTGCCACCGTAGGCCCCTCAGTCACACTAGCCAAAAAGGCTACGCATCCATTGCGAATCATCTACCTCGCTCGAGAAGTCGAAACTATAGAGTTGAAGAAGGCACTCTGGCAACCCCAGTACACAAATACCTCCTGGCCTGGCTCGCTAAAGGTGACCGTCCTCGCGGCACAATCAATAGTAGCGAAATACCGAGCCAGCCAATCCATCCCAAGTACCACATCAAAGTCCCGCAGCTGTCTCAAGACCATCAGGTCTGCTGGCATAATCTAGGACTCAATCTGCACTGGGCAGGACCAACAACACTCCTCTACATGCAAAGTATGATCGGGAATCTGAACCTCTAATGCATGTGGCAATTGACCTATCTCTAATCCATGTAATGATGCAAATGATCGGCTAATAAAAAAATGTGATGCACCGGTATCAAATAAAGTGCGAACTCTAATACCAAAAAGTAAAGTGATACCTGCCACCACATGGTCGGCTGCCGAGGAGTCCTCTATCTGGGCGGTGTAGACTCGTCCGCTCTGAGCTGGAGGTCGATAGTCGGTAGGGTGGGAGGAAGGCGCCCTGCTCGCTGGAGCATAGGGCCGCTGCTCAGCTGGCAGTCGCTGTTGAGGTGCAAAAGGGGTTGATGCCAAAGAAGGTGCTGCTGATGTCGTAAAAGGGCACGTAGCTCGAACATAACCAGACTGTCCACATCGATAACAACGGCCAAACCTCAAATCACACGTGTCTGACGGATGCTGACCCCTGCAGAAAACACACCTCTCTGAAGGCTGGGTCTGTCTCTAAGACTGCCGTTGTGATCTCTGCTGCCTCGGATGGGACCTCTGCTGCTGCTGCTGCTGATGCTGCTGTGGTGGTCTCTGGGATCCACTAGGCCCTCGCCGCTCTGAACGCCCACGGCCCGAAAATTGAGGTCGCGGCGGTCAGAGAGGTCTCCACGAACTGGCATGTCCCCCGTCCTCCGGTGCTTGCCGCTTCCTGTTGGAGCTTTGCGCGACAGCACTGCCTCGCTTGGTGACTACATGGTCTCCTCTCTCTACCCACTGGGCATGCTCCGCGGCCTCCTCGAGAGTCTGAAGCCGCTGGGCATGCACCAATGTATAAATCTCAGTGCGGAGACCTGCCTCAAATAGCTCCACCTGATGGGGTCTATCCCGAGCAACGAAAGGCACGCAGTTAAGCAACTGCATGAACTCCTGATAATAGGCCTGTACCGGTCGGTCGCCCTGCTACAGGTTCTTCAGGTCATCTTCAAGTTTCCGCTTCACACTAGCCGAGAAATAGGTGTCCAATATCATACGGTGGAACTCGGACCATGGTAGCTGCCGGGTAACCTATAACTCCAGTGGCTCTACCCGCTGCCACCAGGCGTCTATATATCTGTCCAAACAGTGCACGACCATGTGCACCCGATACCTCGGATCGATGAAGAAGTCCCTGAATAGCTTCTCCATCGCTGCCAACCACATCCCGATCTCCTACGGCTGTGCATCCCGCCCCAAAAAATCTAGACGGTCCTCGCTGACAAAACTTGGTGAGTTTGTCGGCGATGTCCATCTCCTCAGCCGGGGTCAACGGCTGGATCGCTCTCTGTGCCCCACTACTCGACGATGGCGCCGTCGGTACAAGTGGTACAACTAGTGGTGTCGGGACCTCAGAAACAGTCGGGGGCGGTGCCTCTCTCTGGGCAAGCAACTGGTCGATCCTCTACTCCTGCCGGCGATGGCTCTCTGCCAACTGGGTCATCATGGCCCTCAACTCACTGAGCTCAGAAAGTCTCGACTGCTCTAGCTCCTCCGGGGGTATAGGGGTACCCCGGGTAGGGATCTGCCGTCGGGGAGGCATCCTGCCACAAGAAACCACGCGTCAGTAACCAAAACCACACTCGACCCAATCTAGCGAAAGTCAAAGGTATCCCCCCTATTTCTGTAACTTTATGTTGTCTGTAGCCAATATAATTGTCCACCAGAAATAGGATATGCCAATACCTCTTCACTCACTGGAAGAGTCCAACAAATAAACCGCCGACTTTCGCAAAATATCGCGTCACTCACGCCCTGCCATCCTAAGGTCTGCCAAAAGCCTAGGGTTTCCTAAGTCCCAACTAACCTATCCCTAAGCTCTGATACCAACCTAATCTGTTATGCCCCGGGTGGAAACCAGAACCTGGGCCCGTCCACATATCCGCCGTGCACACGGAATTTCCCGTGTACACACGAAACGCTGGCAACCTGCTCAGATATAAGAGATATAATAAAAGGGTATAAAGCAGAGCTGAACTAAAACTAATACATCTCATACCAAAGCTGAAAATAAAAGTACAATAACTCTCAAATAAGTACATATGTCTATCCCAGCTCACCAAAGAAATACAACCAGTTGGCCGAAGCCAGACCCAAAATGAAAGAAAATACAACTGTCTGAGTGTATAGGGAATACAATCAAAATACTGCTATGCTCGCAGACGGGGTAGACGACTATCTAGTCCGCTATCCTCTTACCTCGATCTGCCGAAGATGGCCCAGCTACTCCCGCAGAGGACTCTGCGAAACAGGGGAGAACAAAAAGAAAAAGGACAATGGGGGTGAGAACTACTATAAAAACAGTAGCCTCCCCTAGTGGGTTAAGCCTCAAATTCTGACATGCCCACTAGGTCAACCAGAGGCGAAAAGGAAAGAGAGGTGGTATGCTATGAATATAACTGCTGATGAAAAAGCTACCATTAATATGCCTCTAAATGCCGAGCCAAAAAGAATAGCTAAATGAATGTATCAGTATATAAATGCCCGCCTGAATAAACCCAATCCAACAACCAGTGAACACTGGTACTGCCTGCTCTGCCTGCCGTATCGGGTATGCCAGCCTACGCACAACACCGATGCAAAGAAGGAGTCTCAAGGACTCAAAGCCTGTCTGTCGCACACTCCGGAGTGGCACTCGAGGGGAGCGACCCACACGAGTAAAGTATCTCAGTAACAAGTATCATAAACTAGCAGGACTGGATCACGACTCCGATCAAAGTGGGAAAACCCATCCACTAAAGACAGCCCGATCCCCCCGATCTGATGCAACCGTAAATACCCGGTCGACCGCCCAATGTCCGCAGTCGCCACAATACCCTACAAATCCCCCCAATCAAGTCCGACCTGTCATCCCTAATCCGATGTACAAGGCACCATCCGGTCAACCGCCCAAAGTCCGCGATCGCCGCAATACCCTGCCCTCAAGCCAGCCTATCCCAGATCCCAAGAATCTGACTACACTATCTCAAAACTCCCTGCTCGCGCACGAGCTACCAATACCCCGAGTGTAGCATGAAAGGAGAAAAGCAGGAAATATGGTTTCTCCTAAGTCATGTTCCAGCATGATAGTGTAGCAGAAAAAGGTGACCTATCTAGATGACCATACAAGCATGAAAATGTCCCAAGATGACACAAAAGGAAAACAGGTATCGATGTTCTTACATTTATTAGAGCATGCTATTCCAAGATATTGATAATTGCATAACAATATTAAGTACAAAAATTGCCTATGCCTGCCTATACCACATACACAATGCTCACAAGGTATAAATTGGCCTTTTTTTTTTACATGATATTACCACTTCTAATAACCAAAACTCCCATAAAAGCAAGTTCTAACATAATATCCTTTGATCTCAAACAAGCATGCAATTATCATTCGTATGGTGCAATTAGCCTTTTAACATAGAAATTACTCTAGCATGCCTAGTGGGTAAACAAAAGTAAGAGGTTCACAACAGCACCCACCTCGAGCTCTAAATCTAAGTCCAGAATGCACTCTCACCCAAGAAGAAAGTCGCCCGCCGCGATAACTGTAAAAGTGTCCATAACAGTGCCCAATTAAACATACAATTCCATATTTAACCACTATCCAAAAATAACAGTCCTGAAGATGCTCGGTTTTCACCTGTAGGATAGCCTCCGAAAATTCCAACAAAAATACCGCTGCGATCATCACGTAGAACCGATCGAAACGAGTACCTGCACGTCCCAAACCGAGTCCTGTAGGCCAAGTTACAAAATACGCAATGCGGTGAGCGCAAAACTCAACAAGCACAAAAACTGTAGCACTCGTCCTAGAAAAGATGGGATTTTTACCTTTGGGGAAGTCTCAAAAAAATCTAGAAAAATCACGATGATGTTCCCTGCGAAGTGTAGATGCGAAATGAGTATTGGTACGCCTCAATCTGATGCTCGAGCGTGGAGAAATCCTCGAAACACTCCGGTGCTGTCCAAAAACTCCGCCGCAGAAAAGAGGTCACAAGTAGGCTCAGGAACTCCAAGAAAAACTTGAAATGCGGGGGAGCTAAAAATATAAAAATCATAGCCCTACTTGTCGTGAAGTGAACGGCGCAAGAATCATCCAAAAAGATGGTTGGAGTAGGCCGGGGGAGCCCGCGCAGCAAAACGCGACGGAGATGGTCACCGGTGAAGGAATGTCGTGACGCGCCGAATTGCCGTAAATCTCGAAGTGCGTGCCACCAAAAAATCCCAGAAAACCTCCAGTGGATGCAGCACGAGGGGAGGAAAAACTTTGCTGAAGAACACCCTGTGAGAAACCGGCCAGAAAAGCCTAAAACGCAGCTCAAACGGCCTATTTATAGGCTAAACTAAACAAATCAAAAAATGCCCGATATGTCCTCGAATTCGGGTGCTCGGACCGAATTCGGGCGCCCGAATCTGTTTCACGAATCCCCGCGAGGAGCGCCCGGATTCTCCTGGGCTTGACACATGTCCCGAACACGGGACAGCGGTGCAAGCCCAGCCGGGTGCCGCCGCGTGTCTTCGCAGCGGTCAGCGGGTGGGTGGCGCCCGCGAATCGCAGGGCTCCACGTGTACCCCGCCTCTGACCGCACCTATGCCGCGCCACCTGCCCGCCTGTCGTGCACCTGTCCGCCTGCCAGGCACGCATCCCGAGGCGCTCCCGTGCGCCTTCGTGCACCGCGCACACTAAGCCCGCCAATGGTGCGATGCCACGTGTCCCCCGCGCCGGTCTATGCACCCGCGCGGGGATCCCGTGGGCTGCGCACCGTGCGCCCGCCAGTGGTAGGCCGCCACGTGTCCCCCGCGCCGGGTCTATGCACCCGCGCGGGGTTCCGTGAATCGCGCAACCTACGCCGGCCTATAAAGAACCGCCACGTGTCTCCCGCCCGGTCCTTGTGCCACCCCGCGCCGCTCTGTGGACCGCGCGCTGTAAACCGGCTAATGACAGGCCGCCAGATCGCAGAATATGTTACGTGCTTTTGTGCTGGACTATGGAGATGGTTGGTTTAGATACCTGCCACTGGTGGAGTTCGCCTGTAACAATAGTTATCAGGTGATTATTGATATGGCGCTTTATGAGGCGTTGTATGGGCGTCGATGTCAGTCTCCGATCTGTTGGGAAGATGTCGGAGAACGCCGGATTATCGGGCTGGACTTGGTTGAAGATGCTGAAGCCAAGGTTTGAGTAGAGAGGCAATGGTTATTGACCGCATAGAGCAGGCGCGACCTTGAGTTTCAAGTTGGTGATCATGTGCTGCTCAAGGTATCACCAGCTAGAGGAATCAAGCGCTTTGGATTACGGAACAAGCACAATCCCCGGTTTGTGGGACCTTTTGAGATATTAGAGCATATTGGTCCAGTGGCATATCGTCTTTTCCTCATAGTCTCGCCAGGGCGCACAATGTTCTTCACGCCTTCATTCTCTAGAAGTACATTAGGGATTCTTCCCATGTGATTAGCCCCACAACGATCCAGCTTCGAGAGGATATGAGCTATGAGGAAGCTTTGATGCGGATCCTGACATGTGATGAAAAGAAACTGCCGAACAGAACGATCCCCTATGTGAAAGAACAATGGGAGAACCATGAGGAATGCAAAGCCACTTGGGGGCGTGAATCTGACATGTAGAAGCGTTTTCCTTATTTATTTGGTTTTTTATTGTATCTAAGTTTCGGGGACGAAACTTCTTATAAGGAGTGAGTGATATAATACTCAAGAAATTTAAACTAGAAAATTTGAAATTTGAAATTGATTTCTAAAATTTTAGAAATTCAAAAATTTGAATTTCGGGGGTATTCGTGAGAAAGCTACTAACCTAACCTAACGAGATTCGAACTTAGCGAAATAAAATCGCCACTTGAACGGTCTCGTTGTGCTGAATGAGATTACGCGATCCGATTTTTGGTTTGACGAGCCAAAGTCATCGAAAGGCGTGCAAAAAGTAAATTACACTGAATAGATGGCTTAAAAAACCTAACGAAGCCCAAACACGACGAACCAAAATCGTTACTTGATAGGTCTCGTCGAGCTAAACGTCGTAGTGATGGCTGTTTTTATGTTCGACGACCCAAAAGCCTCGAAAAGCTAAAAAAAATAGTGTTTTTCAGTGTAATTCTGCAAGAACCCTAATATTTTATGCATAGAATTGCACCAAAATCTTTGAAGGGGGACCTCTTTCCATTAATGTTCTACAGCGAAGGACCTGGCTACAAATTTCATGAATTTAGGGACTTATTTGCACATTGTTGTAATTCTATATATGAGTATCTAGGGTTTCCTCCCTAGCTGCACTACTCCATCACCTCCCACCACACCCCGAGCCTCTCTCTCTCTCTCTCTCTCTCTCTCTCTCTCTCTCTCTCTCTCTTTTGTATCATCCTCAACCGCCGCCTCCGCCTGCTGTTGACGAGCCTCACTGGAAAAGCAAGAAAACCTAGATCTTGCTTAATCTCAGGTTGCGTGGTAAGTGAGAGTACCAGACTTCATAGCCTTGCGCCCTGATCTTCCTACGGCCTTTTCCTTCACCAAGAAACCAACCTCGAGGACCCTAGCCGTCGGGCGCCACCATACAACGCCGGAGAAGAAAGTTTTTCTTCTTCTTCTTCTTCTTCTTCTTCTTCTTTTTCTCTGGACAGAAGGTAACCCGAGCCTTTCCTCACTTGTTTTTCTTGCTAAGAAGGTGCACTATCCTCCTTCTTAACCCTGTGGGACCCCTCTGGTGCAGCGTCGTTGCCGGAGAAGGCCACAAAGCCGCGGTCTGCACATAGGGTCACTGAAACCCTAGATCTGGCTGGATTTGATCGTGCGCCGCTTGCGTTGCCTTAACTGAAGATCTGAGGCTTTGGTTGGCATTCTCTGAACCACAGGAGACTCTCCACGAGTTTGGTCCCATTTGCTTTAACCATTAAGCACGAAAAAGAAAACCTAGTTCTTATTTTCTTATTCCTGGCCGAGCTCCGCCGCGAGCCACCGCAGCCGCTCCCCGCTGTTGGCCAACCACCATGTTGCCTCCCTCTCATCAAGACAGCCTCCCAGGTGCCCTTGCATGGACATGAGAGCCTCCGCCTAGCTCTCCCTTCAACCTTGTTCTCAGTTGGCCGCAAGGAGTGGGCGCCGGCCATCCGCCGCTCTCCGACGCCGGAGCTGGACCTGGTGATGCCCTTGGCACTTCCCTCAACCTTCCTATGCTGCTGCTTGCCCTAGTTTCCCCACAGAACCAGAGATTTGGTGAGCTCGGCCAACTTGCATCTTGGGAGGTTTTTGTTTGGATCACCTTGCCCTGACTACTATTCCAGCAACCTTGCAACTCCCTGGAGGTGATCCCTCGACTCCACTTGACCTCCTGAGCATAATGCTCACCTTGGATTGCTTAGTAATTGGCTAGTTAGGTGTTAGTTGCAAATTAAGCTAATGTTGATTAATCTAAGTTGACCGCTAGCCCTTCTCGGACTTTGTGCCACTTCCAAACAACGAGCACGAGTCCTAGCGCATCGAGGCCCATCTACTGGTGCCCTCATTTTAATACGAAAATCTACAGATTAGTGTAACAAGCTTAAAAACCTAATAAATGCAAGTATTTATGCAATTTTTGGAAACCCTAGGGGTCTAATTATAATTATGACCACATGGGCTGTCTTGGGTAGCGTGTACATGATCTCTGAACTTTTCGTTCGAGATCGGATGGCTTCCGTTGAGCAAAATTTGATTTACGAGTAGTAGATCGACAAAATCGCCGATTTATCATCACTTCAGCAGAAAATGCGCGATTTGAGAGAATTGGATTACCACTTGTGGTTGTCAGGTGTTCCTGGCTGTTCCCGATGCTATTCTGGCTAGTCTAGTGACTTTAGTTTAGCGTTGGTAACTTTCGGAGCCGAAATCGTTAATTCCGGAAGTAGTTTTCGGTATTTATGGCACTGTTTGAGTTTAGGTAGCCTGGAGTTAGAAGTTACTACCTGAACATTTTAAATGAAGCGTTCTAGGGCAACATATGAAGTTTCGTTAAGTTTGATAGCTTGTAGGCACTAATCGGACCATTTTTGGCTCGAGCAACCGAAGGCTAACTCCGATTTTCACCTTCTTCGTCGCTTGATTGGAGCGATCTGGTGGTCGTCTTCAGCTGAAGTCGACCTTGGATGAGGTGATAATCTTTTCATCTCTTGCTCCTCGAAACCTGCACCTCGGTCTCAAAAGTCGATCTAAACTGGTGCCGAGCACCGAGGTCTATTCACCTCATTTCGTAGCCTATCTATTTGGGCTAATCCAAGCACTCTCGACCCCAGCCGCGTACTTCACTGACAACTCTTCCTGTGGCCGTCCTCAGACCAAGGGGTTGGCCGAGGCTGATCGAATCACTGCTGCCGGGAACCGTCTAAGATGGCATTTCGTCCCCGTATCGTTTGAGACGGTTTCTGGCAGGCTCTATGATGAATTCATCCGGCAGTCGTGGAGGGATACTTGCGATGCTTGTTTGGCATTACTTTTGAAGAGATGGTTGGCCGGTTTGACTTTGATGTAGACCCTTTGTCGAAGTCCGAAGGTATGATTGCCATTCTCCCTCTAGGTTGTCTTGATGCCCTCTTACTGTAGTTATCATTCTTTCTCAGCCGGTAGCTCCACTTTGGCTCCAAGGCCTATCGTTGCGGAGAGCACTACTTCTCTTTAGTCCCCTCTGGTATATTTCTTTCCCTTGCCTCAGGTTCATACAGTTTTGAGTTCGACTCACTTATTCGTAACATCTCAGCCTCCTCGTCTGACTTGAAGACAAGTTTGTGGCTCCCCTCCAGTTAGACGCTCTACCCGGCATACTTCGCGTTCGGCTGGAGATGAGTCGATTGTAGGCATTTCATCGGCTGTTGCAGAACCAACGATCACACCAGGAGCATCAACTATCACGGAGCCGATGGTAACTCATTTGTCTGCTCTCTCTGAAGACGAGGCCTCCCAACCTGAGGAACCCCTCCAGGTATATTCATTTATCTTTCATTTTTCCATTTTTAGCCGTTTGGTTGGCTTACATTTCTTTTCTTCTTTGCAGCTGCGACGTCGTTCGGCCAAACGACTGGCTGAACCGACCGCTGCTGGCAAAACTTAGCCGCGGAGGTCTTCCTGTGCCAGTACCGGCCGAGGCTTTCCCTTGGCCACGGTCTCCTACTGCCTCTCGACAGGCTACACCTGATACGTCACTTCTGGCGGTTGGGGCCGGTTCTCAACCGAATCTTCCCCAAGTCTCGCCTATCGAAGTGGCCCCATTCTTTCTCCTCTTCGTCTCCTCCGCTTTCGCATGCCTCTTCAGCTACCACCCACTCTGCATCATTGACAATCCTAAAGAAGATGAGGGAATCGTCGCGAGTACCTTGTCATCTGACCCTACCGCCGAGCTTTCGACGGTTGGTCATGAGACCGCTTTGCGGTCATCTCGGATCTGCCGTCATGTTCGGTTCTCTAGGATCAAGATGACATGCCACCCCCTCTATCGGAGCTTCTTGCCCTCATCCGTTCTTCAGATGACGGAGGGGTGGCGCCTACTAGGGCCAAGGACCCTATTTAGCCAGTCCATGAGGCCTTCGATCTTTGTTCCGGGGTCCTTCAAACGCTTCTTCGGACCCTTGAGAGACTTCAGTGGCTTAAGGAAGTCCTCTATTTCCTCACGTCCACTTCTTACTGCTCAATTCTCCCCCAACGAGCACAGCGCTACATCTTCTCCTTATCCTCCCCATTGGATCCCCTTGTTTCATTTCAAGGGATTGCCCTCCAAGATCTTGAGGCAGTCGGGGCCCACTTTAGCACGGTCGAGCACTATCGGGCGTCGGCCACCTCCCACGTGGTCTCTCTAGGCGAATACACTAAGGAATTGTCAGGGCTCAGCCGATATTCGGTCGCGATCGAGAAGAAGATCGCCGAGACGGAGCTATGCCTCGCTAGTTTGAAACGAGATCTAGTTGTTGGTCAAGCAGCGATCCATGGACTGAGGCTTGTTTCCAGGTCGACCCTTCTTGGCCGGCCTCTACCCCTCAGGCCCAAGTGGGGCCTGGGTCGGTGATTCCTTCGATATGACCCTAGCAGGTTTGTACTCTCGGTTATCTCAACCGAGAGTTTGTTGAACCTCGGCCCTTTCCAACTGGCCTAGTACGGGTGTCCCATATCCACGTCCCTGGACGAGGGACGCAGGGATTGGGAAACTGGCCGTATTATCAGATTGGCCTTGATGCCGGAGGAATCGTTTATTTCCTTTCCTTTCTGAGCATACAGGCCAGTGTCTCTTGCTGGGGGTATCAGAACCGCCGGTTGTACCGAATTTACGTCTGCCGGGGACGACGTCACTTGACCGGCCTGACTTTGGGTAGGTCCTGCAGTCGGGGCCTGCCCCCTAGCTTTCTTGCCTCCATCGTAGGGTTGATGAACCGACGGGGGGGGGGGGGGTGGCATAGGTAAACCCTGATCGGTTTCCTGTTGGTTGTCGATGTTTGTGCTCATCGGCCCAGATTTTACTAGAACAAGAACCATTTGCGACTGTTCTGCTCCCAGCGGTTGAACTGTTTGGAGAGGTGCCATTGGCTACACGGCTCCTTGGGGTTGTACCGCTGCCGTAGTCGATGCCATCAGGCTCGACTGTGTCAGCCGTGGCTGTGGCAGGGTAGCTGGAGATACTGGTAGGCTTTCGTGGCCCAGCTCATTTCGGGCCAAAAACTGCCCGAGCCGACAAACACTACCGTTTAAGGTCATGGCAGCGACCAACATTGAGTCCAGGAGGGTGCCATGCGCCTGGTAGCTTCTCTCGAGACTTATTTGTGTTCTCTCGAGATATCTCATTAGCCGGGCTATTTGCCCGAATAATTGTGGCAGGATTAGCTCCGGTGGTGCCGACCTTTCACTGTTCTCACTCATAAAGTTCAGACTGTAGTCGTCCGACATATTTACGGTAGGAAAAGGTAAGGATTACCTGAGTACCCCACCGGTCATGCCACAGAAGTTGTTGGGGCCGAAAATGTGCGATCCGCGATCGATCCCTGGGGGTGACCATCCGAGTGTGATGCGCCGCGTGCCAAAAGAATCAAGTGATCGGGCCGAGGAGGGATCCGCTCGGCCGGGTTCTTCTCAGTAACTCTCACGACCATCCATCTTAGAATAGTCGAATCGGGATATAGAGCTAGAGAAAAAAGGAAAGATGGGATAAACACAAATGGCTAAGGAACCGATTGCAGGGATTGTATTGAGTGTAAAGGGGGTTACAAAAGTAACAAGGAACCGATAACCAATTATAATTAATCTACTCCTAGGAAAACAGTAAATTTAATCTAGGAAAGCAGTAAAGATATGAAAAAACAAGGGGTGGTCCAGGCTTACGAGATTGTAGGACGCCTTTTCGATGGTTCGGATATTTATACACTTCCCAAACCATACTTACAGGCGCTGATTTGAATTATCGGCGCAATTTAGGGAGAGTTATTGTAGATTTAGCAACCACTTCCTTTTGATTCGAACTTCCTCAAATAGGATAGTAGTCGTTTTTCGTCCACGTTCATCCCCTTATTATTGCGCCAGAGCGTGATTCTCGGCGCTTTCCAATGCTGGGCGTTGCTTACTATTCTGGGTTAGTTGCGGGATTCATGCCCAAATCTCGTACTTTTTCTTTTCAAAGTTTTTCCTTTTTCAGCTCGAGCAATCGAAGGCTGACTCTGATTTTCTCCTTCTTCGTCACTTGACTGAAACAGTCTAGTGGTCGTCTTCAGCCGAAGTCGACCTTGGATGAGGCGATAATCTTCTCATCGGCTTCTCCTCCTATCGGCTGATGGTTCAGCCGATGGCATGCGTCGCGTGCTGCATTCCCATACAGCTGAGATCGATCTCGATCAGGACATGAATCTTTCTTCGATTGACCCTTCCCTTCATCAACTGATGATTTTAGCCGACGGTGCACGCCACGTGTCACTCCCTTAGGTGGTGAAAATTCGGGTCTCAACAGCAAGTAAGGAGCGTAAGGGGGGTAGTGATTTTTTAAAACCCCTCTACAAACCGTCTATAGTACCTGGCTAATCCAACGAAACTCCGTACCTCAATCACATTCGTCGGCTGGGGCCAATCCTTGATCACCTCAACCTTCTTAGGATCAACCGAGACTCCTCCTTATGATATTATATGGCCTAAGAATGTAACTTTTCAAAGCTAAACCTCACACTTCTTCAACTTTGCGAACAATTTTTGCGAACTTAACACCTGTAAAACTTGCCTTAGGTGCTCCTCATGTTCCTCGTCACTCTAAGAATAGATCAGGTTGTCGTCGATGAAGATTACTATAAATCGGTTGAGGAATGGTTAAAAAACTGGGTTCATAAGGTCCATGAATGTAGCTGGAGCATTAGTAAGCCCGAACAACATTTCAGTGAACTAATAATGACCATATTGAGATCCAAAAGCTGTCTTGTGCACATCCTCCAGCTTAATCCTCAATTAATGGTATTCCGATTGTAGATCGATCTTCGAGAATACCCTAGAACCTTGCAACTGGTCAAATGGATCATCAATTCGGCATAACAAATACTTGTTTTTCACAGTAATCTTGTTTAGCTCTCTGTAGTCCACACAACCGAAAAGACCCATCATTCTTCTTCACAAATAATATTGAGGCTCTACAAGGTGAAACACTTGGCCTGACAAAGCCCTTGTCTATCAAATCATCTAATTGTACCTTGAGCTCCTTCACTTATGTAGGTGCCATTCGATAGGACGCCTTGGAGATTGGCACCGTCCCGAAAATCACATCGATCATGAACTTGATTTCTCGGCTCGTTGCATACATGGTAACTTCTTCAGGAAAACATTAGGGTACTCTCGGACTATAGGAATATTCTCGAGTGACGAAAGTTCCACTCGCTCCATCACCACCGTAGCTAAATAAGTCATACCACCATCGTTGATCAATTTTTTGGCTCAGGTCGGAAAGATCGTCATTGTGAAAAGCGTACTCTTCTAGAAGACGATGGTTCGGATCTCACACTCGATTGAAACATAGTACCAAGTGAGCCAATCTATTCCCAACACAATATCGAATCCCTCTAGTCGCTTTACCACTAAAAGATCCACGGGTATGATCCAATTGCCGATTTGTACCAAGTAGGCGGGGCAAAGCTCAGTGATGTAGCAGGTATGGTCAAAGACTTGTACTTTCTTCAAATCACATGTTTCTACTATACTAACCCTAAGGGTCGAAGCAAACACTCTGCTTATAAAGGAGTGTGATGCTCCCGTATCAAACAAAACTTTACGTCTAACATCATGTAAGAGAATAGTACCTGCCATCACGTCGGTAGTTGCGGGTTCCTCATCTTCCACCTGAGTGGCGAATACCCGTCTACTCGGTGCATGTCGCGAGCCTTCTGATTGCCTTAGCACAGTAGGTTGTCCAGCCGATGAAGCTGTAGGGAACCAACCCAAATGTTGCCTCAGCATCGCAGGAATAGAAGTCGATGATGGTGCTGGTAGAGCTCCTCGATGACAATCGGCTGCCATGAGGCCCGGCTAGCCCACATATAAAACACTGGCCCACGTGCTTGTCACAATGATATGCTCAATGGTCGCCACCACATATTGCACACCACTCTGAGGACTGAGAACGATGGGATCCTCCTAATTGGGATTTTGAGCGCAAAACCTTAGGAGGTCACTTGCCACTCGACTGACCTTCACTTGCCTATCGCCGCTTTTCCTTCTCAATTCCCTTCTCAAATATTTCACGGTCTTAACGCATGATCGCCTCCCTCCACTCGACTAACTGGGCGTGATCTACAATCTCTCGAAAGTTCTGAATGTTGAGCAGCTGGATCTGGAAGAAGATACTCGAGCGGAGACCTCGCTCGAAGCTCCAGCCTTATCCACCTCGTTTCAAATACCTGAAGGAAGGCAGCATACGATGCGGGAAAACTCCAACTCGTATTCCTACACCGTTCAACTCTCTTGTCCCATATTTTTGAAAGTCTCCTCCATCTGCTGCTTAGCACTGCTAGGAAAGTAGGTTGCGAATAACATTCCTCCGAACTCCTCCCAGGTTGGAAGATGCAAGGTTACTTGGTCACGCTTGCTCTTCTCATCCTTCCACTATCGACGAGCCATCTTATCCAGGAAAGAGAGGGCCAGATTGACCTGATCCCGATCCAGAATTTGAAAGTTCTTGAACGACTACTCCATTAAGTCGACCCACGATCAACGACCATCGGGTCTCATCCTTCGCCATTAAACACTAGTGGGTCGAACTTATGGAAATTAGCCATCACACCCCGAGCCTGCCTATTTGGTCAGTTTGGGCACGCGCACAGACCGCCGAACGGACAGAGTCTCCTCTGTACCGTCCAAGGCGTACACGAAGCCGGTGTATGTAAAAATAAAATGTGAATGTTCGAATGTTATAATAGTTATGTTTACATTTCTCGCATTTTGATACCCTCTCTGAGATGTTATATGAAAGATTGTGACGCCCCACTTTCCACGGGTTCACCCATCCTAAAACTACTCTAGCTCTAGCACGCTCAACCCTCTTAACTTCTTGGGCCTAGCTACTACCCAAAATGCTATAGCCGGGTTAAGAGATTTAGTCCTATTATATCATTTATATATAGGACTAATCCAAATTTCGGGGTGTCACATTCTTCCCTCCTTTAAGCTCTGACGTCCACGTCAGGCTCAAACACACTCACAGGTATCAGGCGATGCGAGACTTGTCTCGCTATCATTAGTCAACCTTGTGGGGAGCTGCACTCCACCCACAATGGTCATTAGCCGGGGAGTCGCGCTCTACCCGTTATATAACCCTAACTCGGCCGAGACTCATCTCACATTTTCTGTTGGTGATTGGCTCTAATACCAACTGTGACGCCCCGCTTCCCAGGAGGTCACCCATCCTAGAACTATTTTAGCTCTAGCACGCTCAGCCCTTTTAACCTCTTGGGCCTAGCTACCATCCAAAATACTATAATCGGGTTAAGAGATTTAGTCCTATTATATCTTTTATATATAAGACTGATCCAAATATTGAGGGTGTCATATTAGCAAGACTCACCATTGCTCGGTCCTACTCCATTCTCTGAGCTTCATACTGAGCTGCCAAAGCTTCAAACCCTGTCACTCGGGGCATTTCTCCATAGTCCCTGTGGAAAGTAATCCCGTGATCCCCGAGCTAGTCGTGCGACTCCCATCTGAGGTAAGAATTTGTCATGGAGCCTCCGAATTTGCTCTCTTTGCCGCTGCTGGCCTTTCTCTTGTCGCCGGGAAGTCTCAGTCCACTGCTGGACCACATTGAGGAGCGCGACCACTTGATCCTGCAGCTCATGCACGTCTCTCGGCTTAGTCGAAATCGACGAAGGGTTCTTTCGCGGTCATCCTCAGGGTGCCATACTCACTGCATAAAACAATGTTAGTACCAACAGCATGAACTAATGACTCGGCTCCAAAATAATTTAACCAAACATGACCCAATTAAGCAAAAGTCCTCGAGGGACATTCCCTTTTACTTCAGTCATTACGTTGTCGACCGCCAATGTAATCATCCGAAATATAAAAGTTCGGTTCCCTTGATTAATCCCCAACTTCCGGCTTGGAAACACTACTGACCCAATCTTTTGCTTTTGCCAGAGATCACAAACCACTCACGTTCTCAACCTTTTAAGGACTTTTTATAGTTCACGGCTCCCTATCATCTATAGTTCAATAGTCTAATACTAACCACCTGGAACTCTTCCTAGGCTCTGATACCACTACAAAGTTTATCGCGCCTTAGAATCGCCTATTGATCAGTTCGGGAGCACGCACGGACTTCCCACCAAATGAGTAAGCCGCACTTAATCCGAACGGAACGGCCAGTCCTATACACAATAACATAGCACAAGGGATAAAACATGAAAATAATTATCTTATTCTATTCTATTGGTTCGGTTACAAAAGAGATTGACACTCAAGCTCACGTCTCAACAAAACCACAACCGAACGACAAAGCTACTATGGACAGCCAGCTAGACTCCTAGCTTCGTTACTCGATCACGTTTTTGCCACGATCGCGTGCCTCACCAACCAAACCGATACCTGAAATGAGTAAACCACAGGGAGTGAGAATTAAGTAAAGTTTCTAGTGGGTACAACCACCGAGAAAGAATGTTCTACACTTATTTGGTTTATGAGAGGCATCTACAAAAGCAAGTCGAGGTAAGGTATGCAGATAGGAAAAACAGTAAAGGTTAAAGAAACACCCCAAATGCCTCACCAACGTCCAACCGAAACCAACACCCTCAGCTCAGATCTGCTGAGTATAAAGCCGAAAGGGTCTTACCTTCTCGATTGGTTGACCTGTACGAACCCTGAGTGGAGGTCGAATCATCGAAATGCACTCCCATCGACGACTCATACATTCATCTGGACAAAGTCAACTGTTCGTACGCTCTCTGGATTGATCATGAGTGCCATGTGGGGCACCGAAAGAACACACACTCGCCATTGCCTAGTTAAACAGTCCTACCGCCAGGAGAGCCGGGACCCAACCCACGTCACCCTCAGTGGGTATTTCACCACAAACTACGTGGCTCCTGGAGAACCAGAAAGTACCCACGTCATCCTCCGGTGGATATTTCACTACAACACTAAATGGGAGGCCAGGTTAAACCACGCCACCATGGCCATCATTAGCTCTGTACACCCGTTTCTAGAGGAGTTGAAAGTATTGACCTTCTCCTCAGTCAAGCGCTCTCACGCCACACAACAGCCCGAAGACCAGCTACCCAGCTCACCAACACACTAGAGTACTTGCCTCTAGTTCTTCTTATACTACTCTTAAGACAGTGTCTACCACACTCTCGCACTCAACCGATCCCTCGGTTCCACAACCACACGGCTCTACCCTAAGGTCCACAGAGAAAAGCACCCAACATAGGGTCCCTAACCTCTACGGTTCAAATCCTCAAGGCTCAGGGAGTTCTACACAACACTCCCTCCACAACCCCTACTCACAACTAGAGATAAGAAGCTATTAACGAACCCAAACTTAAAAACAGTAAACAAGATAAGATATCACCCCTGCTTGACGATATCCCCCACCTCAGGCTGAAGAACTCACTAAAGATTGTGGTTGGCTGCTAAGATCGCCAAGAAACGCCCCTTCGAGTACGAGCCGATTTGAGAAAAAAGTCCTCAAGCTTCACAGTCTTCTGAAGATTCCGATTTCTCTGCTCGAGCTGATCTCTGACAACTTCCAATAGAGTTCTCTCCTGATAGACTTTCTCTCTTTACTATTTGTAGAAGGAATCGGTTGAACACTAGGCAATGTTTGGTAGAGGGATAAAAAGGGAATAACCCATTTTAATAGCCAATTTTGTCTCGCTATTCCTACCAAACGATAGAATTTTTGGTTGAAATATTTTATCCTGGTCAAACCTTGTAATTCTTGGTTATCCCGGGATAGTTTGGAATAAATTATTTCACTATTTTAATAGAATTGTGTTATTCTAAAAATTAATTCTAAACTTTATTAAAATTATAAATTGAATTAAAACTAAATTATGTAGATATAATTTATTATATATTATAATACATTATTTTTATTATAAAATTAATAATTATATATATTAATACATATTATTTTATTTAAATATTATAATGAATTATTTTTATTAAATTTAAGTTTAAGTAAAAGTTGAAAAAAATTTATTTTTATAAAAATATTTTTATTAAATTATAATTTATAATAAACTATTTTTATCAAATATTATAATAAATTATTTTTATAATAAATTATTTTTATTAAATTATATTTTATATTAAATTTAACTATTTTTTTTTTTTATTATTCTCTACTATTATATAAAATTAACCAAATACAATTTCAGTTATTCCGGATAATAATAACATTACGAATCAAACACAATTTTATTTTTATTCCTGACTATTCTAAAATAATAAATTATTTTATAAATAAAAAATTTATTTCAATATTCATTATTTTCGATCCAAACAAATCTACGAAAACATATACGACCGGGTGGCCACGTATTGCAGCGTAACAAAAATTATGTACACGACATGTCGCCTGTGCTTATCCTCCTAATAAATAATCTCAATGTCTGCGCAATTCTCAACGACTGTCCAATCATCAATAAAGTCAATTAACTGAAATATGAATCGATTGTGCTGACCTGAGCCGAAATGTAACTCCCACATGGCCTTTAGACAATTTATGTGGCTTTTGAATTATGCTTTCAGTAGTATTCAAATATAAAATGGAAAAGAAAAAAAAGAAGGCAATAAATTTATGATAGAAAGATGTACAGATGTAATAACTAGGGACTAATATATAATTTTATTTTTTATTTTATTAAAAGTAAATCGATTTCAACGAATTTCATTTTCATGACTTCTGAAGCTCAGGTCTTATTGTCACCCTACTGTATTTATTAGGGGGATTCGAAATTTTTCGGTGAAATCGAAAAATTTGAAAAAAAAGGGACAATCTGGCAATTAAGTCATCCACTTCATTTGACTTTTTTCATTATTTTTTAAAAATACTCTTCCCAAATGGGCTTCTAACAAAAAAAAAAAAAAAAAAAAAAAAAAAAAGAAAAGAAAGAAAAGTAGAGAATAAATTGATACTATTTTAAAAGTTTAGAGATCAGTAATATTGAGCTCAAAGGTTTGAGGACTAAATTAAAAATTCCATGCAAAGTTTGGGGACTAAAAATGTAATTTACCCATTTGCAGCCATTTAAAATTTGAAAAATATTTCTTGTATTTTCGAAATCGAATGTATATCTTACACCTTATTTATTCTGGATAAAATAAATTTTTTTGATAACTTCAAAATAATCAGTAAATATTTTTTTACTTCAAAATAAATAAAATGTACATCATATACCTGTTTTCGAGTGCACGGATAGTGTTGCTATTTAAACTTTTGCTCATTTTCACATAGCTATCTAACTTTTTTTTAAAAAAAAATTATAATCCAAACTTATATAATTTTGCAATTCATCGCATAAATTTATATTTTAATAATTTAAATTATTCAATATTAGTCAAATAATTAAGAAATAATAAATG
This sequence comes from Tillandsia leiboldiana, assembly GCA_029204045.2. Lineage (NCBI taxonomy): Eukaryota > Viridiplantae > Streptophyta > Magnoliopsida > Poales > Bromeliaceae > Tillandsia > Tillandsia leiboldiana. The sequence continues at coordinate 7,681,318 of CM055076.1, read as the reverse complement.
ACACATGTCGATGATAATAATTTATATAGATCTTTTAACACGGTTGGTTCAAAATAAAAATAGAACTGAAAATAGAAATCAGAATGGATAAAAATTAAAAACGGAATAATAAAACTTTCTGAATAATAAGTGAAATCGTTATGGTGGATTCCTTCCTTCAATATTTAAAAAATTTTAATTAAAAAATAAAAATATAATTAAAATTAAAATATAAAAAAAATTTAAAAAAGTTTCCACCTTAAAATGTAAAATTAAATATTAAAAAATTACATCAAAATATTAAAATAATAAGTCAAAATTTTAAATATAATTTTTTTAAAATTTAAAATTTAAATTTGAGTGGGCAATTCAAAATATAAAACTAATTTTTGATTTAATTCAAATTCAAACTTGTAATTAAATTTAAAATTTAAATTTGAGCGGGCAATTCAAAATATAAAACTAATTTTTGATTTAATTCAAATTCAAACTTGTAATTAAATTTAAATTTAAATATATATATCAAATTTATACTTTAATTTAAAATCTAAATCAAAATCTAGAATTAAAATTTTAATTTTTAAATTTTAATTTTAATTTTAATTAAAAATAAAAATCTAAAATTTAAATTTAAATTTAAATATAAAATATAAAATATAAGTAAAATATTTTTATAAAGTATATATTATTTTTTTCGTCTGTATTCAACTTTCAATCGGACTTTTTAGACATGATTGAAAAAAGAGATGATTAAAAGATTTTCATTTACGTAGGGATCGGAATCGGAATTGGAATGGTACTTCTTTATACTTAAACACCCACAAACGAATTTATTTATTTTATTTTTAAATTCTGGGTGAAAAAAAAGTGCCAACCAAACATGCGTTTTTAACGTCAAAATTAGTCTTATAGTGTAAAAAGTAATTTTAGCATTGATTTTAATCACTTTGAATGATGAAATATGAATATAAGTGGTTAATTTAAAATTTTTAAAACTTTAAATGGTTAGCACAAAATTTGAAAGTTCAACTGATGCATTTAACCCTGTAATAAAATAGTGTTTAATTGGAAGAAATATCAGCTCAACATTAATTAATTTTCACAATTATTTTATATTATCAAAGAAAAACTTCGAGACATTTCAAAAATTTTAAAAATTTTTAAAATATCCATATATTTCAAAATATCAAACGAATGCATTTGACTAACCATATTTCGAAACATTTTAAATTGTTCAAAATGTTCAAAATGTCAAACGAGTGCATTTGACTATAACATTTCTATTTTTTAGGCATTAAATAAATCAGGATTAATTAATAATGTACGATATTGTAACGTACGATATTGAAAAAATAACATAATATTAATTTGATGCTTCTGATTTACACAAACTATTACTAGATGCATCAATGAGGAAACTGGTACATTGTGCCTCTCTTAGAAGCAACTACTTTGACATAAAGGTTTTTTTTTTTTTTTTTCCTTAAAAATAATAATAATAAAAACTTCGTTTCTTTCCGGATAAGAATATACGAAATTTATCTGAACTATCGAAGTATCGATCATTTTGAATCAACTATATGATCTTTTAAAATTTTGATTTTATTATTCTATCTTTCAATTTATTTGATTTGAATCAGTAAATAATATTTTAACTTCTAAATTTTAGCTATTTTTATATTTTAATAAATTTATAGTAGTAAAAATTGCATAAAAATTACTCACTAAATATGTAAAAATAAACGACGTATTTAAATTTTTAAGTAAAAATATTATTGACTGACTCAAATTAAATAAATTAAAAATTTGGATAGTAAAATTAAAAATTTTGAAAAGTCACATTGTTGATTCAAAATTGTTGATACTTCAGGTAAGTTCTATATATCTTGACCTTCTTTCAAAAAAAAAAAAAAGGAAAAAACAAAAAGAAAGAAAACTTCAATAAAATCATTCACAAATTAACTATATCTTATTTTGTTTTTTTTTTTTTTTTTTAAATTTTTTCTAACAAAATTTTATATATTAAAAAGTGTATTAGTGGACAGTAAATTATTTATAATTATTTCAAAATAAAATTTAAAAATACTTTTTTTCTTCTATTTTTTTTTAAAAAATAAAATATTATCTATCATGTTACAAATTTATGCTTTCTTTCTTGGTTATGATATAGATTAGGTGTATGAAATATATTATTTCATCTTAAAGATAATACAAAATTTATATCTATCTATACATGTTCTAATCTAATTGGGGCTCGTTTGGCCTGAAATCTAAAAAAGTGATTTTTGTACAATTAATTTTGGTTTGGAGAATTAATTTTGGTCAAAAGCTGTAGAATGTTTGGCTGAGTTTAGATGAAAAGTAATTTTTTCTGATGTGATTTTTTAAAGTTGTTTGGTATAAATTTTTCTTTATTTGTAAATAATAAATTTTTTCTAAATTTTATTTTAAAATAATTTAAATTTTGAATTTAAATTTAAATTTTAAAATGTAAATTTCAAAAAATAATTTAAACTTTGATATTTTAATTTAAAATATAAATTTAAAATTTTAAAATTTAAAATTTAAATTTTTAAATCAAAATTTAAATTTTTAATTTCAAATTTAAAATCTAAATTTGAAATTTAAAATTCAAAAGTTAAATTTAATAATTTAATTTAATAATTACATTTAATAATTAAAATTGAAATTTAATCATAAATTTAAAATTTAAACTTTAAAATTTAAAATTATAAAATTTTAGATTTGAAATTTAAAATTTTAAATTGAAATTAAATAGCTAAATTTAAAAGTTAAAATTTTAAATTTAAAAATTAAAATTAAAAATTTAAAAAATCAAATTAAAAATTTAAAGTTAAATTTAACTTTAAATTTTAAATCTAAAATCAAAATAAAATTTAAAATTTGAATCCAAAATTAGAATCAGTTTTCAAGAAGCAGGTTTTAACTGTTTCTGATTTTAAACCTCGAAAATTAGAAAACTGATTCAAAAAATTAGAATCAGATTTTGAACTTAGTTGTCAAACGCTCCGTTGACCCGAAAATTATTTTTTAAAAATTAGGCCAAACAATAATCTCTTAAGATTGGTTGACTCTTGGACCAACTTCATACATTTTATATATATATATATATATATATATATGCATGGATACACTTCACTAATAAGAGAGAAGCGAGGTGGCCAATTAAAAGAGCGGCCAGGCTAATCACCAGGCTATTAATTAAAATAGATCGGCCGGGCTAATTAATTAATGTATTTTGGTTTTTCTCGTTGTCGCACTGAGGACATGCATGCGCATTGAGACTATTAATTAGCAGCCGGCTTTACATTCTTGAAGGGTACGACAATATTTAAGAAGGTGCATGACGATTCGCATGGGGTGTTGGATTTGGCAGCGGAGCAGAGTTCTCGATCAATTGTACTAAGCGGTTCGGATTACTCGAAACAACAGTATAAAAGATTTTGATCATAATTTTATGTATTTCTCTAATTTGGTCTTCTCGATTACGGATTTTTTTTTTGAGTTTTTTGTTAGAATAAGAGATAGGTGAGATTCATCATAAGGCTCTTATTTTTTTTTATTTGAAGAAGATATAAGATGTACGCTTGTGTTTCTTTTATTTTTTTTTATAGTGGAATACATCTCTCTCGCTCTCCCCCGTGGACCTAGCTGTTGCCGAACCACGTAAAAAAATATTAGTATATTTTTTTCCACATTTATTGTTATTACTAAAATTTTAGTTTTTTTTATTTTTCGTGCATTTGTGTTTGTAGCGTATAACGGACGGTCCATCAAATTCCCAACAAGTGGTATCAGAGCATAAGATTCGCGCTACAGTAGAGATGTCGAAGGTCTCATCATCTAAGTTTGAGGTGGAGAAATTTAACAATAAAAAAAATTTTAGTCATTGACAAAGAAGAGTAAAAATCCTTCTGGTATAACAGAGCTTTCAAAAGACGCTGCTCGAGAAATTGAAAAGTCGGCATCGATGAGCGACGAAGATTGGGACGAAATTGATTTGCCAGCGATTAATACAATTATATTGTGCCTAGCAGATTAGGTAATATACAATGTAATGAATCAAGAAACTACAGTTGGCATGTGGAACAAGCTTGAGAAGCTGTACATGACAAAAAACCTCTCAAATGTATTGTACCTAAAGCAAAAATTATATGGATTACGCATGAGGGAATGTACGATAATAACAGAACACTTGAACACCTTTAATAAGATTATTGTAGATTTGCTCAGCATTAATGTCAAGGTTGACGAGGATGATACGGCATTGATTTTCCACACGTCACTTCCATCTTCTTACAATCATCTAGTGACCACCATACTTTATGGGAAGCAAACTCTGAAGATGGAAGATGTTACATCGACCCTTCTATCTGAGGTGATCAGGTTGCAGGCAAGTACCGAAGAAAACAATGCTGCTTTGGTCGTAAATAATACAGGTGGAGGAAAGGAATGATCTAGTGAACGTGAAGCGGGTAAAGGAAAATATTGTTTCAAGTCAAATTCAAAAAAGGTGAAGTGTTACTTTTGTAAGAAAGAGGGTCACATAAAAAGGAACTGCGAGAAGTGGAAAGCTTGGCTGAGAAAACTGAATTCCTCTGCATATATGGCGAGCGTAGCTGACGACACTAGTCAGATTGTTTTGATGGTTTCTACAGGTTCAGAATCTTTCAGTGATTGAATATTGGATTCGGGTTGTTCTTATCACATGACTCCAGACAAGTTTTTATTTGATACTTATAAGTTTTGCGAAAGTGGTAGTGTTATGATGGGTAATCACACTAGCTAATTGCAAGATTGTTGGTATCAGAACGGTGAAAATAAAGATGTTTGATGGTGTGGTGAGGACGTTAACGAATGTGAGACATATTCTGGATCTCAGGTTAAATCTTACATCACTTCGTACTCTTAACTCTATTAAATGTTCTATTAGCGTTTCAGGTGGAGTCGTTAAGATAAAAAAGAGTGCCAAAATTGTTATGAAGGGAGAGAATAAAGAGAATTTATACAAGCTAATTGATAAATCGGTAACAGCGTAGAAGTCTAGGCATTATCTAGATTTTGGTAACCTGCATGACTGCTAGTGTCGGAATGCCTCGGAGAGGAAACGATAAAATGAGAGAGAGTGGTGAAATATAAAAGAAGTCAAAGTGGAGATTGTTACGGATTTATTCCTTCTTTTGAATTTCAATTGAGTCAAATTGAATTAATCGATTAAGTTGGTTATGATATAGATTAGGCGTATGGAATATATTATTTGATTTTGAAGATAATCTCTGTTGGTGCAAGATTTATATTTATCTATATACGTTCTAGTCTAATTAGGATTGGTTGACGTTTTGACGGACTTCATATATATATATATATATATATATATATATATATATATATATATATATATATATATATATATATATATATATATATATATATATATATATATATATATATATATATATTCGGCTAATAAGAGAGAAGCGAGGTGGCCAATTAAAGGAGCGGCCGGGCTAATCACCGGGCTATTAATTAAAGTGGAGCGGCCCGGGCTAATTAATTAATGTATTTTTGTTTCCTCGTTGTCGCACGGAGTAAGGCGTGCATTATCATGAAGGCTAATTAATTAGCGATCGGCTTTGCGTTCTTGAAGGGTACGACAGTATTAGAGAAGTTGCACGGTGATTCGCATGCGGCTTTGGGTTCGGCAGTGGAGCGAAGGTTATCGACCAATTACTAGAGCGGTTCGGATTATTCGAAGCAACAGTATAAAAGATTTTGGTCAGAATTTTATATACTTTTCTAATTTGGTCATCTTAATTACGGATTGTTTTATTTGAGTTTTTCGTTGGAACAGAGATAGATGGGATTCATCATAAGAATCTTATTTTTTTTATTTGAAGAAGATATAAGGTGTGCGCTTATATTTCTTTTATTTTTTTTTATAGTAAAATACATTTATCTTATTTTTTCGTGGACGTGGGCATTTACCGAACCACGTAAAAAATATTATCGAAATTTTAATTTTCTCTATTTTTCGTGTATTTGTGTTGCTAGCGTATAACGAACGGTTCATCATACTCCCAACAATTTAGTCAGACGGATGATAAGCAAGTCACCGATAACAATAAAAAAAAAAATCAAAACATCAAATTATGTATAATTAGTGTTTAATTAAAAAATATGCCGATAATGATTAATTTTAATTTTTATTTTCTTCTAAATTTTTTTAAAATAAACTATCATCTATTATTTAGTCGGATGAACCGAGTCAACAAAACCAACAACAAAAAAAACAAAAAAAAAATTATTTTTTTTTAAATCAGCAAATTACATAAAATTAGTATTTAAAATCATAATAATAATAAACAGATATAATACCAAATAAGGACTAAGTTTTTGAATAATTACATTGGAACAATAATCTTAAAGAAACTCTAGCCATATAAATTAAAATTATCAGCAAAATTAAAAAGTCAAATGATTGAATTGGGTAATTTCCAAACCAATAAATGAAAAGAAACAAATAGTCTCAACCACCACGTTCTTACCTTAATCTTAGACTTATCTATTATATTAATTTTTTGAGAATTATCTTAATCTTAAACTTATTATATAAATTTCCCCTATTATATAATTATAAAACACCTTGTGGTAGGGTAATTTCCAATGAGGCCCTTGACACTTTCTAATTAATTTTAACAAAATATCTAGTTTTTTTTTTTTTTTTTTTTTTTTTTTTTTTTTTTTTTTTTTTTTTTTTTTTTTTTTTGAGAAACTTCAAATGGCCCAATCTATGGTTTAACTCATTTTCACTTTTTTGCCTTTTCATTTAAAAAATTACAATTTTTATAATTTTACATATTTATCATTGCAAACATCACATAAATACTCTTTTATTTCAAATTTATCTTTTTTGATATAATACTCTATGCTTAAAAACTTTATATATTTATAAAATTTTAAAGTATAAAACAAACCAACAGAATTTACAAAAAGAAAATGTGATGGAATTTTTAAAGTCATTGATAGTAAGTTTTCAATATTTGGATGAAAGGATAAACAGTTTAGTGGGTAGTTGATGGAATAATATGATATAAAAAATAAAATTAATTAAAAAAAAACAATGGTAAAAAATTTACAAGTATCAAATAATTGCTATTTTTACAAGTATTATTGCCGAACTCTATATATATATAGCATAGTAGCCGACCTATATATAGAACTAGGCTACTATACTCTTATAATAGCTGGACTCTGGGTAGTTGTAAGTTTTTTCAATGATAGAATATCTGATTCGACGATTGGCTTTGTTCGATTAGAAACCACATTTTATAATTTTTCGACATTATTTACTAAGCTAGTAAAGGGTCTTAAAAATGATTATTTTATATTTGTAAGTT
>CM055076.1:7593227-7673566 GCA_029204045.2 Tillandsia leiboldiana | reverse complement strand
TTTTTAGTTTCCGTTTGTTCTGTAAATTATATTTTTATCTCTACAATAATAGCTATCCGTTATAAAATACAATTGTTCACTACATTATATTAATTAATAATAAATTTAAAAATGGTGTATGTTTAAATTTTTTTTATAGTATTAATTATTAAAGGGTACTATTTAAAATTTTTATTTTAATAGTATTTATCCGTTGTATCACAATTTTTTTTTTTTTTTTTTTTGTTTTTTTTTAAGATTAATTACACCGTTGGTCCCTAGCCTTTACCCTGTTTTCAATTTGGTCCCCAACAATTTTTTGCTTCTAGATTCCTGATATTTATATTTTGGTCTTAGTTAGTACTTAGGTTCAGATCATCCAAATTTCTTTTATATAATGGAAAAGGTGATATTGATCTAATAAAGCCCTTGCCTACTCGTGTAGATCACAATCATGATTCAATAGCCTCCGATCAATATTAGCCTCAACTTTTAGGACCGTTTGGTCCGGAGATTATGAGTTTGGAGATAAATTTTTTTTATTCCTGAGATAGCTTATTATTCTGAAATAATTTGGAATAAAATAAAAATAGTGTTTGATTTGTAAAACTATTATTTTTAGGAATATCTGAAATTGTGTTTGGTTCATTTCTAGAAATAAGCGAGAATAGTAAAAAAATAAAAATAATTATAATTTTAAAATAATAATATTTTATCTAATTAATTAATATAAAATATTAATTAAAATAATAATTAATATTTGTATAAATTAAAGTTTATATTTTAGTAAATAATACCGTTTAATTTTTTAAAACCTAAAGTTAAAAATTTTAAAATTTTTATAAATTTTAAAATTTTAAAATTTATTAAATTTATAAATTTATAAATTTATTAAAAATTAAAATAACAAATTTAAAAAATTATAAAATTTAAAATTTCTTTAAATTTAAAAATTTAAATTTTAATTATCTCGAAAAATATGTAAAAGATGTTGCAAAAATTTTAATTTTTAAATTTGTATAAATTAAAAATATTTCTATAAAATTTTTTAAAATTTATATATACAAAATTTGTATAAATTTTAAAATTTTAAAATTTTAAATTTTTAAGATTTATAAAAAATTAAAGTTAAAAATTTTAAAATTTATAAAATAAAAAAGAATTTAAAATTTTATAAAATTTAATTGAAATAAAAAAAAATAAAAAATAGAAACAAGGTTGTTCCTGGTGGGAACAACCTTTTCCCACAAATAGGAGAAATTGTTATCCCCCTTGTTATTCTAAAATAGACCGTTAAAAAGAAGGAATAATAAATCCTCTCGTTTTTTTATTGTGTTTGAAAAATAAGAGGGATAAAAAAATTATCCCTCCTTTATCCACGAACCAAACATAGCCTTAAAGTTCCCCAAAGAGCTTGGTTGTATGTTCGATCGGCTAGACGACCAAGAACGACGGATGCTTCAAAAGAGGTAAAATGTGTCGTGTGCAAAGTCAATATGATCGTAGGCACGAAGGATAACGTTAAGAGTGACAAAATTGGTTTTGATACGATGGAGCAGAGGTTACAGATCAAAGTTATAAAAAGAATAATAAAAGGGTGTGGGTGTAAAGATTAGGGACCAGCACTCAATTCAATTCTTAAAAAAAAAAAAAAAAAAAAAAAAAAAAAAAAAAAAAAAAAACTTAGTAGGTGAAACTATATGGAGACACCTTTAAGTATAGCCATTTTGAAATGCCCACTCAGTTTTAATTTTTCAGTGAAATTGTATAGAACTTACTTTTAACTTTGATTAATTTTGATTTAACTATTTAATCTTTAAAATTTTAATTTTGGTGTTGAATCTTTTAATTTATTTGATTTAAGCCATTCGATGATTATTTTTGTGTAAAAATTCGATTCATTATTTATTTTAATAGAATTATACCTACATAAAAATGTAAAATATGCTAATGGTACATTCAAATTTTAAAGTGTAAGAGTCATGGAATTGTTTTATAGTAAAAGTAAAATATTGAAAGGTGGCGACTGTGAAAGTTTGTACAGATGACACGTGGAGCCCTCATTTCCTTCTGAACGAATAGGCCAAGAGATTACCGAGCACATATCAAACCCACATGGCACAACAACACAGCAGAGACCAAATCTTATGTGTACATAAAAATAGATGAAAATAATTAAAAAAAATAAGCACGAGAATAACAAAATGATAAAAAGAGAGAATTAAGAAATTTACATAGTTGGATTAACTGTGTGTTGATCTACATCTAGAAGTAAAACCTTCTCAATATGTTGTTCGATTAATTCATGGCACAACAAATATAAAAAGTAAATTGAATTATAAAAATTCCTCTATCAAGACTCTTCTAAATTTTTCTCTCTCCTTTAGTGTATTACAATGAAGCTCTAACTAAAAAATATGAATTATAAAGGTTTAAAACCCTAAAACCCCAATTCTAGTAGAAAATGATTCTGTCGATCACCCGAATCTCCAATTCACTTTTAATCATCGATCTTCTCTTAAAAACCACCTCCAAGATATTTATAAACCATCTCTATTATCAAAGCACAAGATTATACCAAGTTGGAATCAAATCCAACTAAACCTATCCGCCATGACCTGGAGTACCAATACTAAAACAGGAATTCTAGAACTTGCAACGCTTTAGCATATGACGAATCGGTACTCACAAAAGAGTACCGGTACTCCCCTGGCAGCTCAGCCAGTAACAACTTCGGGTTTTGGGGAACTTCAGTTTGAATACCGAAAGTTGTTGAAGTTTTGAAACTTGATGATTAGTTTTTTAACTTGACTTCAGTAGCTTCAAAATCTTGGCGCTTTCACTGTGATATTAACATGGAATGTAGCTTCATATAATCCATCAATTCTCTCACTTCGATCACCATAGACGCCATATTGGAAGTCTAGTCAACTCTTACTGTCCTCAAGTAGCTACGGGACCGAGAGAAGTCATGTTCTAATTGAACTTCTTTCGAAGTAATCGACTTTGTCAAGATATCTGCTGGATTCACACTAGTATGAACCTTCAACCGCAAAATAAGACATTCATCCACCATATCTCTCACAAAGTGATAATGTATATTAATGTGTTTCATTTGAGAGTGAAAAGCTAAATTTTTCACCAACTTTGACTATCACAATTCACTCTTACCAAATCTTGTCTTACCTTCAATTCTCCTAAAAGCCTTCTCAACCAAATAGCTTTTTTATAAGCATGTGTCGCCACCATATACTCCGCCTCCACTGTAGACAAAGCTATTACCGACTGAAGCTTCGACCCCCAGCTAATTGCACGACCACTAATGGAGAATACATAAACCATGGTAGACTTTCTCCTATCTCTATCTCCAATGAAATCTGCATCCACATATTCGATGCATTCCAAACCCAAAGAACTATAACAAAGTGTGAAATCGACAATGCCCCTAAATTAGATGAGAGCCTTCTTCACTGCCTTCCAATGTTTATAATCAAGATTCACTATATTCCAACTCACTGTTCCCACTGTTTAAGCAATGATAGGTCTCCTACGCACTATAGCAAACATAAGACTCTCTACTACTGATAAAAATAGTACCTGAGCCATATCGATCTTTTTTGCTTTCGTACTAAGTGATTGCTTTGCCGACAACTTCAAGTGAATAAGAAATAGAGTAGACACTGGTTTCGGGTTTTACATATTGAAGCGTTGTTGAACTTTCTCAACATAATCCTTTTGTGAAGGCTAAACCTTCCTATTCTTTCTCTCTCGTAGCACCTTCATCCCAAGTATTTGGTTCACGACTCCTAAATCCTTCATATCAAATTTCCTAGCCAACAAACTCTTTAGATTAGATATTCGGCCCCAGCTATTCCCCACGACCACTATGTCGTTAGCATACAATAGCAATATACAGAAGCTACCATCATCATATTCATAGAAATACGTACAGTGATCTGTCTCAAGCCTATCAAACCCCTGACTCGAAAATCACTTGTACCAATACTTTGGAGCCGATTTCAAGCCGTACAATGATTTGTTCAGTCGACAAACCAAATTCTCCTTATCTATTTCGACAAAGTGTCACGGCCCGAGACCGCCAATTTGGACAGTTTGGGCACGCCAACAGACCCGCCAATCGGACATGACCTCTCTATACCCGAAAGGAATGGTCACATCCATGACAACACAAATGAGTGTATGCAGAAGAGTAATATAAGAGTAATAAAAACCACTACTAATTAAAAACTTTCACTCATTAAACCACTAGTTTAACCAAGTAAATGAAAGTTACAACATGAGTGAACCACAATATAATATTAATTATATTTTTCTCTCTCAACTTGCATTTAGACAAATATTACAATTAACATATTTTTTCTCACAATACAAAGTTCACTCAAAATACAAGGGTGACAACTGCTAGACCCTCTAGGTCTCTATGCTGCTGGGCCCTTACCCCTATCGTGTGTCTCAGCGACTGTATCTGAACCTGTATAAATAGTCACCAAAGGGTGTGAGAACTATGAATAGTTTTCAGTGGGTTCAACCATAGAGAAATAATATTCTACACCGCTTGGTCCAATGGAAGCAAGATAGCAAGTAATATATGATAACGAAACTGCAGATGCTAACTAACATACTCATATACATATAAAGATAAATATCGCTACTCTATTCGTGTATCCTCAATGTCTTATTGCTACCAGATCATGCTATACTTGGCTACTATCCATATGTTCGGCCACTATGCCGCTATAAGAGAGGGTCATATCTAACTCAGCCATATTGGCCACTTTACTCTTTCTTTTAAAATCTTTAGCCGCATTATGCTTTCTTTTAACTCTTTAGCCACTTGGCATTTTCATTTAGCTCTTTAACCACTTGACACTATCATTTAGCCTTTTAGCCACTTAAGCTTTCTTTTAGCTCTTTGGCCACTTGGCACTTTCATTTAACTCATTCTTTAGCCACTTAAGCTTTCTTTTACCTCTTTAGCCACTTGGCACTTTCATTTCATTACACTGCCCTTTGGAAGAATCTCACCAGATGGAAACTATCCAACGTAGTCATGCTACCGTGGGTGAGTCTTTTGACCCAAAGGTGCCTCTTTTCCTTTAATTACTTTTACCTATTACACTTTCCTTTCATTCTTTAGCCCTTGGAGGGAGTACCTCGTCTGATGGGTCCCAACGCAGGTAGTCATGCTACAATTAGACGGGCCTCAAAGTCAAAGGCGCTATTTGCACTTTGGATTGTTCTTGTCCACTTTATATTTTCATTTAGTTACACGGCCCTTTGGAAGAACCTCACGAGATGGGAGCTATCCAACGTAGTCATGCTACCATGGGTGTGTCTTTTGACCCAAAGACGCCTCTTGTCGTACCATTCGGAAGTACCTCACGCGACGAGGGTATATGCCCGGGGAAATGGCTATCGCTCTCAAACTCCCAAAATGTGAGTCTCAAATCCGATGGTGTCATTCAGTCCTATTCTCTTTCACTTTTAGCTTTTTTTGCATTTTAGCTTTAGCCTCTTTTTTTTTTTTCTTCTTTTACCCTAAGTCATTGACTCAAGGATAGCCATAATAGTCTTTGTCTTTTGTTTAGCCTTTATTTTTTTCTCTCCTATCTTTATCCTAGGTTATTAACTCACTCGTACTTAATTATTAATCTAGAGTTCATTAACTCTATGTGGCATTTCATCATTAACCTAGAGTTCATCGACTCTATGTTGAATTTCAACATTAACCTAGAGTTCATTAACTCTAGCACAGTTCAAACCCACTATCACGCTTTGAGACCCGCCTATTTGGTCGGTTCGGGTACCCACACAGACCTGCCGAATGGACATAGTTTCTCCTGTCTGCCCAAGGCGTCACTACCAATACAATTCGAGATGTTCCTACTCGGAACCGAATTCAACAAGGATTGCGAAAGAAAGGCATAGAAAACATAAATAACTAACTATTACAAACATTCGTACCAGACATACACACATTTACATTTATCTTTCTTTTCTCTTTATACAATCCAAAATATTATTACAATTTAATTTCTTTACATTTTTACACTACTGGCTACTCATCGACGAAGAGTACTTCTATCTGGATCTCAATATGGTAGGGCGCTATCTATAGGATACAAAATAGGAACTTAAACATAGAAGGACATTCGTCTATTTCAAAAAGCACCACCTCCCTGGAATCACCTTCGATTGCTCGTAGACACTTGCAATCAGACCCCCATGGCGATTTGCTTACCTCGCAGCACTAACGAATGATGTCGCGACGTTTTCGGCCCGTTTCACAAAATCGCTCGTCGACGCTCGTCATTCTTCCAATCAAAGTTGCATGGGGTTCCCTTCTAACATTTAATTAGAGAATAAACCAATCAATTTAGGTCAAAAATTGTAAAATCCACGAAAACCCTAAACATGCCCTAGATTCTCTTTTACCCAAAATTACTCTAAAATATATGAAGAAAAAATTTACGGTTAAACTATTGTAGAAAACATCTAGGGAATGTAAGGATATCAATTTTAAAAGATTTGCTTAAATTCGAGCTCGAGATCCGAAACCTTTACTGTGGCCGTGTGGCTCGCCGAGCTCCAACGCGTGCTGAAAACTCGATTCGACACCACCATGCGACTCCCGAGGTCGAACTCCACCGGGGCGTCCAGTTTCGACAAGGAGAAGGGAGAGACGAAAGAAGACGAGATGGAAGGAGAGGACCTTCCCCTCTCTCTCTCTCTCTCTCTCTCCCTCTCTCTCTCTCTCTCTCTCTGCGTGCGTGCGTTGTCATGCTCCGAGACCACCTATTTGGTTAGTTCGGGCACGCCAACAGACCCACCAATCGGGTATGACCTCTTCATACCCGAAAGGAACTGTCAAACATCTCAACAACAAATAGCACAATGAGAAAACAAACATATCAGTGTAAAACTTACTACTAATTTAAGCATTCAACTTTAAACATAATACAACCGAGTAAAGCTGAAATGAATTACTAAAATGAGCATTGTACATATAATAAATAGTTACAATTTTTCTTTTCTTTTTCTCACCCAAAATACATTATTCACTCAAAATAACCAAAAAGGTATATAAGATTCACTAGACTCGCTAGGTCTACTATACTGCTAGGCCCTTACCCCTGTCGTGATCTTCCTCGGCTGCGCCTGGTCCTGTAAGGGGCCACCAAAATATGGTGTGAGAACTATGAATAGTTCCCAGTCGGTTCACCCACCGAGAAAACATGCTTCACACCTCTTGGTCCAATGAAATCATTAGTAGCAAGATATATAAACACAAATATGGAAAGCTGTAAAAGCTACACTAGCATGCTAATATAATAATCACTACACTACTAGTACTATGCAAGCTACTATGCTAAGCCACACTAAGCTACCATACTCACGCTTGGCCACTATGCCGCTAAGAGGGGTTACATCTAACCCGACCACTTTGGTCATTTTACTTGTTCTCTTTTATCTTTAAGCCTTCCGGAAGTATCTCGTACGACGGGTTTCTGCCCAAGAAGTTGCACTCCTTATTGACGAGTCTCAAATCCGAATGCGCCAATTGCATTTACTTGCATTCTCTTCCGAAAGTACCCCGTCCGATGGGCCACTGCCCTTGGAATCGCATTGCTCGTTCACTCCTAATGACGGGTCTCAAATCCGAAGGTGTTATTTTTCATCACTCTTTTATCCTAGATTATTTACTTTAGAATATCTTGGGTGCCCCTTGGACACCAACTTAGGTTAGAGATTTCTTGTTACTCACATTTCATATTAAACCTTAAGTTCTTACTCTAGGGCTGTCAAATGTTCCTAGGACATAAACATTTTACTCCAACCTTAGATTTATTTGACTCTATATTTAACTCTACATTTATCCCTTAGGTTATCTCCTAAGTTAAATGTCACACAATCAACCTAGATGTTTTCTTAGGTTTTATGCCACACATGCCAAATCACTTGACCTAGGTTTTCTCCTAAGTTGAATCCATGCTAAGAACCTACAATTAGGTTAATGTTCACTTAAAGTAAGGCTAAACCTGTAATCATTTTCTTTATAATACTTAGGGCTAAACCCTAATTTACCCAAGAGCTTTAATTGTGTTCCTACACAAACTACTCTCACCTCAATGCTTCTAAATCAATAAAGTAAAGAAAAAAGAGATGAAATCACTAATTTTCGGTGAAATCCCCAACCTTTTGTATGATCTTGTAAAGAAAAGGGCTTGATCTCTTGTTATTCAAGAAAAACTTCTAAAACATGGGTTAGAAATCAAAAGAGGCCATTAGAAACCCCTCTGGAGCTCAAAAATTCAAAAACTCCAAATTTTCCAAAAAGCCTAAAAACTCACCTCTTGATTTCTTGCTCAAGAGTGGTGGAGAGAGGTTCTTCTTCCTCCCAAGATGCTCTCCTAGTGATCCTCTTTCGATTCGTAGCTTCGAAAGAGATCAAAACCCAACAAAACCCCTTCTTTGAAGCTAGGGTTTGCTCCCTTCTAGAGATAGAAAGAGAGGAGAGAGAAAGTGAGAGAAAATGAAAGAGGTGATATGAGGTTGGGTGTGAAGTTCCCCCACCCTTATATACTTGGGCCCACCACGAATATTGTAAGTTTGCCACTCTCTCATTGACAGGCCCGAAAAAGTTCGAACATTTTTTCCAAAAAAGTCTGGATCCCGAACGTCCCAAACACTATGCGCGAAGAAGCTTCGGACTTTTTCCCCGAAAAAATCCGGACCCCAAACGTTGGTTTTCTGCGCACCAAGATAATTCGGTCCTTTTTTCTCACGGTGGGGACCTTTCTGAAAAGGTCTGAACTTTCCCAAAAAGGTCCGGACCTTGAAGGTCAAATTCTCACATTTTCATCGCCTCAAAAAATGTATTTTCACTCTACGAAGCCCTAAACCCTACAGGAACATTTCGACATGTTCGAAATTCATTTCTAACATACCCACAAGTATTTTGATTATTCCGGGGTCAATTTTTAGTTAATTTTCAATACGTAACCCATTTTAAATTCAGTTTTCAACTCACTTTTGGTCCGATTGCCTTTCGCTTCGAACCAAACTTGCTCTAACTCTTTTTACTCATATTCTTAAATACGTTTAGGGTGTCTTATTCGCACTTTGCCATTTTAGCAAAAGTCGGGGCACCACATCCCTTCTCTTTATAGGAGTTTCGTCCACAAAACTAAAATTTTGCTTACCTTAGCTCATTCCTCGAATAAATGAGGATGCCGCTCACGCATAGTACTCTCGAGTTCCCAGGTGGCCTCTCGATCGTCATGATTGGTCTAAAGAACCTTCACCTACGGAATTGAACGGTTTCTCAGTTTCTTCTCTTGTCGATCGACTATCCTCCACGGGTATTCGTCATAGCTTAGATCTTCCCGTAGATCCAATGGTGGATGGTCGATAATATGAGTCGGGTCATGCACATACTTGCGGAGTTGGGGCACATGAAAAACGTTGTGTACACCTGCCAATTTTGGAAGCAATGCCAATCTGTAGGCCACGGGGCCGACCCGCTCCAACACCTCATAGTGGCCAATAAAATGAGAGTTAAGCTTTCCTCGCATACCAAATCGCACCACGCCCCTTATGGGTGACGCCTTTAGAAACACATGGTCACCGACTTCAAATGATAAGTCATGACGTCTCTTATCAACATAGCTCGTTTGTTGACTTTGCGCCGTTAATAGTCGTTGACGCACAATTCTCACATTTTCCTCGGCCTCTTACAATACATCCGGGCCCAAGGTGGATTCCTCACCGACCTTCTAATACAATGGAGATCGGCATTTCCTGCCATACAATGCTTCGAATGGTTCCATCTTGATACTGGCCCGGTAGCTGTTATTGTAGACAAACTCCGCTATCAGCAAATACTGCTGCCAACCGACACCATAGTCCATAACACACCCTCAATATATCCTTGAGGATTTGATTTGTCCTCTCTGACTGTCCGTCACTCTGAGGATGATATACTGTGCTGAAATCAATGCGTGTTCCAAGAGTCTCATGAAAACTCTTCCAAAACTGCGAGACGAATCGGGGATCCCGATCTGAAATGATATATACGGGCACTTCGTGTAGGCGCATGATCTCATCAATGTACAATTGCGCCAACTTATCTCTCAACCATATGGTGTGGATCGGCAAAAAATGTGTCGCCGTGATCAAACAATCCACCACCACCCATATCGCGTCGTGGTCCGCTTGTAAGCCCACGATGAAATCCATCGTGATATTCTCCCATTTCCAAACAGGTATTGGTAAACTTTGCAACTAGCCAGCCGGAAGTCTATATTCCGCCTTGACTTGTTGGCACACTAGTCATTGAGCCACATAGCGCCCAACATCCTTTTTCATACCCAACCACCAATAATGATCTTTTTCAGATCTTTATACATCTTGGTGCCGTTGGGGTGAATCGTATACGGGGACCGGTGTGCTTCTTGAAGGATTTCATTGCGAATCTCCTTATCGTTAGGCACACACAACCGACCCCGAAATTTCAGGACCCCTTCTGAGTCCACACCAAAATCCATTGCGTGCCCACCTTCAATGTCAGACCGCACCTTTTGGAACTTTTCATTAGATGTTTATTTTTCTTTTATCCTCTCCAGCAAGGTTGGTTGCACCCGCAAAATCATAAGTGTAGCGGGGGTGCCGAAAGCAACAACTTCCAATCCGAACCGTCGCATCTCAGCTTGCAACAGGTATTGATCTGTAATCTCCATGGTGAGATTGTCCACAGATTTCCTGCTCAAAGCATCGACCACCATGTTTGCTTTCCCCGGGTGGTACAGGATACTAACATCGTAATCCTTGAACAGCTCAAGCCACCGACACTATCTCATATTTAACTTCTTTTGAGTAAACAGATACTTGAGGCTTTTATGATCTGTGTATATTTCATAGTGCTCGCCATATAGGTAATATCGCCATAACTTCAGTGCAAATATCACTGCGACAAGCTCAAGGTCGTGGGTGGGGTAATTCTTTTCATAGCTCTTTAGCTGTCGGGAGGTATAAGGTATAACCTTCCCTTCTTGCATAAGCACACACCCTAAACCACTCCCCGATGCATCACTATAAACAACAAAGTTCTTCCCCACCGTAGGCAAAGCAAGGATTGGAGCCGATGTCAACTTTTTCTTCAAAAGTTGGAAACTCTTGTCGCACCCATTGCTCCAAATGAACTTAACCCCATTTTTTGTGAGGCCGATAAGCGGAGTGGTGATTTTAGAAAACCCCTCCACAAACCACCTATAATAACCCGCAAGCCCAACAAAACTTCGGACTTCCGTGACATTAGTTGGTCAGGGGCCAATCTTTGGCTGGTTCTATTTTCTTGGGGTTCACTGACACTCCTGTTTCAGAGATCACATGTCCTAAGAATGCCACTTCCTGGAACCAAAATTCGCATTTCTTTAATTTCTCGAATAAACCCCGCTTCCAAAACACTTGCAATACCCGAAGATGCTCCTCGTGCTCTATGTCACTACCAGAGTAGACCAAGATGTCATCAATGAAGACAATGACAAACTGGTCCAGGAACAGTTGGAAGACGCGGTTCATTAAATCCATGAACGTCGCAGGGGCATTGGTCAATACAAACGACATCACGGTAAATTCGTAATGACCGTAGCGCGTCCTGAAAGCCGTCTTATGCATGTCCTCCGGCTTTATTTTTAGCCGGTGGTATCCTGAGTGAAGATCAATTTTCGAAAATATTCGAAAATCTTGCAACTAATTGAACATGTTGTTGATTCTCGGTAGTGGATACTAGTTCTTGATTGTCACTTTATTAAGTTCTCGATAATCCGCACATAACCGCAAAGACTCGTTTTTACCGGACTCCGTAATTTGTAAAAGTCTGGGTCATTCCATCACCAAACTATGAGGCGTGTGACACTTTGGTTTTTAAACTTTAATTTTTTTATAAATTCTGACTTGAACTTTCAGAATTATTACAATCAAATTTTGTAATCTAATTAACTAAATATTAACTTATCGCAAATGTGAAAGTGATATAGCAGTGACGTGATTAGTTACGTATCAACAATTAAGATATCATATCACTTTATATTAACGATGCCTCAGTATTTAATCATTTAATCAAATAAATTTGATGGTGTGGCTTAATTATAATAATTCTAGAAGTTCAAGTAAAAAATTATAACAAATTAAAATTTGAAGACCAAAGTACTTACTTGATAGGTACTTGATAATTTAAGGACCAATTGTGCAATTTATCTCTTTTAAAATAGAGCAATGCTACCCGTATATTCAGAAATAGGTGTACAATGTACATCCCATCTATCCCAGGGTGAAAACTTATTTATCGGGCACTTCGAAGTGACGTGAAGTGATCGATTAAATTCACCCCACTTTGAAATGAATGGAGTGTATATCGTACACCCCATTTGGGATGTACAAGTAGCATATTCCTTTATAATAATATTACAAAATGTATTATGTCACTTCTTCCGTAAATATAGTTTTTAAAAGGGTTAATTGCATACGGCTGCCCGTAAATATATCGAATAGCAGATATATTTCTACAAAATTCAACTTTTCATATTTATCCCTTCAAAAGTTTCAAGTTATTCATATATATCCCTCCTGTTTATTACCGTTAGTTTATTGTTTATTTTTTAACAGACTATATGTAAAATGACAGTTTTGCTCTTTCAAAAATATTCCTCCAAAAGTTCTAACTGTTAAAATAATACAAAAATATCTGGAAGGATAAAATGATAAATTTACCTTACTAACTAACTAAAATTAAGTATTTAATCTATAATTAATTAAATTTTTCTAACAGAGATAAACGGTAGGGATATATATAAATAACGTTGAATTTTTAAAAGGATAAATATGAAAAGTTAAACTTTGTAGAGATATATTTGTTATCCGATATGTTTACCGTAAGTCCTATGTAATTAATTTTTTAAAAAAAAACTTAATTTCACGTAATAAAAAAATCATTAGTGCATGTTATTTTTTACCATATGATATCATTACGAGGAATATGCCATTGGCACATGAAAGATTCCGAGAGTTGTACTTAATTTCAACCACTATTATTAATTAATGTAACCACATGTGATTTTACATTAAAAGCTTCCTCTCATAATGTATGTCACCTGGGTTTCCACCCAAAAAAAAAGAAAAAAGGAAAAAAAAAAAAAAGAAAACTTTTTGAAAGCAAGTAAATTTCTGATCCACATGTATTTGGATTAATTAATGAGAGCAATTTCCCCAAATTTTAAAAAAAGCTCAACCTCTCTTTGGACCAATAGAATTTGTTGTCTAATAAATTTTTTTAAAAAAATTGCTATTTGTACATTTTAAAAAGCATATAAATTTTACACTCCCATTGTAAAATTTATAAAGCTTTAAAAAAAATTAAAAATAATAACTCTTAGATAAAATAGATATAAGATGTATATCTTAGAATGCACTCGTTGCATTGCTTAAATAAAAAATCATCCAAAGCATAAGTGCTTGACCCCAACTCACTCTAATTTCATTAGCAATAAAATTTTCAATCTTACTTTAAAATCTACATTACAACAAAATTAGGTTATAGGGACACATGTTTGTGACACTTTTTATAAATATTCTATTTATAGTCTATCTATATCCAAAATTAAATTATAAAGATATATTTTTGGGATACATTATAATAATGTGTCGCTATACACCCTAGCGACGGCATATATAGCGACACTAATGATAAGTATCGGTATTTTTTCCAGCAGCAATTTTTTTAGTTTTTAGCAACACTTAAAAGTGTCCCTATATCATAGTTTTGTTGTAGTGCTATTTTCTGAAAAGTGATTTTAGACTTAATAAAGTGTTTAGCAACATCACTTTCAAAAACTTATTCTAATTTTTAGAATTAATTTTTTAATTTTTTAGGCTCAAAATTAGAAGTAGCTAAAACCTACTTTTTTTTTTTTTTTTTTTTTTTTTTTTTTTTTTTTTTTTATCTAATTCTAATTTTGAACTTAAATTTTAAAATTTATTTCAATTTTAGATTTAAATTTTAAATTTAAATTCAAATTTAACTATTATATTTTATATTTGAATTTTAAAATTTAAAATTTAAAAGTTAGATAATTTAAATTTTAAATTGTAAATTTAAATTTAAATTTTCAAATTTAAAATTTAAAATTTAAAATTTAAAATTTAAAATTTAAAATTCCAAATTTAGTTTTTAAATTTGTTGAAAATTTATATTTATATTTAAAAATTTAAATTTCAAATATTAAAATTTTAAATTAAAATTTTAAATTTTAAATTAAAATATCAAATTTACAATTTTGTTTAAATTTATAAATTAAAATTTTAAATTTTAATTTTAATTCAAATTTTAAATTATTATTTATAAATAAAAAAAATTGTCAAACAGTTTTACAAAATTATTTTTTAAAAATATATTTTTTATCTAAATTTTTCCAAACACTTTACATCTTTTAATCATAATTAATTATGTTGGAATTATTTTCCCAGAATCTAGATCAAACGGCCTAAGAATCAATACTTTTCTTTTATAAAAGTGGCCTGGTAAAATCATATCTGCAAAGAGTATTTCGAATGGAAAATGCTATGTGTACATTCGTAAGGGGTGTACATCTCACACTCCCATCCATCTAAGGGTGGGGGTGTGATGATGGGTCACTTGATGTGACCCGTAAAAAATATCGCTATCATTAAAATGGTGGAGATGTATGATATACACCCATTCGGGGTGTACATGTAGCATTGCTCATTTCGAATACATTAAAATTAATAGGCAATTTTCTATATACCCCTAAAATTTTTTCTGTTTTTAGATTTATCCCTCTTAGAAGGCTAATATTAAAACTACCCTTCTTACGTTCCAACTTATTTCTAAAATACCCCTAAAGTTAAACTCTGTTATTGTACCGTTTGGAGCTGCCGTTATTTGTGTGAAATTACTATTTTGCCCTTTCAAATATACCCTTCTACCATAACCAACTTTTCTTATGTACCCTTAAAATTTTCAATAGTTTTGGTAGATAGGGACAAAATAGGTATATCTGATAGTTTTCAACTCCGATTATTATTTAAATATAGTTTAACCCTAGTTAACTTAACAAAGGGAAACGGTATGGGTATTTTTAATAACGGTGGAACGTATGAAGGGTATATTGAAAAGAAAAAAATAAGAAGGGTAAATCAGATATTTCTTCAGATTTCAGAGGTACACAGACAATTATCTCAAAAAATATTTACTGTCAAATTTTTTTTTTTAGGAATAGAAAGTTAAAATTTAACCTCAACTTCCCAAATCAACTTATCTGAAAATCATACCGAACTTAGCAGTACTCGACTTCAAAAAATGAAGGTAGAAATAGCATTGCTCTTCTTTTGAATCCACATACGTGGAATCAAAAATTGTAGAAGCAGCAGCCTAGGCCACTTTTGTCTCATCCTAGTCCTCTGATTTTTTTTAAATTTTATTATTATTATTATTATTAAGAATTAAGTGTGGGGTCACTCTTGGCAATTCTTTCTTCCAAAAAAAATGGAGGTAAAGATTTAAAAAATTCAAAAACAAAACAAACAAACAAAAAAGTAGCCGGTGGAGTTGAAACACTTATCAGCAGTCAGAATTGGCATATTTCATCAGGATAAAAAATATGCCTAGTATTTATTTTCTTTTTTAGAAAAATGTTCTGAAACTTTCATTAACTAACATGTAAATTTTGATTACGAAATAAATAGATTGAGAAAAACTTGAAAGCGAGATCCCGTCTAAAAGAGTGGATGAGAATAAATTTGGAACTAAAACTTGTAGAAGAAAAAATAAGGTGAATTTGCATGAAAAAGTTTATCGATTTTACAAAAATATGTCACTATTTTAGATTTAATTAATTTGACATAAATAAACTGGCTAAAATATTATTATTTTGTTTTTCTTACCTATAGTTCGTTTTTCCTCTTTCACTTCTAGTTTGTCTCCTTTCTTCTCGCCTTTTCTTTCTCTCTTTTTTCTTTCTCTCCTTCTCCTCCCACTACCTCTTTCTTCTACTCCTCCTTCACCGTCCCCACATCGACGCCACACTTCACTCTTTTATCTCTTCCATACCTTCGTCGACACCTGCTTAGATATGACGTAGATTGCGGAGGTGAAGTTGCGGCGGAGCGCATGGCTGCAGATGGCAACGGCGACTGTGACGACGATTCCACAGGATTTGAAGATGATGGGGAGGGAGAGCGCATCGTGTGGGGGCAGTGCCTGCGGCAGAGGACAAGGAAGAGTGTATGATAGCGGGAAAAAAAATATAGAGGATGAAAGAAAAGAAAGAATAAAGAATAAAAAGAAAAAACCTAAAGAAAAAATATTCTTTCTTTTGGAAAGATCATTGTGTCGTGACTGTTACATGAAAGACCAAGAATCAAGAAAAAAGAAGAAAAAGACGAAGTTGAACTGTTTGAGATGAAAGTTGCACCTTTTGAGCGAAAGTTGTACTATTTGGGACAAAAATTATATGTTTTGAGCGAAAGTTGCATTGTTTGAGCATCATCGAATGTAACCATCGTCGGATCAGGGATCGTGCGAGCTTCGGACGATCAAGAGGGTGGCGCACTGCTCAACGGAGCGACGGATGGTGACTCGGTCGGTAGGCAAAGTTACTACAAAGACCATGACGAAAATTGAACGACTTCGGGTCCACCGCACTGTAAAGATAATGCAATTAAATAATTAAAAATTGCATTGGAAGGGGGCCTGCAAGAGTGGAGCGGCGTGGCCTTGGTGACGCGCGGCGCGGGTAGCATAGCGGTGCGCCACGGGTTGAGATGAGAAAAGAGCAAAAAAAACAAGAGAAGATGAGAGGAGGGAAGAAAAGAAGGAAAGAGAGAAGAAGAGAGGTGAAGAGATGAGAAGAGAGCCCTCACCCGATTCTTCTCCGGCGACGACGTCCTCACTCTCCGAGGTGTACGGATGTGGGGTTCCATGGTGGCTGTGAAGAAGGGGAAGACGATGGATTAGGGCTAATTCCTCATTAAGCCCTAATCCTAATCCCCTTATCATAATTGGTCAAATGACCAATAAGCCCCTAAGTCAAGATTTGTTTAACTAACCACAGTGGAATTTCGAATCCCAACTAAAATTCTGAAAAACGTGCCACAGATCCAACTTTTTCCAAAATAGCCGGTTAAAAAGATTTTTACATGGAAACTGATCCGATTTACCCGAAATCATCGTAACTGATTATTTAGTGACTTTTCGCAAAATTTGCGATTCCGAAAGATCCGAATATCGGATTTCTAATTCGATCGCACCACCATTGTCATGCCCCGGGTGTAAACCAAAACCCGGGCCCGTCTACAGATTCGCCGTGCACATGGATTTTTTCGTGTACACGAAGCGCTAGTAACCTGCTCAGATATAAAAGATATAATAAATGAGCATAAAAACAGAGCTGAACTAAAACTAATACATCTCATACCACAGCTGGAAAGTAAAAGTACAATAAACTCTCAAATAAGTACATATATCTCTCCTAGCTCACCAAATAAAATACAACCAGCTGGCCAAAGCCAGACCCAAAATAAAAGAAAATACAACTGCCTGAGTGTATAGGGGATACAACCAAAAATACTAATATGCTCGCAGAAGGGGTAGACGACTATCTAGTCTGCTATCATCTTATCTCGAACTGCCGAAGATGGCCCAGCAGCTCCCGCAGACGACTCTACAAAACAAAGGGGAAGAGACAGAAAAATAACTATGGGGGTGAGAACTACTGGATAAACTAGTAGCCCCCCCTAGTGAGTAAAGCCTCACACTCTAACGGACCCACTAGGACTATTAGAGGCAAAAAGGAAAGAATAGTAGTAAGCTATAAAGGCTATTGATAAAAAGAAAACTACCACTACTATGCCTCTAAATGCAATACCGAAAGAAATGACCGTATGAATGCATCAGAAAACAGTATCTGTCCAAATAAACCCAATCTAGCCATCAGTAAAAACTGGTACTGCCTGCTCTGCTGTCGAACTCAAGAACTCAGTAGGGGACCAGCACACAAGGCTCGAAATCCCAATAAGTAACAGACCATCACACATGGCTCGGTCATAAGCCTACATCCGGAGTGGCACTCGAGGGGAGCGACCCACACGAGTAAAGTAACCAATGTCTCACAAGTATCTCAATATAGCAGGATTGGATCACGACTATGATCAAAGTGGAAAAAATCCATCCACTAAAGAAAACCCCAATCCCCAATCTGATGCACAAGTACTCAATGAGTGGGAAACTCCATCCACTAAAGGAAACCTGATCCCCAATCTAATACACAAGTAAACATCCAGTCAACAGCCTAATATCCGCGGTTGCCGCAACACCCCACAAGTCCAAAGCCTGATAAAGTAATCAACATCTGGCCAACCGCCTGTTGTCTGCGGTTACCACAATGCCCCACAACCCATAATCGAGTCTAACATGTCCCAAACTCGATGGCCTCAACTACACTATCCCGAACCCCTGCTCAAACTCGAGCAACTTGCATCTGAATGAAAAGGAGAACAACTAAACATGGTTTCTCCTAAATCAAGTCCCAATATGATAGTGTAGTAATGAATAGTGGCCTAACTAGATGTCCATACAAGCATGCTATTGTCCTCTTTTAAAACTGTAGAAAAGTGTCTGATATTTATTTTAAAAAGGATGATTTTAATGTTCCAACATGATAAGTCATTTTGCATGCGAGATTATGACATAACATTTGTCCCAAATTTAACATAGATGAGCTGTCACATAATTTGTGGGGTCTACACATGCAATTCTCAATCAGAATATCGATTATCACTTTTAAAATAGGGGATCTCTAATACTCCTAGTGAGTTAGTCAAAAGTGAGGTAAGCAACAACCACCCACCTCGAAATGCGCAATCCGCACCCAAAAAGCCTCCTTATTGTCCACAGTCCTCTAACTCCGCAACCCACCGAAAACAGTGCACAACTGTACAGAACAACGCCCCCGGTGTAAACACAAAGTCCAAAATACAGCATTTGCTGTTTTTCCCAACAGCACGAAAAAAGAGGGAATTTCACCTCTGTACAGTGCTTCGAAAAATCCAGAAAAATTACGGTTGTGTTCCTCGCGAGGAGTAGATCCAAAACAAGTACTTATACGCCTTGATCCGATGCTCATAGGCTAAGATATCAATTGAACAAGCTGGTGCTGTCCAGAAAAACACCATAGCAAAAGGGGGGTCAAAGGTGCCTCGGGAACCGTGCCAAAAGTTCAAAACGGAGCAAAGCGGTCAACATGAAAATCGAAGCCTTACCTCTTAGAAACGCACTGTCGTAGAAATTGCCAAAAAATTCCACCTGGTTTGCGCACAGAAAATTTTTGACTGAACTACGACGGAACCGGGCCGAAATGGGGGAAAGTCGAGGCGCACTGTAAAATCAAGATCGCCGTTGCCGAGCCTCCAAAAATCCTGGGGATCCACCACAAGATCAAAAACATCAAGGGGAACAATTTTTGTATAGAGTTCTCCCTCTCATTCCGTCTCTAGAACTCGGAAAGAGGAGAAAAGAGAGAGAAGGAGGTATATATAGGCCCAAAAAAACAATTGGAGAAATGACCTGGGTGTCCCCGATTTCGGGCTCCCGAATCTTTCGGGCCCCGAAATCGGGCCCAAGGTTCGGTCCAGAACCAGCGCCCGGTTCAACCTGGGCGCGACACGTGTCCCCGCACAGGGGACAGCGGCGCTAGGCGAACCGGGTGCGGCCACGTGCCCCCCTGCGGGCGGCGCGGTAGGTGGCGCCAGCCACTGGCGCGACGCCACGTGGCGCCGCGTGCGTTGGCCCGCCCGGCACGCCAGCCGGCGCGCCTGGCCGCGGCCTGCACCATTTGCGCCCGCGTGTGTACGGCCGCTGGCGCCCGCCCGCGCGTGCACCGCGCGCACAAGAGCCGCCCAATCCGGGGCCGCCACGTAGCGCGCCCCGGTCCATGCACCAGCCGCCCAGCCCCGTGGACCGCGCAGCGCAGACCCGCCAATGGGCGGCTGCCACGTGTCCCCGCCGATCCATCGTGCACTAGCGGCGTTCCTCCTTGGACCAGACAGCGTGCGCCGGCCAATCCCAGGCCGCCACGTGTCACCTGCCGGTCCACGGCTCTCCCCCGTGCACTATTTTGCACAGAAAACTTTCGGGTGTCCGGACTCAGAAAAATACAAATAAATAGCCGTTTTCAAGCGTTTTTCCGCGCTGAATCCAAATACGGCCTCCACTCAGCCTGAAACCACTTCTAAAATTTGACAAAAGCAGCCGAAAGATAGGCTTGAGCCCAAACCCTCTCTGAGTCCATCCAACACATTCCTTTGACGTGTTGTGGCCCGAACACACCACTAACAGGTGTTCCACACCCTGAAACATGGGGGAAAGCTACATGGGGATCTGGGACACTACAACCGTCTTCAGCTTGACGACCCCGTCATAGTGATGATTTTATTTCGTCGAGATGGGGCTCAGATCCAAAATCAGTTTTCTCAGGCTCAAAATTCAAACAATACTTAAGGAAAATTAACTTAATTAAATTTTTGGATTTAAAATTCTCGAGTATTATAATATACTTCCCGAACCACGTTATTAGGCGCCGAATTGATTGGCGTTATTTTAGGGGAAGTTCTCAGATATTTAACAACTACTTTCTTTTGAGTCAAATATCCCTCAATAGGATAGTTGTCAATTTCCGTCCACATTTAACCCCTTATTGTCACGCCAGAGCATGATTCCCGACGCTTTCCAATGTTGAGCGCTGCTTGTCGTTCCGGGTCAGTTGCGAGATTCGCGTCCAAATCTCGCATTCCTTCCTTCCGAAGTCTTCCCTTTTTCGGCCCGAGCAGCCAAAGGTTGACTCTGATCTCCGTCTTTTCGTCGCTTGACTGGAGCAGTTCGGTGGTCGCTATCAGCCCAAGTCGATCCTGGATGAGGTATGATTCTCCTTGTCGACTGCTCCTTCTATCGGCTAATGTCTTTAGCCGATGGTATGCATCGCGTGTTGCGTTCTCACGCGACTGAGATCGGTCTTAAACAAGACGCGAGCCCCTTATTATTGATTCATCCTCCCATCGGTTGATGCCCTTAACCGATAGAATACGCCATGTGTCACTCTACTAAGTGGCACAAATTTTGATCTCAACAATATATATAGTGCATCTAGGGTGCTTTTATAAGTATGGATGCATCCGTGCTTATAAGTTGTTTTTGATATTGAGACTTCTGAATCGACGATCGGTTCCGTTAGACTTGATCTCGAGTATTTGAAGTTCCTAGAAAATAAATTTTGCGATTTTACGATATTATTTGCCTAATAATTGAATGGGCTCAAAATCAACGGTTAAAAATAAAAATTTAACAAAAGATGATGATATGACATTAAAATTTTAAATCAAAGATATTGATACTATTTTATATAGTATAAAGAATTTTCTATCAAAATTTCACGCTATTTGGACATTTCCACACCGTTAAACATGCAAACGGCTCACCACGATCGTTAAAATTGTTGATTTTGAGCCCCTTTGATCATTAGGCAAATGATATTGGAAAATGACAAAATTAATTTTCTAGGTAGTTCAAATACTCTATATCAAGTATAAAAGAGCCGATCGTTGATTCGGAAGTTCCAATATCGAAAATGACTTATAAGCACGGAGGGCTCGGTGCTTCCATAAGCATACTAGCCTACTTTCTCTCTCTCTCTCTCTCTCTCTCTCTCTCTCTCTCTCTCTCTCTCTCTCTCTCTATATATATATATATATATATATATATATATATATATATATATATATATATATATATATATATATATATAATCCCTCTTTGTTGCCGGTAAAAGCACCAAACATTTGGTGCATGTAAGTTTTTTACCATTGGATCTATTCTTTTAACTAATTCCACCTCTTAGATCATGTTATTCCACCAACCACCACTAAACCCAAGGGGCCCACTATCATCCGAACCACACATCTTTTCATCCAAGGGCCGAGAACCTACGAGCACTAATGCCTCGATACTTTTAAAAACATATGAGCTCAATTATATATATATATACATATATATATATATATATATATATATATATATATATACATATATATACATATATATATATGTATATATATATATATATATACATATATATATATATATATATATATATATATATATATATATGTATATATATATATATATATATGTATATATATATGTATATATATATATATATACATATATATATATATATATATATAT
Organism: Tillandsia leiboldiana; assembly: GCA_029204045.2. Classification (NCBI taxonomy): domain Eukaryota; kingdom Viridiplantae; phylum Streptophyta; class Magnoliopsida; order Poales; family Bromeliaceae; genus Tillandsia; species Tillandsia leiboldiana. Next base: position 7,651,254 of record CM055076.1, on the reverse strand, counting down.
ATATATATATATATATATATATATACATATATATATATATATATATATATATATATATATATATATATATATATATATATAGTTCGCTACTATGCTATCGATAGCACCAATTACTTGGTGCTACCAAGTTTTCCACCGTTAGATCAACCATTTGATCATTTCCAACCATTAGATCATACTATTCACCCAACCACCCTAGAGAACCACTATCATCCCAACTGTTTGGTGCTATCGATAGCATAGTATATATATATATATATATATATATATATATATATATATATATATATATATATATATATATATATATATATATATATATATATATATATATATATATATATATATATATATAGTCCGGCTACTATACTATCTATAGTACCAAACAGCTGGTGCTACCAAGTTTTCTACCGTTAGATCAACCCCTTTGATTATTTCTAACCCTAAATTATACTATTCAACCAACCATCCACTAAATCCTATGGCCCACTATCATCCTAATCAAATATCCTTTCATCAAAGGGTTAAAAACCTAATAGCACCAATAACTTGGAGCTATTAATAGTGTACTAGCCTAGGTATATATATATATATATATATATATATATATATATATATATATATATATATATATATATATATATATATATATATATATATATATATATATATGAATCTAACTTGTGTGCTTTTAGAAGCACAGAGGCTTTCGAGCTTCCAAATTATTTTTTGATGTTGGAATTTTCGAATGGACGATTTTATACATGATCTAGAATATTTGAAATATCTAAAAAATAAATTTTATAATTTTTCGATGACATTTCCCTAATAATCAAAAGGACTCAAAATCAAAAAATAAAAATCTCACAAAATATAATGATATAATACTAAATTTTTAGATCAAAGATATTGATCTTGTTTTATATAGTATAAAATTTTTTTTATCAAAAATTTACGTGATTCGAATATTTTTATATTGTTAAACTTGCAAACGGCTCACCACAACCATTAAAATTATTTATTTTATGCCCCTTTGATCACTAGGCAAATATTATCAAAAAGTCGCGAAATTTATTTTCTAGGCCTTTTAAATGCCCTAGATCAAGTTTAACGGATCTTATCGTCCATTCCGAAATCTCAACATTAAAAATAATTTGGGAGCATGGAGTCCTCCATGCTTTTAAAAGCACACAAGCCTAGCGCTCTCTCTCTCTCTCTCTCTCTCTCTCTATATATATATATATATATATATATATATATATATATATATATATATATATATATATATATATATATATATATATATATATATATAGAGCTAGGCTGGAATACTATTAATGGTACCAAGTCATTAGTGCTATTAAGTTTTTAATCTTTAAATTAAAAGATGTGTGGTTGAAATGATAGTAGGCCTCTTGGGTTTAATAGGTGGTTGGAAAAATAGTAAAATCTAAAGGATGAAAATTATTAAAGGGGTTGATCTAAGGGTAGAAAACTTGATAGCACTAATAAAATGGTATTATTAATAGTATAGTACCCGGACTCTCTCTCTCTCTCTCTCTCTTTCTCTCTCTTTATATATATATATATATATATATATATATATATATATATATATATATATATATATATATATATATATATATATATATATAGGGTCCGGCTACTATACTCTTATGAGTAAAATTCTTTCGTACTCATAAGTTTTAATCCTTTGGATGAAATAATGTGCAGTTAGGATTATAGTAGTTCCTAGGATTTATACTATTTTCCCAACAACCTAGTAAACCATAGGGGGACCACTATCATCCTAACCGCACATTTCTTCATCCAAAGGTGAAAAAGTTATGAGTATAAAGGGGTTTATATATAGGGTCCGGCTACTATACTCTTATGAGTAAAATTCATTTGTACTCATAAGTTTTAATCCTTTGGATGAAAGAATGTGCAGTTAGGATTATAGTAGTTCCTATGATTTATACTATTTCCCCAACAACCTAGTAAACCCTAGGGGGACCACTATCATCCTAACCGCACATTTCTTCATCCAAAGGTGAAAAAGTTATGAGTATAAATAGGTTTATACTCATAAGGGCATAGTAGCCTTACGCTATATATATATATATATATATATATATATATATATATATATATATATATATATATATATATATATATATATATATATATATATATATATATATATATATAACTAAGCTATTATGTTATCAATAGTAACAAGTCATTGATGCTATTAGGTTTTTAGCCCTAGGATTAGGAGATGTGGGGTTAGGATGATAGAGTGCCCCTAAGGTTTACCTAAGGTTTAGTGGGTGGTTGGAAAAATGGTATGATCAAAGGGGTAGATCTAACGGTGAAAAACTTGGTAGCACCAAGTGCTTGGTGTTATATATATATATATATATATATATATATATATATATATATATATATATATATATGAGAAGTGCTAGGTGTACACCCCCAAATGGGGTGTACATCCTACACCCACCCATCCTAGGGTGGGTATTCATTCACTCGTCACTCGATGTGACGAGTGGAATTCACCCACCCCTAGAATGGGGTGGGTGTAAGATGTACACCCCATTTGGGGTGTACATCTAGCATTTTCCTATATATATATATACTACTTTTATTTTTGGCCGATGTCATTCAGAAATCTCACTATAAAATCAGATGTGTACTGTAACGACCCGGCCAACTAGCAACAATAACTCGTTCGGCCCAAACCACCGGCCCAAAATGCTTAAACTCGGTTATTTTAACTAGTGTTCATTGTCTCTAATATCCAAATCACAATCCCATTTCCATCCGATGAATCCCATTTTCATCCGTTCCATCCGATGAATCCCATTTCCATTCGATGATTTCTATCCGATGAATCCCATTTTCATCCCATTTTCATCCGTTCCATCCGATGAATCCTATTTCCATTCGATGATTTCCATCCGATGAATCCCATTTTCATCCGTTCCATCCGATGAATCCCATTTTCATTCGTCACCCAAAACACACACAAAACCCAAGATCATTCGATGATTTCCATCCGATGAATCCCATTTTCATCCGTTCCATCCGATGAATCCCATTTTCATTCGTCACCCAAAACACACACACAACCCAAGATCACCAGGCGATGTGAGACTTGTCTCGCCAGCCCTATCATCTAGACTTAGACTCAGCCGAGACTCGTCACACACTTTCGGCTGGTGATTGGCTCTGGTACCAAATGTAACGACCCGACCAATTAGCAACAATAACTTGTTGGGCCCAAATCACCGGCCCAAAATACTTAAGCCCGCTTTTTTTTACTAGTGTCTATTGTCTCTAATATATCCAATCATAATCTCATTTCCATCCGATGTGGGACTATTGGGGTGTCACATATACTACCAGATATTTCGTATAGTGGAGTATTATCAGCCCTAACACAAGTTACCGATTAAATGGAGGCAATTTTGGAGACTATCTACACTTCTAGACACTATATTTCCCGACAAGCAGAACATAGTAGAGTATCGATGTCGAGACGTGTACCATTATATAGTCCGACGGGACTATCTTCATCGATATCAATACCACTCGTAGAGAATCCGTCTGCTCATCCAGGCACTATATCATTACTAGAGGATCCACCTCGACAACCTGATATTGTTTATCATAGGCGCCCATGGCACTGACAGTTGCGGCCTCCCCACACAGATCAACCCTCATCTTCAACTCCTACACAGCCAGAGGACGCTAATATTGAACATCTCGATTAACTGGAAGTTATAGAGCCATTCGATTAGCATAGTGATGTTGTCCTGATTGAATGATGTATTCATATTGTATTGATATTGTGTTGTGATGTGATGTTATATTTGTATTTGTATCAATATTATGTTGATTTCATGCTGTATTCATATTTGGTTCATACTGTTAATATTGTATTCGTACTGTTCATATTGTTTTCATACTATTTAATGCTGTATTTATTTAGTATTTAAAGTGTTAAAATGGTGCTGGCAGGTTATATACTGAACGCAGTAAATGATTTACCGTGTCTAAATATGGAGAACCATTTACCGTGTTTAAACATTGTAAATAATTTTTCGTGTTTAAACATGGTAAGCTATTATTCTTCACAAAATCTCATAAAAGTTAAGTGGTGTTGGGTAAAGAGTGGAACATAGTAAATAATTTACCGTATCCAAGTACGAAAAACCATATTAATCGTGTTTGGACGCGGTAAATTATTTACCATATTTGAACATAGTGAATAATTCATTATGTTCAACTTAAATACATTAATTTTTTCAACGCTTGCATGGTAGGTATATGATCATCTTTGCAATTACAAATCTTAAATATTTATAAAAAAAAATTATTATAAAATTATATGCAAAAATATTCAATTTTAATAAATAAAAAATGCTGGAAGATTATTTATCATGTTTGAATATAGTGAATAATTCATCATATTTAACTTAAATACATTAATTTTTTCGATGCTCATATAATAGGTATATGGCGTAGGGCTACTATACTCTTATAAATATAAACTTCTTTATACTCATAACTTTTTTATCCTTAGATGAAAGAATATGTGGTTAGGATGATAGTGGTCCCCCTAGGATTTACTAGATTATTAGAAAAATAGTATAAATTCTAAGGAGACCACTATAATCCTAACCGTACATTTTTTCATCTAAGGAATGAAAACTTATGAGTACAAAAAGATTTTACTAATAAGAGTACAGTAACCGGACCTTAGGTATATGATCATTTTTGTAATTATAAATTTTTAAAAATTATTTATAAAAAAAATTATTATAAAATTATATGCAATTTTTTTTTAATTTTATTAAATAAAAAATACTGATGGTATATTCTTGTAGAAATATACATTATAAATATCACCCACTTCAAATAGGTAAGGTATTATTTAAAATGTACAAGTAGCATTGTTATAAGGCTAAATTACAGAAAAACTCCCTCTAATATCCCGCTTTTCCAATTTACCCCCCTGTCATTTAAAAGTCGACAATCTGCCCCCTCGTAATTTCAGAAATGTCTTTAGGGGGCAACACCGTTAACGGAGGGGGTAAATTGACCATTATGCCCTCCTCTTTTCTTTTTCCTTTTTTTTTTCTTTTCTATTCCGAAGTTTTTTTTTTTTTTTTTTTTTTTTTATTTCTTTTCTATTCCGAAGTTTTTCTTTTCTTTTTTTTTTTTTTTTTTTAAGGGATATTTTTCAAGGGTATTTTGGGTATATGAAATTATATTTTTAAAAAAACTGACGGTCAACTGACGGTCAACTGACGGCGGGGGGGTTATTGCACATTTCTGAAATTACGAGGGGGCAGATTGTCGACTTTTAAATGACAGGAGGGTAAAGTGGAAAAGCGGGATATTAGAGGGGGATTTTCTGTAATTTAGCCTTGTTATAAATACCTATTTTAGGCCGTATAGTGAAATACACCGCACTAGTGTTCATAGCAGCCGGAGAGAACCTTTTGCTCGCACTCCCGTGCGGAGAGAGAAAAAGAAAGGTGGAGGAAAAAGCCAACATTTTTCTATAAATACCCCTAAAGAGTTCTTTCCTCTCTCTTCAGTCTCAGATCCCTCTTCTCTCTCTTCTCCATCCCCTTCCTCTTCCTCTCACGGTTTTTACCTCTCAATCCCTTTTCCTTTTTCTTCAGCCTTCTCAACCGTAATATCCCACTTTCCCGTGCTCTCGATTATACGCATAACTACATCTATAAAGTGTGATAGCTAAGTTGGTTAGAGCGGAGGCGGAGGAAGCGTTGGACGGAGATGTCGCGTAACAACGTGGTGGAGAAGCTGGCGTCGATCGACGCGCAGCTGCGACTGCTCGCGCCGGGGAAGGTTTCGGACGACGACAAGCTCGTCGAGTACGACGCACTCCTCCTCGATCGCTTCCTCGACATCCTCCAGGATCTCCATGGGGAGGAGCTTAGAGAGATGGTATTGTATTTTTTTTTTTTTTTTTTTTTTGGGGTTTTAATGATGTTTCAGTTGCGAAATTTGATGAGGATTTTGATTTTGGGGAGATACCCATTTCGCATTTTTGGTGTGATTGCTATTTCGGTTAGGAATTTTTTTGATAAGAATCTCGATTTTGAAAGAGACCCATTTCATAACATGATCCAAACGAGTATTCTATCTCTATCTTTTTTTTGTTTTTTCCTTTTTATTTCATTTTTTTTCCTCTTATATGTGCAAGATTTATGAGTACCATTTTTTTTTTATCTTAAATTTGACTGAAAATGCGTAAATTTCTTTGTTGGATATATGGATCACATTGCAGGACTTGGGATGAACTTTTGTTTGGTCTAATCATATAAATCTGTAGAGTTTCAAAAGAATAAAAGTAGTTAAGTAAATATCCTAAAAGTTAATCCAAATCATGCTCTATGTTCTTTGTTCTTTGATTTTTTTCTTTTACCATTGTGAAAGGAGAAAACACAAAGAGATATATATATTTTGTAAAGTGAGAGAGAGATGAAAATTGGTCCATCCTTGCTTCTTTAGGTTCAAGAGTGCTATGAATTAGCCGCCCAGTACGAAGGGAAGCTTAATTCCCACACACTGGATGAACTAGGTAGTGTGCTTACAAGCTTGGATGCCGGGGATTTGATCGTGGTCACGAAATCGTTCTCGCACATGCTTAACCTAGCAAATTTGGCCGAGGAGGTCCAGATTGCTTATAGGAGGAGAATCAAGCTGAAGAAGGGCGATTTCGCTGACGAGAATTCCGCGACGACCGAATCGGATATCGAGGAAACTCTTAAGCGGCTCGTGACGCAGCTGGGGAAGTCCCCCACAGAGGTATTCGATGCGCTAAAGAACCAGACTGTCGACTTGGTTCTGACCGCGCACCCGACCCAGTCGGTCAGGAGATCTCTTCTTCAGAAGCATGGAAGGTTTGTTTAGTCAAATCATTAGTCTTTGGAATTTCTTTCTGTCTTAGCTTTTAGTGTTAATTATAAATTTTCTTCAAGTTTGATGTTGATTTAAATGCCTCATCAATATTCAATTTTACCAGAAGAAAAGTCTAATGATAGTGCTGTGTGGAACTTGTTAAGATCGTAGATCGCTGGAAGGAACTTAATTGTTCTGACAAACAAACTTCGAGTACTAGGAACAGGTCAAAGATCAGGCACTAAATTTGTAATTAAGCCTGATTTACTTGAGGCATCACTGCCTTAACAATTTTTTTAGACATTTCTTTTTGTTTTTCACTCCTTTCTTCCTTTTCGGGGTGAATTCTTAGTAATTTTACACTGTTTTACACTATCCATTTTCCTTCGAAGTATTTGTATTTGCGGCTTCTCACAACATGTATATACGACATGCAAGAGTTACAGTGATTTGAGTTATTTGGAGTATCATATTTATTCATTTATTTATATATTCACGTGATTTTCTCTCACAGGATAAGGAATTGTTTGGCTCAATTATATGCGAAGGATATTACTCCTGATGACAAGCAGGAACTCGACGAGGCTCTCCAAAGAGAGGTAACTTCGTCTTATTGCATAAACTTACATTGATCCCGAAGATAACAAAGTTCTGAGTGTAAAGCAATTATAATCAGCTACTTAAAAAGGACCAATAAAAACTGTGTCACGTGGTGCAATGTGAATCTGCTAATGGGTGAATATCTTTTACTGTTTTCAAGTGTAGGAGAGGTTTTCCATCAATTGATAAGATTAAATGTTTTAAGAAAAGAGCAGAGGTAACTGATAAGAGAATAATAATTGATAAGAAGAGATGGAAGCAGACTGACAAAGTTCCTGTTTTCCAAATAGCTAATGCATATGTATGCGGGCCCTCCTTGATACAATGGTCATTGCAGACTCGGCGAGCCTGTTAAGCATGCTTACATGCAGAAGAGTGACTAGATGATCTGAGCATAACCTAGATGCAAGGCATTGGTGGACTATTTTTTGTGACCCACCTAAGAATAGAAAAAGAAGGGAATTCAACAAGTGCTAAGCTGTCCATGCCCTTTTCCTTATTCTCCTCTATCGTGGCTAAAGAATTGCATGGGCTCCGTCTTTAATTAAACATGTCACTATTTGGTGCAGCATTACCTCCTGTCCACAAGACTTTTTATATTGCCGGCCTTAATTCCCTTAAACTAATTGAACTACTGACATCATTACTTATAATTATGTTGTCTGATGCTTATCTGGTTGATCTGACGCCCCACACATCGCAAAGTAGCATGAATCAAGATTCCTTTTGCCCAAATTTAGGCAATAAATATGATTAGTTATATCCATCTTCATTGGCAGGTTAGGTACCTGATATTAGGTTTAGATATGTTATGGGTATGAAATTGTCTCAGTTTGAGCATTTCACTTCAAATTTTTATATTATAATTTTATTTTAGGTTAGTCTTAACTCCATGATATGCTAATGAAGAAAATAGGATTTTGGAAGTTGAATTAACACCACAAGCAAAACTAGTTTTTTGAATAAAATGAACAAATTAATACACCATGTGAATAAAGTCAAAAAATATAGAGTTAATTATTTTCCATCTCTGCTGATATTAACAGAGCTATTTCTACACATACATTCCTGCCGTATTTTCAATACCTTTACATAAATTAGTTTCATGAAGATACTGGATGTCTTTGATCTGGGTATATGATGTTCCTCCTTACAACAATAGCAAAGGCTTTCTTGATCTTGAGCGACCACTGTGCAAAGCTTTAGTTTGAAGAGAAAATGCTATACTTTAGCTTTTTGCAGAATACTCTTACCTTCCTTTGCATGCAATAGCAGCCCTCAAATTGGATGTCAAAATAGATAGTTTGTTCAGCAATGCATCCAAAGATGTACGGGTTAATAACTTGAGATATAGTAGAGGAAGGGACGTGAAGCTGAATCTTCATTATATCAAGCTGTCCCAAAAATTTATACATCTTAATCTGTTGTAGCTTCTTATATTGGTTCCCTTGATAGGCTTTCTCTTAATGTTGGATCCCTTTTGAGGAAATGAATTCAATTCACTCTGCCAGATTGATAATGTGCCCATACAATAAGGGTATGAGAATGAACAAGAATTTAAGGAGATTATAAGGTACAAAAGGATTAGGCAAAAGTTGATCATTACAAGTTAAAAGCGAGGAAAGAAAAATTCAAAGTCTTTTTTCAAACTCAATACCGCATTAAAAAATTTATTTATATATTTCAAATGTCCGCATCACCCTCCCTTAGAATCTCAATGTGTCTGTCTCACCCTCCTTAAGAATCTCTCTCTCTCTCTCTCTCTCTCTCTCTCTCTCTCTCTCTCTCTCTCTCTCTCTCTCTCTCTCTCTCTCTCTCGTACTTTTTAGGTTTTTATTCTATTAGAATTTCTTCCGGCAAATCTAACAACCTAACTCATCGCTATTCTTGCTGCTATTTTTTCTTAATTACTAGTATTGAATTTGTCATACTGATCTTCACTGTTTGTATCAATGCATCAATAGAGCTCCAAATAATACACAGTTGTTTGCTATAACTGAAATATATTTGTGCAATTGTTGCGATAGGAACTAGTCAATTTGGGGCTAAAATAGACTATTTCACATACTGTTCAACTGTTCTGTTGTACCAATGAGCTGTTGTGTATTACGAAAGAGGATCGTTTACCCTATCTGACAAATCAAATTTCCTTATCTTTTATGATTTATTGCCTTATGCAGATCCAAGCTGCCTTTAGAACTGATGAGATTCGAAGAACTGCTCCCACTCCCCAGGATGAAATGCGTGCCGGAATGAGCTATTTCCATGAGACAATATGGAAGGGTGTTCCTAAGTTCTTGCGCAGAGTCGATACAGCTCTAAAGAACATCGGGATAAGTGAACGTGTTCCCTACAATGCTCCTCTTATCCAGTTCTCTTCTTGGATGGGTGGTGACCGTGATGGTATGAGATATCTCAATGAAGTTGTAATTTCTTCTAATTTTCCTGATTATTGTCTATTTCATTAGATCTTACTTCAACAAAGCAGTTTAATTTTTAATGCTATGTATTATTGCTCTTGAGAGAGGAATTGACTACACAGAAAGTTGAAAAAACACTATTGTCTATGTTGTCCTATCTAAGTAACAGGATATTTTACTTTTCTGTCCCTGCAAAATTATATATGTATACCCCTGTAAAAATCTATCTTTTCATAATATAGTCCTAGAAATTGTATATCGTACAAAATTACCTTGTTCTAAGTTTGGGAGTCATAAATTACACGGGGTATGTTGATTTTGTATTGGATTTTTTTTTTTTAAAAAAAAAGCGGTACCTTTCTGAGAGTAACAGGGTTTTTATGTGAGATATTAAATTTGTGAACGACACTCTCTAATGTATCTATTACTGTAGATAGCATCAGTTCTTGGAACACGAATTCGCTATATGCCTTATTTGTAAGGTCCAATCTAATCCCTTTATAATATTATAGGAAATCCGAGAGTGACACCAGAGGTTACAAGGGATGTTTGCTTGCTGGCTAGAATGATGGCTGCAAACTTGTATTATTCCCAGATAGAGGATTTAATGTTTGAGGTATCAAATATTTCATTGTTATGTAAAGGTAGTTTGTGGGAATCTCAAACTTTTCTGATAAAGTTGCAACTGTTTGTCAGTTGTCTATGTGGCGCTGCAGTGATGAACTCCGAGTGCGAGCTGATGAACTGCACCGCTCATCAAAGAAAGATGCAGCGAAACACTATATAGGTACATGAACATCCAGTTTCTTTCTTGGATTTATGAAGTTGCATTGTCGTTTGCTTCAAATAAAACTTTGGCCATTTTTTCTTTCAGAAAGATTTTTGACAAACATATAGTTACATTTTTTTGAGTTATTATTATTTGAAGAATGGTTTGCACTGCAAAGCATCTTTTTCCTTTTACTTTTCTCGGTGTTGGTAGTGATGTTTCTTAACTATGCTTACTGTGTGAAAATTACAAATATACATTTATATTCTCCTTTTAGTGTGCTTCTTTCTTTTAACATACTTATTTTCCTCAGTGTATTAGGCCAAAATTAGTGCAGTAAACAGAAGCCAGTGCTTTGATAAACTTTCTAATATTTCTTCTTTCTCTCCCAATGCAGAATTCTGGAAACAAGTTCCTCCAAGTGAGCCATACCGTGTCATACTTAGCGATGTCAGGGATAAACTATATAACACTCGCGAGCGCTCCCGTCATTTATTATCAAATGGATATTCTGACATTCCCGAGGAAGTTAGTTTCACAAATGTTGAGCAGGTAACTGATAGAAACTTGGACCATGTTATTTTTGAAAGAGATCTATTACTCCTTTTGATTTTCAGCCAAATGAGGATGTTCAGACCTTTAACACTAAAATTGTAATCCATCGAGAAATTATGCGAGATTCTGCACTACTTTATTTTCATTGAATTAAAACTTCATTGCCTTCTCTTGCAGTTCTTGGAGCCTCTTGAGCTCTGCTACCGATCCCTTTGTGCATGCGGTGATAGACCCATTGCCGATGGAAGCCTCCTTGACTTTTTACGCCAAGTCTCAACCTTCGGCCTCTCTCTCGTCAGACTCGATATTAGGCAAGAATCGGACCGACACACTGATGTCATTGACGCCATAACTAAGCACTTAGGAATCGGATCATATCGCGAATGGCCTGAAGAGAAACGCCAAGAATGGCTTTTATCTGAACTTAATGGCAGACGGCCATTATTTGGCCCCGACCTCCCCAAAACAGAGGAAATTGCTGATGTTTTGGATACATTCCATGTCATAGCTGAACTCCCCTCAGATAACTTTGGGGCTTACATTATCTCCATGGCCACGGCCCCTTCAGATGTTCTTGCTGTTGAATTATTACAAAGGGAGTGCCATGTGAAGAAACCCTTGAGAGTTGTGCCGCTTTTTGAGAAGCTTGCAGATCTCGATGCTGCCCCTGCTGCTGTTGCTCGTCTGTTCTCTGTCGAGTGGTATAGGAACAGGATCAACGGAAAGCAGGAAGTCATGATTGGGTATTCGGATTCTGGGAAGGATGCTGGCCGGCTCTCTGCGGCATGGCAGTTATATAAAGCCCAAGAAGAGCTTGTGAAAGTAGCCAAGCAGTTCGGGGTGAAACTGACTATGTTCCATGGGAGAGGGGGAACAGTTGGGAGAGGAGGTGGCCCGACTCATCTTGCTATATTGTCTCAGCCGCCGGACACGATTCATGGGTCGCTTAGGGTTACTGTTCAGGGTGAAGTAATTGAACAGTCATTTGGGGAGGAGCACTTGTGCTTTAGGACACTTCAGCGTTTCGCTGCCGCTACTCTCGAGCATGGTATGCATCCCCCCATTCCTCCCAAGCCAGAGTGGCGGGCCCTGATGGACGAGATGGCTGTTGTGGCTACTAAGGAGTACAGGTCGATTGTCTTCCAAGAACCACGTTTTGTTGAATATTTCCGCCTGGTAAGTCTTGGATTTCGTCAGCTTGCCAAATTCAGATGATTCTCCAGTCATTAGCTATTACATAGTGTTTTTCGTAAATGACCACTACATTCGGAGAGTGCTTCTCAGCCTTTTACTTGAGTTTCATTTTTGGTCCCCAATCTTTCAATTGCTAGAATTTGTTACCAACCTTCCATTTATTATCAATGTTACCATTCCAGTCAAATTCGACAGCAATGTCCATATAATCATCGTCTAACTGTCACCTACTTGACTTTCGAAAAGGGTAGGTTGCAAGGCAATGCAAAGTGTAGGACCCAATCATAACAATTGAAAGTTTGGGATGAAAGTGAAGCCTCTTAAAATGGTTGGGAACTTCTGGTGCTATTTATGTAGTACTTGAGATAAGAGTAATCTGTTATGATCACGATCGTTCGATGTTTCTTAATTTTTCTTTTCTTTGCTTCTCATTGTCTATGTTATTGCTTAAGGTATCACTAATGATGGTAAACTTTATTAGGCAACACCGGAGATGGAATATGGTAGGATGAACATCGGAAGCAGGCCATCAAAGAGAAAGCCGAGTGGGGGCATTGAATCTCTACGTGCAATCCCGTGGATTTTCGCATGGACTCAGACTCGCTTCCACCTTCCTGTGTGGCTCGGCTTTGGCGCGGCGTTCAAGCATGTCATGGAAAAGGATATCAGGACTATTCACACTCTCCAAGAGATGTACAATGCATGGCCCTTCTTCAGGGTTACAATTGACTTAGTTGAGATGGTTTTTGCCAAGGGAGATCCTGGGATAGCTGCTTTGTTCGATAAGCTGCTGGTGTCTGAGGATTTATGGCCATTTGGTGAGCGACTGAGAACCAACTATCAAGAAACCAAAAAGCTGCTTCTTCAGGTAATTCTCTTTTTTCTAGCTGCTGTCTTTTGTAGAACACTTTGATGCCACGTGCTGACAAATCTTTATAAGGGGTAAAAACGGTTTGGAAATGGATGTGGATACTGATATCAACGTTTATTTGTTTTGGAAAGACAAACTAGACATAACGACATAAATCAAAAACGGTTTATCCATGTTCTTTTCAAATTAATAATGCAATGCCACATCAAAGGAATATAAGGAACAAACATATTAGACACGTACTGAAAAGCACAAAAAATATCATCTATAAATGTACAGAACTTATCTGATCTATGAACTATTTTGAATCGGCTACCAAATCTTTCAAAATTTGATTTTACTATTCGATTTTTCAATTTGTTTGATTTAAGTCAGTCAACAATTCTTTGACTTTAAAATTTAAATATGTCGTTTATCTTTATATGTTTAGTTAGCATACTTAATGTAATTCTTGCAACTAAATTTATTGAAGTAATTAGCTTAAATTTTGAAGTCAAAGCACTCTTGATTGACTCAAATGAAACAAATTGAAAGGCCGGATAGTAAAATCAAAATTTGAAAGGTTGGGTAGCTCATTCAAATTGCTCCGTAGTTCAGGCAAGGCATGTATGTTTTTACCAGACTTCTATATTATACAGTATAATATCTAATATAATATTTTAATAGAGTACGTCAACCAATGTATGTAATTGGAAAAAGTAAATGTTTTCCAATTTATTTTCACCCTTAAATTATGTTATTTCCAGAACATTTGTTCATGAAGTCATCCTACTAACATGTTCTATTCTGGGAATTAGGTTGCTGGCCACAAGGATCTTCTGGAAGGGGACCCTTACTTGAAACAGAGGCTACGCCTCCGTGATGCTTACATCACAACACTAAATGTGTGCCAAGCTTACACTCTGAAGCGGATAAGGGACCCGAATTACGACGTTAAAGTCCGGCCCCACCTATCAAAGGAGATAACGGACTCGAGCAAGCCGGCCGCAGAGCTCGTCAAGCTGAACCCCACAAGCGAGTATGCCCCCGGTCTCGAGGATACTCTTATTCTAACCATGAAGGGCATTGCTGCTGGTATGCAGAATACTGGTTAGCGTGTTTCTTTGTTACTAATACTACTATGTTAATGGGACAAACTTTGGTTCTCTTATCTTTTTTTCTCTTTTCTATGTATGCGGCTACTCGAGTTGAGGGGAGCTCTTTTGACTCCTTAGCCTTAATATATGAATAATGATGAGAAAAGAACAATGCTTGAGAAAGGTAAAGGCTTCAGATATCTATATATCTATACTCTGCGAGATGATCGCGGAGTTTGGTTGTTCTGCGATACATTTGGTCTTTTGCTTTTTTACTTGGTTACTATTATGATTTGATTGTCTATGCTAGTTTGATGTAATCATAGGCTATACTTAGGAAATGGAATTAGAGCATCTGGAGGTACTTAAAAAGGAGAATTAACTCAGAGGGTAATTTAGAGGAGCTTCTATGTGTAGCTGCTTCAGAAATGGAAACTTTATATCTAGAATTAGTTATTATACTTTAGTAAATGGATACAAAGGAACTAATTGAAGGATGATGATGCCTGTGGAGTATTCACAGGTGGATTCAGATCAAAGTCCAAGGAAGACCTGATTTGATCTCAAATCTACTAGATAATGGAGTCTTGATTTGTTTATGACTTTTTTAACGATCAATTGTTGGTGGTTAAATGTTCTGATCGTAGTTAGCCTTAACTGTGAGTAATTAATGTGAAACTGGCCTATGCCACAAAGAGAGTATCTAAAGTTTTTCTTATTACTGACAAAGTAAGATACAGTGCAAACTAAAGCTAATATTTAGACATAAAGTTGCTGTCCTATATTCATTTGTTATTCAATCTGTACTTTTCTCTCTTCTAAGCCTACTAATTTAAGCTTTGAATTATCTTGTTATTGTGTTGTGCTGACTTAACAACTTCAATTGACCTAGTCATGCTCATGGATAACTCTCTCCTTCTATTACTGCTAATTCTCTTTTCCTTTTCAAAGATGTGCTCAAATGCAAATTACTACATCACTTTGACTTAATCCTTCCTTGGCACCCATTATATAAATTGTCACAAGTGGGCCTTTTTGTTGAAAATAAAAGAAGAATACTAGTGCTTTTCCATCATTTTTGCGGTGCTGCTTTTATGCTCTCTACTTGTTTATATTACTCTCTATTGCCTCTTTAGGAGCCCAACAGCAATGTGCCCCCATTTTTTTTTCTTTTTAATTTTTTCTTCAAGGATCTTTTTCTCTCTTAACATTATAGTATAGTATACTAGATAGTATACCTTTTCATATGTGTAGTGTAATCTATACATATATTAATTTCTCAGTTCTTCTCTGCCACGTGTCCATCACTCCGCGCCCTCTCTTCTCCATTTCCCTTTCCTCGCTTCTCCGCGCACGACGTGTCGATCTCTTCACATTTTTTTTTTTCCCTTCCCGTTCCCTTTCTTAGATCTATACCTCTCTCTGCTTCCATCTCTACCGGCCCCAACCCTCTTCGCTTTCCATCATTCGCGTCACGTGCTACGGGTACAAGGATTGTACCTTCGAGCCTCGGCCAGCTCTTGCAGCTCCCGCAAGTGGCGGACGGATGTCGTATGGCGCAGGTGTGCCAAACCCTTCTCTCTGGTTTCCTTTGATCGCCCCGCAGCTGGTGCGAGCCGCGGCTTGGAGCTCCCGCAGCCTACGGGTGGGTGCGGGCTAGGGTGCTGCCAGGGAGCCCTAGGTGTACAGTCTGGATCGTGGGTGGTCGTGGTGTAGTAATATTGCCAGAATGCCGAGTACGGATCCCGCCCCCCCCCCCCCCCCCCCCCCCCCTCCTCTCACGCTGCGCCTGAAGGTTCCTCTCATCCTTTTTTTTCTTGCTCCTCCCCCCTGCTTCGGGGTGCTACCGAGAGGTATGAATGCCGGCGGTTCATCGTACGGTGCGCACTTGATTGCCCTACTCCTTTATCTCCCTTCCTCTCACATTTCCCCTATATAATAAAGGTATAAATAAATGTATATACCTGTATACATGAGAACCATCCTCTTTGCTTCCATTCCTAATCTCTAAAGGTTTGTTCTAACATTCTCTATTTTTTGGGGAAAGAAAAGTGTGTCCATCTGTTGTTCGAGGGTCCAGGAATTTACTACTTAGTATTCTTATGTTCTTACAGGTTATTTCCTCATATCCTACTATCTTCTAGGTTGGTGTTTGGATCGACCTACACTTCTTTGCCTTCTAATTCTGAGGTTCTGAGGTTCACTTTAATTTCTTACCTTTAAAAAAAGAAAGGAATAACCCCTTTTCTTTGCTCATATTCGAGCATATTTTCAACTGTGACTCTATATGTACTCAGACATTGGGAGAGTAAAAATAAGTTTAAAAATATGTACCTTCTAAAATATTATGTGTCTTAACATATAACTAAACTTTACGTTACAATTTTGGTTTAGGAAGGAAGTTAGAAGGGCATATGTGAGATTTCTACTTCATTTTCTTCACATTCTATTTTCTTTACTGTGGGCCACAGTTGCTATGCCAACTTTAGCATGGGAAAAAAAAGAAAATAGTATGGGAAAAAAAAAAAGTGTAGACCTATTTCCTTCCATGTGATCTTGAATAATAGTGTTACTGTTTGTATTTAAATAGATGGAATACCGAAAATCACATAGGGGAATAAAATAAAACTATAATTATTATTTATGTTTAATTTACATAAAAAGTGTTGTTATAAACAATTTTTGTGCTTCCCCTTTGATTTCCTACTTTATTTCTCTAGTGTTTGCTCCGATTGCAGTTGTTGGGACGGCGGTTGTCCAGATTTCTTATAGTAGGTTGCTTGAGAAAATTACTGAAAAATTAGGTACAAAAACTCTTCAGTGTGAGATAAGTGTTGCTGCAGAAGGATGGTTCTTAGGACAAATAGATCTACAGATTGCGCGCGGCAACGGATTTATCGAAACTATAGGTTGCTGGGTGTCCCATCGCCTGATCTTTTAGCTGCAAAAAATAACGTCGTCCGTATTGTGGTCCAAAAAATGAAGGCTGAATTTGATTTGCACATAAAAGACACAAATTACGATGATTATATTTTGTATAAGAATATGTATGACAATTTTATAATTTAAAATTTTACATTTATATATTTAAATCTAAAAATTAAAAATTTTGAAAACACCTGCGAGGGTCAACTCTTAAAGTTAATGCTTTAGATTTTGAAATTTAATTCCCACTTTTCAAATTCTAAATTTATAAGTTTACATTTTAAATTTACATATTTAAATCTAAAAATACAAATTTGTTGAAATATTACTTCAGAGTGCGAAATAATTTGAGCGAAATATTTATTGTTATAATTTTCCCACCCCCATTAGTCTCCGGTCTTAGGCTCTGTTTGTTTGGAGGATAAAGTGAGAATAATCTTTTTTATCCCTCAATTCTTTTCAAACAACAGAGAAAAAAATCTAGGGATAAAGGTTTAAAATATTTCCTGCTTAAGGTTATTCTAGGATAACCCGTTAAGCTTTCTTCCACCTCCCCCCAAAATAAGGTTTATACCTAGGGACAATGAGTGGATTTTTTATTTTTTATTTTTTATTTTTTTATTTTTTTATTTTTCTTCTACTTCAGCTTACCTTCCAATCTGGTCTGAGACTATATTTACTAAAATATACTATTTATTAATTATGTTTACTAATTTTGTTTATTAAAATATACTATAAAATATAAAAAATTATTTTATATTTTGTTTACTAATTGTTATTTACTAAAATATACTATAAAATATAAAAAATTATTTTGTTTAGGTAAGATATAATTTATTATTTACAATTAAATTATCGTTTTAATTAATTTTTATATATAGAAGGTAAGGGGCAAAGTTGGCATTTTGATAAAAAATTTATCATCTTTTTTTATTATTCTCTACTATTCCATAATTTTAACCAAATATAATTTTTTTTATTCCAGAGAATACCAACTTTTGAACCAAACGCAATTTAATGTTTATACTTGATTATCCCGAAATAGCAAGCTATCTCAAGTATAAAAAAATTTATACCTCTTAAATTTATACCCGAATCAAACGGGGCCTTAGGTTATTACATTTGTTTTCTTCCTCCTTTTTCTCTCCCCTTTTTTTGAAGTAGATTCAAACCTAAACATGTAAAAAATATTACAAAAGCCAAGTAACAAAACAAAATATATTAAAAAAAGTAAATCAGCATTATAATATAATAAGGTACCTAAGCATGTAAAAATTATAAGTAATGCTACATGTACACCCCGAAGGGGTGTACATCCTACACCTCCACCCCTTTAATGGTGTCGATGGTTTTTACGGGTCACATCAAGTGACCCCTCATCACACCCCCACCCTTAGATGGGTGGGGGTGTGAGATGTACACCCCTTACGGGTGTACAAGTAGCATTTTCCAAAAATTATTATCAAAAGTGAGTAACTGAACACAATATATATATAATAAATTAGTATTATATTATAATACCTTATATTATTATTTTACTAATCAATAAATTTAAAATTTTAAATTTAAAACTAGGAAATGGAAGTATAAAATGCAAATCTCAATTGTAAAATTCTAAATTTTAGTAATAAATTGAAAAAATAAGAAAAAAAAAAAAGAACACGAAATTTTAAAGTGGACACTTTAGATTTCCAAATTTAATTTCCGATTCTGAAATTCCAAATTTATAATTTTAAATCTTATATATATATATATATATATATATATATATATATATATATATATATATATATATATATATTTAAATGTAAGAATAAAAATTGTAAAAATACCCCCCAGTGTGACCTCTTAAGTATTTACATTTCGTTCTTTCCTTTTTCCCTCTTGCTTCTTTTATTGTAAATTTGAATATAACCATGTAAAAAATATATCCCAAAATGAGTAATCGAACATAATATATATATATATATATATATATATATATATATATATATATATATATATATATATATATATAGGGTCCGGCTACTATACTTTTATGAGTAAAATTTTTTTGTACTTATAAATTTTCATCTCTTGGATGAAGAAACGTGCGGTTAGGATTATAATAGTTCCTAGAATTTATACTATTTTTTCAACAACCTACTAAATCCTAGGAAGACCATTATCATCCTAACTGCACATTCTTTCATCCAAGGGTGAAAAAGTTATGAATATAAATTAGTAGCCCTACGCTATATATATATAAAATAAATCAATATTATATTATAGTACCTTATTATATTATAATACTAATCTAGGAATTTAAAATTTCAAATTAAAAAGGTAGGGAATGGAAGTATAAAATTTAAATTTAAATTATAAAATTCTAAATTTTAAAAATAAATTGTAAATATTAAAAAAGGGAACAAAATTTAAAAGTTACCCCCTTTATATTTGGAAATTTAATTCCCAGCTTTGGATTTCCAAACTTATAATTCTAAATTTTAAATTTATATATTTAAATCTACGAATAAAAAATTATGGAAATATTATTTTTAAGTATATATGTTTACAATTTACCATTTATATATCTTATTCTTCCTGTAAGAGACCGGTCAAAAATATATTCCTGGAATTTGTAGTCAACCAATTTCTATCTATAAACTTTCAAGTCTAAATTTAACTTTGCCTTTGTATTTTGTTCTCTTTACATATATATTAACATATGGAATTTACGTGCATGAAAGAGTTACACATTCAAATTTAAACTTTCTCCGTTATATTTTCAGAATTTCTTACTAATTATATAGTCGTCGCGTGATTAAACATAGAGCTTAATACATCCCCTTTTGCGTTTACGTATTATTTATTATGTGACATGCTACCAGCTTTATTTTTTACATTCTTCCCTCCCCTTGATTTGTTGTTCGTTACTCACAACTAATTTTTTTAGTCATTCATTGCAATATTTTAGTAAATTCTTAACTTTAATTTATTTGAAACTCTCTTTTTTTCCACTCTACACTCTTTAATTTAGTACACTCTATGCTCTATTTGACAGTGAATTCCTTTTTCCTTTACATTTTTCTTGGTACTCATTGAATAGGATGCTTAAATGGAGACCACCGCAATTTACCGTGAAAATAGGAAGTGGTGAAAAATTATTCTAAATCGTTTAAGAAATAAAAGAGTTGATCATACATTAACAATTTGTCGTGAAAATAGAAAACATCACAAAATTGTTCTAGCCCAATTGAGAAACAAAGGAGTCGTTCAATCTTCCCAATATACTCATCAATCAAATAGTAACATAACTATTAGCAACCTCGAAGTACACCCAAGGTCTTCTCAAATAAGTGCCGCATCAATTAGCCGAAGAAATAGGAACCAGCGCAAGATTACTCTTACTCATTGGAGAAATAAAGAAGAGTTCAATCTTCGGAATATACACATGAATTAAATACAAACACAGACATTCCAAACTTTGGAGTAGTATCGGAGTCTTCTCAAGTTCCACCTGATTCCCCTCACCAATTATATCTTGGATTACCAAATTATAAGTGTCAATCATGCGGTGCTTTACTGTGGTATAATGAAAGAATTTATAAATCTCGGAATGAATGTATACCAAAATTTTCACTGTGCTGCCAAGAAGGCCATATTTCCTTACCGTTGTTACATCATGCTCCATCTACTTTTTAGGCTCTTTGTTGGATTACCAGGGTGGAAGTAGAGCCAGAAAATTTTGAAAAAATATTAGGATGTACAATTCTATGTTTGCATTGACCTCCCTAGGTGCAAAAATAAATATAGAAATTAACAAAAGATATATCCGGCCCGTATGTCTTTAGGATTAATGGTCAAAATTATCATGTGATGAGTTCTTTACTCCCATTAGATGGATGTCGTCCTAAATTTGCACAGCTATATATTTACGATACCGCTAATGAGGTCGATAATAGAATGGGTGTATTTAGCAGGGACGATAATCTTCAAAATATTGACAGAGATATTGTGGCAGAATTGATAAATATGTTCAATGTGGAAAATCAAGTTGTTAAAGCATTTAGAATGGCAAGAGATTGTTTCATGCATAGTGATTTTTTACCTATCAGGTTGCGATTAATTAGCACACGTGTGGAGAGCCCACAGTAGTGTAATCCTTCTTCAGGTGTTGAAATTGCTGGCTTGATAGTAGGTGATTTAGGCAGTGTAAATCGGCAGCGTGATATTATTGTGGAGCTTAAAACTAAGGGCTTGAAGCGAATCAGTGATTTGCACCCCTTATTTATGACAATGCAATATCTTATATTATTTCCCTATGGTGAAGATGGTTCTAGGCAACACATTACAATATGTGAATTTTATGCATATAGAGTTCAAAATAGATTAGAGGAAGGGAGAACATTGATACAAGGAGGTAAACTTTTTCAACAATATATTGTTAACGCTTTCTCCTGTGTTGAGGAAGAAAGGCTTCAATATATTAGAATAAATCAATCCAATTTACGATTTGAGATATATAAAGGTATCAGAGATGCAGTTGTCGAAGGAGATGTGGATGGTGAGGCTATTAGTAAACGAATCATATTACCCTCCAGTTTCACAGCTGGACCACGGTACATGATACAAATTTATCAGGATGCTATTGCGATATACAAACATTGTGGTCCTCCTGATTTATTTATTATGTTTACCTGTAATGCACAATGGGTTGAAATTTGAGATGATTTATGGTTTATTCCTGGTAAAAAAATGAAAGATAGACCGGATATTGTGAACAGAGTATTTAAGTTAAAATTGGAGGCATTAATGAGCGATATCAAGAAGAATCAATTCTTTGGAAAATCAGTCGCTGGTATGTAACAACTGACTATATTCTAAACTAAATAATAAATAATTTCTTATAAATATATGACACCATCATTAACTAATAATTTTCTTTTCAATATTTCTCCCTTCTTACCTTCTCTCAATGTTTCCTCCAACTTCCTCCCAGAATTGTATACTGTTGAATTTCAAAAGAGAGGCTTTCGCATGTGCATATTTTAATATGGTTACATACGAACCATAAATATGTAAAAATTGTGGAGATAAATTCAATTATCTCGGTTGAAATACCTGATAAAAGTAACGATCCAATTGGTTATGCGATTATCACCAAATTTATATACATGCATGGGCCATGCGGGTCAAGTAAACCAGATGCACCGTGTATGGTGAAAGGTCGATGCTCAAAATATTTTCCTAAAGAATACATGCCTGAAACAGTAATCACTCCTGATGTATTTCCTATTTATAGAAGGAGAGATACTGATGCACATGTTTTGAAAGCTGGTATTAAACTTGATAACAGATTTGTTGTTCCCCACAACTTGCGATTAGTTATCAAATATCAGGCTCATATTAATGTTGAATGGTGTAATAAATCAAGACTTATCAAATATTTATTCAAGTATATCAATAAAGGGCCAGATAGGGCAGTCGTTGTTATAGAAAATAATGTGAACTATGACAGTTCAAGGCCTACACGTCAATATACGCATGTCGACGAAATAAAACAATACTTAGATTGTCGGTATTTATCAGCATATGAGGCAACTAAGAGATTGTTTGAATTCGACATTCATTTTAGACAACTATCAGTGGAACGTCTGTCTATTCACCTACCAATGCTGAATAATGTGATATACAACGGTTCTCAAAATTTAGTTTCCGTTCTAGGATGTCCTGATATTCAAAATATAATGTTCACTGAATGGATGAACACCAATCTAACATGTGCTGACGCTTGCCAGTTTACATATGCAGAATTTTCGAGTAAATAGTTTGGCATAAAAAGGATAAATTTTGGTCAAGACGAAAACAGGGCTACTGTATTGGTCGGATAGTTTATATCCATCCAAATGCAGGAGAATTATATTTCTTAATAATCCTTTTGAATGTAGTAAAAGGTCCAAAAAACTATACGAAAATTTGAACTGTCCATGGTGTTGTACATAAGACGTTTCGTTCTGCATGTAATGCCCTCGGTTTACTCGATGATGATAAAGAATGGAGGGAAGCATTGGAAGAAGCATCACATTGGTCTTCTGCTGCTGGACTTAGGCAATTATTTACAACCATGATAATATATTGTGAAGTTGGGGATCCTCTGAGATTGTGGGATGAATTTTAGGAATTGATGGCTGAAGACTTCTTATATGGATTAAAGTGTATTCTTCACATTCAAAATCTCCAGATACCTCAAATTGAACTCCAAAATCATGTTTTATTTGAACTCAAAAGTTTGTTCAATAAAAATTGCAGCTCACTTTCTCATTACAACCTTCCAGTTCCCACTAGATTGATTTTTGATGATTTAAACAATAGATTACTTACAGAAGAATTAGATTACAATATAGAAGATCGGGTACAAGAGCATGCTACGCTGTTCAGTGGTTTAAATAATGAACAAGTAATTGTATATAACGCTGCTCTGGTGTAGTACCCGAGAAATTCAAATTTGAATTTGAGAAATTCAAATGTGAATTTGAGTCCGAAATACAAAACAACCTGAGTTGTAGGTATACCAGTGTGCAAATTGCACAGTTTTCGGGAAAATTGTTCCCCAACTTGCAAATCCGGATCTGATTTCGAAAATCTGAAATCACCAGAGCGACCATTTCGTCGAATTGATTAAAAATGGTGTAAACGAATTTTTGATCTGACGGTCGGATCATCTCGAAATCAGCAAAGAGTGTAGTGGGGCCCACGATTTAAGTGAATAGTAACTATGAATAGTAACCCCCTGATTTAATTCCCTCGCCGACCAACGTCGGTCGATCGACCGTCTGGAGTCTGAATCTGACGATCCAAGTAATCGATTTAAACGGTCTCATCGTTCTGAGCGCAGTGGCACTGATGAAATTTGTGATTGACGAGCCTAAAGTATCGTAAAGCATGCCGAACTATATAATTTACTATATAAGATGGATTTTAGAATTATCGAAGCTTGAATTCAGCGAAGCAAAATCGCTACTCAATAGGTTTCGTCGAGCCGGACGTCATGGTGGTGTTTATTTTTCAGTTTGACAACCTGGTTGTCTTGAAAAGCGTGAAATACTAAAAAATTTGTAGTATTTTGCGAAGAAGCCCAATATTTTATGGACCAAAGTGTGTAGAACTTGGAGGGGAGGGACCTTTGTGCATAATCTAGCTTCAGCTAGGGACCCAGATCAAACTATAAAGAATTGGAGGACTTATTTGCATTTTGTTGCAAAGTATATAAGAAGCAACCTAGGGCATCTATGGGAGGAACCCTAGCTGCAGCCCTCTTGTAACCGCAGCCCCTACTCGACCTCTTCTCTCCCTCCTCTGTCTTTTCCGTGCCCTAGCACCGCCAGCCGCCATTCTCCATCACCGGAAAAGCAAGAAACTTAAAGGAAAGTTCTTGATCTCGGGTGTGTGGGAGAAGTAGTGCACCAAAGCCCTTGGGCCTGTGCTCAGACCTCGCTACAGTCGTCTTCTACCTCCAGAAGACAAGCCGAGGTGGTCATATTCACTGTCGTGGCTGTGCAACGCTGGGAGGAGCAAACCAGCTTCTTCTATCTTCTCCAACTCCGGCCAAGGTAAGGGTTTATTCTCCTCTCGATTTTTTGGCCCAAGACCCATGGCAGAGACTTGATGAAGTCTTATGGACTTCTCCTGCCTAACCCTGAAGCCGGGGAACCGGTGGTTTGCCGGCGGTGAAGTTGCACCGCCGAAAAACCATTATAGCTCTGCCGCGGTCGTACGTCGCATCCGGCAGCTTGGGCCTTGAACTAAAATAATGGACATCAACTATAGGACTTGTGGATTCCCTCCTCAAGGTTTGGCTATATTTGGTTCAGTCTGTAGCTCGGGGAGCTTTGCCCTAGGTTTTGACCATTTGTGGCATGTCGAGATTGCTCCGCCGCCGCCGTCGCCGCTTCCCACTACCGGCCACCGCACCAGCTAGCTTCCCCACATCGAGGGCAAGTCACCTGTGGCCTTGCATGGCTCTATAAACTATCGCATGGCAAGTTGCCATTAGAGCACCAAGCTTGGTAGCTTGAAGCTTGAGTTCGGTTGATTGATGCCACCTGCTGCTGAAGCTCCACGCAGAGGCCTACCTGGCACTCCCTTCAACCTCCTTAAGCTCACGCTTGCGCAAAGAGTCCCCTAGAACCAGAGCTTTGCTGTGTGGTCTGTACCCGAGCTCTTGGTGTTTGCATGCATGGCCGAGGTTGGTTGCACCACGATTCCAGCAGTGCTATGACTCTCAAATGGTGAGCCCTTGGACCCGTTTGGTCCTCTAAGCATGGTGCTCACATTAGTTTGCATAGGGAGCTAGTGAAATTGCAAGTTAGGCAAGCTAGTGCTCTATTGGGGCCAAGGTTACCTGTTACATTGCCCCAGCAGCTTTACAGCTTTATTAGGGCAAGCCTCTATTTCCTCATGATCCCAGGAGCTTGATGCTCACCCTACTTTAGCAATTGACTGAGTAGTTTAGTGGATCTAGTAAGTTAAGCCCTAAATGGGCACTTGATGGCTCTTAAGCCATTCCAGCAGCTTGGCTGAACCCTCAGGGTGAGCCTCTGAGTCCCCTTGACCTACTGAGCATGATGCTCACCCTAAATTTGGGTTTGGTCAAGAGTAGGAATGAAAATTGGCAACTTGAGCTTAATTGCATAGTAAATGTTGACCCGAAGTTGTCCTCGAATTCTGTGCTGCTTCCAAATGGTGAGCACGACATTCAGTGCGTCGAGGCCCACCAACTGGTGCCCTCGGATCAGTTCAAAAATATTTAGAAATGAACTGCAAGCTAAAAAGGTGTTAAAAAGAATATTAGTATGCAATTTTGAGAAACCCTAGGGGTCTAATTGCAATTGTAGCCCCATGGGCTATTTTGGGCTGTGTGCCCATGATCTCTAAACCCTTCGTTGGAAATCCGACGGCTTTCGTTGAGCGGGAATTGGATTCCGAACCGTAAATCGGCAAAATCGTCGATTTATCGGCTATTCGGCATTAATCACACAATTCGGGGAATTGTGGTGATTAATTATTGATGCTAGATGTTCTTGGCTATTCCCGATGCTGTCCTGATAGGTCCAGTGATTTCAGTTTAGCGTTGGTGACTTCTGGAGCCGAAATTGGCTTATTCGGAGGTATTTTCGATATTTATGGCACCGTATGAGTATAGAGTCGCACACACTGGAGTTGGTGTGCCCGAACGTCTTCTGTGAAGCGTTCCGGGGTAGCATGTTAAGTTTTGTTAAATTCGGAGACTTGTAGTTACTGATCGGATCATAGTGATCAATCGGCGGATTTTCAAAAATTCCGGAAGATCCCGGGACTTCGGCAAAGTTTCCCGTTTAGCATGTCTGCACTCAGTGAGTCAGTTGGTTGGGTATGAGTGAGTCTTTTTCTGACATGTGATTATGATTCAGGTCCCAGCAGTCAGTCACCAGTTCGTGAGCCATTCAGCGGTTCCCGCGATCGTCTATCCTGAGGTGGGTTTATCTTCGGTCCGGATTTTTATTATTTCGGCCCTATGGGGTACCGTGGTAGGTCGGACCCCTAATTTTGGTGTAGCCTTGATCCTATGCATGTGCCTTTCTATTTGCTTTCATTCCAGTATTCAGTCATTACAGCTATGTTGCCTTGATCTTACAGTTGAGCTCTCTATATGCTTTCATTCTCAGTACTTAGTATGTATAGTGATATACATCTGGACATATGTCATGCATGATTGGACATTAGTTAGAGTGATTATCAGTTCACTTCATATCAGCATTTCCTATTCTTCTCCTGCATGCTAGAATTGTTAGATGTATGCCCTAGAAGCCAACTTGGCCGACACATGTATTCTTTCTAGGATATAAATTTGTATTTGACATTTTACATTATGAATGTTATTGGATTTTTATTTCCATTCATGTTGTGCATGTGTTCATGAATTGTCCAAGGAATTAATAAGATGATGATACTGTCTGCGATCTCGAATGACTCATCTCGCGCGGTTCCTCTGGGGATTTATTCCCGTGGGATGGTATTCACGATTCAGATGGGTATTTGTATGTGTGGATGGGTATATGTGGGTATCAGGTATTGCGGATTCATGACTTCCAATAGGCGCAAGCATCTATTGTTAATTACCCCAGTGTGATTGGGGCACCTTCGATTAAGAGACCTTTATGAGAAGGATAGAATAAATCGTATCCTAATGGTTGACCAAATCCTAAGTATATGTGTTAGGATTTAGCTGGATTTAAAATTGACTTGATCCCGATTATATGTGTTGAGGACTAGTCGACATTAAACTCTAATTATATGTGTTAGAGTTTAATTGGGTTCGATTGGCTCTAAGTGTATGTATTAGAGTCCAATTATATTTGATTCCATATTTGGCGTATGTTCCAAAGTGGATACATGACCAAACCTCAATGATGTGTATTGAGGTGGGTCTGATTTGATGCTACTCGAAAGTAGGATATGGCTAAGTCCTACATGTATTAGGATTGGCCGAGTTTGATATGTTTTTCACTCTAGTTATATGTGCTAGAGTGGGAGGTTGATTAACCCTAAGTATATGTATTAGGATTAGTTGAGTTGATTTGGTTTCTACTCTAGATTTATGTGCTAGAGTAAAACGTTAACTACACCCTAAGTATGTGTATTAGGGTTAGTTGGGTTGGTTTGGATGAACTCTATGTATATGTGTTAGAGCTCGATCGAATTGGATTTGGCTAAATTCTAAGTGTATGATTTAGAATCTAGTCGGTTTGGATATAATTTTGCCTTAATTATATGTGCTAAGGCGATGAGATTGAATGAGTTTTGGGTTTTATTTGTGGGTTAGAACGGGTTTTGGATTTTATTTGTGGACTAAATGGGTTTTGGGTTTTATTTGTGGACTGAATGGGTTTTGGATTTTATTTGTGGATCGAATGGGTTTTGGGTTTTATTTGTGGATCGAATAGGTTTTGGGTTTTATTTGTGGACTCGACTTATATTATATCTGGACTGAATTTAGGACCCGTATGTGGACTGAGCCTTATTTTCATATGGGTAGATTTGAGGCCCGCATATGGGTTGAACCTTATTAGTCTCTTTTGAATCGGACTTAGGCTCCAAGTTGATTAGAACTCATTTGAATTTTGTCTGGATTCAAAGAAATCCCCATTTATTTCAATATTTTTGTTTGATTTGGGGTTCGCAGAAAATCCCTTATTTTATCTTGGGATCCGGAGGAATACCGTTATTTTATTTTGATGTGGGGTCCTAAGAAATTTCCTTTTTTTTTTTGAAATTATTTGGGATCCGAAGGAGTTCCTATTTTTAAAATTATTTGGTATCCGGAGAAGTCCTTTATTATTATTATTATTTTTTGTTTGACTTGGGATCCGAAGGAAATCCACTAATCTTATCTTGGGGTTCAATCCCTTTTATCTTGTAATTAGATTTGGGATCCGAAGGAAATCCACTTTGACTTTGTAATTTGATTTGGGATCTGATTCCTTTTTGGCTTAACCTAAGTCCGGATGTCCGAAGAAATCATCCGAACCGGTTTTTTTCCTTTTTTTTTTTTTTGAGTCTAAAGTAAGGGGCGTCCGAAGAGGTCCCGAACCGGCTTTAAAGAAATTTATTTTCTTTTTTTTTTTTTTTTTTTTTTCTTTCTTTTCAACCTGAAGTAAGGGCGTCCGAAGAGGTCCCAAACCGGCTTTAAAGAAAATATATTTTTTTCCTTTTTCTTCTTTTTTTTTTTTTTTTTTCTTTTCTTTTCAACCTGAAGTAAGGGGCGTCCGAAGAGGTCCCGAACCGGCTTTAAAGAAATTTATTTTCCTTTTTGGTTTTTTCTTTTTTTCTTTTCTTTCTTTTCAACCTGAAGTAAGGGGCGTCCGAAGAGGTCCCGAATCGGCTTTAAAGAAATTTATTTTCTTTTTTTCTTTTTTCCTTTCTTTTCTTTAAAGAAATTTATTTTCCTTTTTCCTTTTTTTTTCTTTCTTTTCTTTCTTTTCAACCTAAAGTAAGGGGCGTCCGAAGAGGTCCCGAACCGGCTTTAAAGAAATTTATTTTCTTATTTTCTTATTTTCTTTTCTTTCTTTTCAACCTGAAGTAAGGGGCGTCCGAAGAGGTCCCGAACCGGCTTTAAAGAAATTTATTTTCTTTTCCTTTTTTTTCTTTTCTTTTCTTTTTTTTTTTTTTCTTTTTTTTCTTTTCAACCTGAAGTAAGGGGCGTCCGAAGAGGTCCCGAACCGGCTTTAAAGAAATTTGTTTTCTTTTCTTTTTTTTTTCTTTTTTCTTTCTTTTTACCTGAGAAATACGTCAAAAAAAAAAAGGGCAAGGAAGTCGATCGGAGGAATTGAGGAAGTCGCTCGGAGTTGCTGAGAAAGTAGATCAGTGTTGCTGAGGCAGTCGACCGGAGTTGCTGAGGAGGTCGATCGGAGGAGTTGAGGAAGCGCTATTTTTTTTTTTTTTTTTTTTGGGCGATGAGAGATATGTAGTGGAGTCTGGAGGAGGTTTTTTTTTTTTTTTTTTGTAGTGGAATATTGGAGGTCGATTTTTTTTTGCGGTGGATATGGGAGGTTATATTTTTTTGTGGTGGAATATGGGAGGTTATTTTTTTGTGGTGGAATATGGGAGGTTGGTTTTTTGTGGTGGAATATGGGAGGTTATATTTTTTGTGGTGGAATATCGAAGGTTGTTTCTTTTTGTGGTGGAATCTGGGAAAAAAAAAAAATTTGTGGTGGAATATGGGACGGGTTTTTTCTTTTGTGGTGAAATATGGGAGGAGTTTCTTTTTTTGTGGTGAAGTATGGGAGGAGTTTTTCTTTTGTGGTGAAATATGAGAGGAGTTTCTTTTTTTGTGGTGAAGTATGGGTGAAGTATGGGAGGAGTTTCTTTTTTTGTGGTGAAGTATGGGAGGAGTTTTCAGACCAGGCCAAAGAGGAGTTTTCAGACCAGGCCAAAGAAAAATATCCCTCTATTTATAGTGGGGAGTGGTAGAGAAATATCGCGTGGGGTTTGTTAGGATTTGTTAAAAGGTTGGCGAGAATGTGCGGGTTTGTTGAGGAACGTACGTGGGAATGTGGTTTCGTTGAGGAAAGTACGTGGGAATATGGTTTCGTTGAGGAAAATACGAGGTTCAAATTTGAGGAAGTTATTATATCCAAATTTCAAATTTTAAATTTCAAATTTCAGATTTAAATTTTAAAATTGAAAGGCTATGTTTAAATTTTAAAATTCAAATCTTAAAATTGAATATGTTCAAATTTCAAAATTGAATGGTTATGTTCAAATTTCAATATGTTGAGGGGGTATGGTTATGTCCAAATTTTAAATTTCAAATTTCAAATTTCAATATGTTCGAATTTTAAAATGTTCAAATTTCAATATGTGTTCAAATTTCAAAATTGAACGGTTATGTTCAAATTTGAGAAAGTATGATTGTATTTGAATTTCAAAATTGAATATGTTATGTTTAAATTTGAGGAAGAATGGCTGTATTTAAATTTCAAATTTCAAAATTGAATATGTTCAAATTTCAAAATTGAACGGTTACGTTCAAATTTGAGGAAGTATGGTTGTGTTTAAATTTTAAATTTCAAATTTCAAAGTTGAATATGTTTAAAATTGAGAAAGTATGGTTGTATTTAAATTTCAAATTTCAAATTTTAAAATTGAATATGTTCAAATTTTAAAATTGAACGATTAACGAACGAGGAAAGTTCAAAATTGAATTGAGAGATATTTTAAAATTTGGTTGGAGATTTGAATATGAATTTGGATAAGCCGGTTGAAAAATATTTTTAAATTTGATTGAAAATTCAAAATTCAATTTGAATATAATTTTTTTTGAAGTTAAATTTTTAAACAAAAAGTTTACTATAATGTAAGTCCCGCTGGGCACAAAAAAAAAATAGGATCCGACTTAAAAATCGACGGAGATTTGATGAGACCCATAAGCTTGTGTTCACAAATGGCCTAAGCTTGTGTTCACAAATGGCCTATTAAAGAATTGAATTTGTTGGACCCAAATTATTAATATGTTAAAAATTTTGGGCTTTTACGGGGCTTATATAGACAAATCAATATTACGGACCAACCATAATCTTTTCCCGTATTTTTTTTTTATTATAATTTTTTTTTATGCCAACAGATACGTATTCTCAAGAGTTGAGAATTTGAGACATGTATCATTAAAGATTAATTTCTAAATGCTCCTGATGAATGGATCATCACGGGGACAGTGATTGATCTGGTGAGATTGGTGCACAGATCGCTTCTCTTTTAGGGTAGACGAGTCTCGAGTCAACAGTGTGGGGACACTGGAGCGAATGTGCAGGTGGTTGTTGGAGAACAAGGGTACCGAGCGTGACCATAACGAGAAGTCACTTGGATGTCTACTCACTCGTCAGTGACTTACTCGATGTTGCAGTAGTGTGACTGGTCCTTTGACCTGCGGTGTCTCGGTTATTCACAATGGGGTTACTGTAGTTTGACTGTACATACACTTGGTCCCTAGCCATTTGGGTCCTTGCAGTGAGTGCATGCTGGTTGTAGTAGGTTCGTTGTAGGAATAGGGTGTACATCTATATGGAATCTATCGCCCTTAGTAGATAAGGGAGTTAGTCCTATGTGATTTATGAGATCGAGTTTAGAAGACCTTGGCCAAGGCATAGTAAATAACGGAAAGGGTTTCCGATATTAGAAACTCGAGTCGAATAAATTTGACATATGACAGATGATGGGGTTTGACGAGCAATTCCATGACCTCCGTCTAGTCGGGACTCCGGATAGAAGGATTGTATCACACGTTAACTGCACCTCGAGGTTCAGTATTCCATTCTACTGGAATGCCACTATATGCTGCTAGGCGTCAATGGTGGATTGTGAGACTCACGAGAATTATCTGGATGATCGATAATTCTTATTAGGTTGAGTTTGAATTGCTCTAACCCACTGAAAAGAGTCTTAGTAATATTATTGATGGTGATCACAATATATCTCACTACCAGATAGAATAGAACCTATGGGGTCACACACATAAGAGGTTATGACTGATCGGATAGTTAGATTGCGATTTTTGAATCGCCTGAGGACTTAATTATCAATATGTTGATAATTGGACTAATTTGTAATTGTTACAAATTAGGGATATTAAAGTGCAAATGTTGCAAGAAAGGACTTACTAATAGTTAGTGAGTTGTGAGAGGATTTAAGTGCAAATGTTGCATTAATGATTTGATTTGATCAAATTAGGATTGCGTTCAAGTCGAATTAAATTAGGATTTAATCGATTGAACCGATTAGGGATAAGATACACTTAAATCTAATTTTAAGTTTATCTTAATGTTTATCTTAATAATTATAAAAGGGATTATATCCCTCTTTATACGTATGAGTTTTCTTTAAGAGAAAAAAAGGAAAAGAGAAAACCCTAGCCGTCATCTTTTTTCTCATTTTCCTCTTTTCTAAATATCCACATTAAAAGAAAGACGTTCTCTGTATGGGAGCTTGCACCCAGGTGAGAATTTCGATCAAGTCGACAACCTCGTGTGGATACCCGTAGAGGCCGGACGCGTGTGCGGCTTCAAGAGAACCAAATTCTACGATCATCAAATTGCAGTGTAGATCTCCCCGCGCAAAGGTGAAGATTAGATCTTCGTTCTTCGTTTAATCTTAAATACATGAGGGATCCTATTTTGCGTGGTTTTTGAGATCAGATCTCAAGTTTTTCAAATATTTGTTTATTTGATTTCTTTTTCCGCTGCGTTTATTATGCGCAAAATTCTAACAAGAATAGGAGTTTAGCTTCTGCTATACAGTTCAATTTACAGTTCTGCCATTCAGTTTAGTTTCTCGCTATGATTTCAGATTCAGTATTTGGTATATCCATATATACAGCTTGACAAATGTCATGTTTGCTTTGTCACCAGCCTAGTTATATTAGCCTTTCCTGTTCTATGTTGCATGATAGAATAGGTATCACGCCCCGGGGTCGAAACTGTGACCCGGGCTCGCCAACAGATCCGCCACCTATGCGAAAACCCCTCATAGGTGAAGCGTCCAACCTACAAAGAAAAATCTACTACAGCTAAACAGATATCAGAGCTGTAAAATAAAAAGCTGTAAAACTCAAATCCAACACTGTACAACTGGAAAAATGATACAATATCCATCTCCCAAAAATAGAATCATACAATAACCTCTGATACAACATCCATGAACTCAAATGGGGAGATAAACTAAAATAATAATACACCAGTGTACAAGCTCTCAGTACAAGTCAGATCCTCACAATACAACAATCTCTCAAAAGTAGAAATAAAATAATCTACTGACTGTACTACAGATCTCCAATGTGGGGGTACAACTACTCTCCAAAGACAGATAGGGATCTAGCTCGCGACTCCCCTGCCTCGAACAACAACAGTAGAGTAAATATCTCCCGCAGATGACTCTGCAAAACAAAGAAGAGGAAAGAAAAAGAAGGGGGTTCTGTGTGAGAACTACATCAACACGCAGTTCTCAGTGGGTACCGCCACCAAGCCCAACGGTCTGCCCACTAAGTCTACTAGAGGCATAAGATAATAATGCAGTAAAAACTGAACAAGAAAAGCTGGAGATACTCTATAGCTACCATGCCTCTATCTAAATGCTCAATGGGTGATACAGATGAAAAGATATTCAACCACTCGCACCCAAGGTGCTCAATCGACCTAATTGAACTGACTGCCTCATAGGGTCCAGTCAAGCTTTGCCCTATCTACTGCCATTACATCCACGAAGGACTGGACTTACGTAGGGCGTCCGTGACTGCCAAAACTGGCCCAGCCAAAAGGACTGCGTCCGTGACTGCCTAAACAAAGGCCCAGTCAGAGGGACAGCATTGACAAGTCGCGATACGAAAGTAATAGGCCCACTCCGGATGGGGCACTCGAGGGGCGCGACCCCACCGAGGAAAAAGATATCCGCGCATCTCTGTCAAGCTCAAAGTGGCTCATGCAGGCTATAGTCAAAATCCATGCTCACTCTCAGAATGGAAGGACTCAAGATCCTCAAACATCTTGCACGATGGTCGGAGTACTCTCAATGACTCAGCTAACCATCTCTCATGAATCTCGAGACACTAACGAACTCAACCAACTCGTGACACAAAATACACTGGCTGGAGATACTCCACAGTCGGGACCACCGTCGACCCAAACAGCTCCCAAAACGAAACACCCAACTCGCCACGCTAAACACACAGGCTGGAGATACTCCACAGCCGGGATCGACCCACAACTCGGGGCTAACAAAACTGGTTGGACGACACTCAACGACCCGGGACCATCGTCAACCCAAACGGTTCCCAACAACACTGACCGGAAGATACTCGACGGCACGGGACCACCGTCTACCCAAACGGCTCCCAACAACACTAACACAAGTCTAATCTCAGCTACCAGACTCCACTCAGCCCCTAGACACGAGTGCAATAATGTCCCACAATAACTTGACTACTCGGCCCACTATCCGGGCAAGAAAAAACGAAGTCCAGGAAATATGCAAGGTGTGGGATGTCTAAAGCATAAAAGAACCTAGCCCAAGTGAAGGTTCTCTACCAGTCTGGTTAAACATGCATCATATGACGGGTTGCTAGGTCAAGTTCCAACAATAGCATATAATTTAACAAAGCATAAATAGAAAATCTCATCTCTCATAAGCATGCTTTCTATCTCCTCTAGCATAAAATAAACATATCCATTTAACATCATGCGAGGTATCAAATCTACCAAAACATGTACAAAAAAGTCGAGTAAGCATCAATCCATATGATCTAGGCCATTCCTCATGCTTACATCTCAATCCTAGAGATTGTACATTTAATCATGCATGCTATCAATCACAGTGGGTAACACTCCCTTAGGTAAGCTTCTATTGATCATAATCATGGATATCTAAAACTTGCAAGTTTTCATTAGACATAACATGAATAATATATCTTGCAATTTCTCAACAAATACCACTTACCAAGCTTACATCTCAACCATATGTTGGTACACTAACATGCATGCATTCTATCAGATAGAATTAGAGAACCGTCCACCGGTTCTGGAGACGAAGCAACCCACCTGAATCGCTTTCCGCAGACAAAGCCGAAGTCGGTGAAGTGCATAGCCACTCACTACCAAAATTCGCCGAAACCGCATCCTCGGTACTCGGTCGCACAAGCCTCTGCTCAAACCAACATCCCAGCCAACAACACAATCAATACCTCAAACAGCATTTGCTGTTTTGCAAGCCAGCACAGAAAAGGGGATTTTTCACCTGCGTGCAGTCCTCGGAAAAATCCAAAAAAATCACGATTGCAATCCTCGCGACGTGTAGATGTAAATCGAGTATTTATACTACTAATTCCGGCACCTGTAAGCCAAGATACGCCCAAAACATCATGGTAAGCCAAATTCCCTCACAAACACAAGTCTGCGGAAATCAGTCCCAAAGAAGCTTAAACATCACCTTCGAAATGACCTCCAAAAATTCTAATAAAAATACAGTTGCACTCCTCTCGAAGCGTAGATGTCAATCGAGTCCTCACAGGCTGAAATCCGACAACTAGGCACCAAGATAAAAATCCAAAAAGCTCCGCTGTCCAAAACATTATCGCACAAAAAGGGGATCAAAAAATGCCTCGAAAACCCCACCAAAAACTCGAAACGAAGTGAAGTGATCAACACAGAAATCGAAGGCGTACCTCTCATGAACGTGCTGCCACAAAAATCAGCTCAAAACTCCATCGGGGTAGTCCAGGGGACCTCGTGGACTGAAATGCGACGGTAGAAACCAAAACGAAGGAGCGTCGAAGTGCGCCGCGTCGCAGAAAACACTGATGCCACGGCCTCCAAAAATTCCCAAGATCCATCGGAGAGTAGAGGACACAGTGGTTAAGTTCTATGCTAAAAAGGGGGGCTCCAGAAATCCAAAAATCCCGCACAAAAGGCATCCATTGCCTATTTATAGGCTGAAATCCAAGGGGAAAAACACACTTCGAGCGCCCGAATCTTCCCCGAAAAAGTCCCCAAAACCATTAGTGCCCGAATCACTCTCGTCGCGCCACATGGCGCCGAACAGCAAACAGCGGATCTAGCCAGCCATGCTGCGCCGCGTGGCCCGCACCCACCGCGCTGGTGGTTGGCGCCGCCAACCCCGCGCCGACACGTGGCCGCACCCGCCTGCCCCGCGCGGTACGGCCACCTACCCCCGCCACGCCGCTCACGACTTGCACAGTGGCCGGCCCAATCCGCAGTCGCCACGCGTCCCAGGCCGCCACTCGCTGCGTCCAGTGCACGCGCCTGCCATGGACCGCGCCATCTTGTAGTGCTGCATGGACCACGCCGCGTGAGCCGGCCACTCCCGTGCCGCCACGCGTCCCCGCGCCGGTCCATGCACCCGACCGTGCGACTCCGTGGACCGCGCGCGCTGCGCCGGCCAATCAAGCTCCGCCACGTGGCACCTCGGCGGTCCACGGCTCCTCCTGTGCACCCGAAAATACAGAAAACTTCCGGGTGTCCGTTCTCGGGCGTCCGGACTCAGAAAAATACATCCAAATAGTCGATTTCCATCGTTTTTCCACGTTGAATCCAAAAACGGCATCCGTTTTATCCGAAACTCATTCCAATTGTTGACGGAGGCATCCAAAGGCAACCTTGATCCATTTTCGCGCGGAGTCCTTTTCTTGAGTCCGCTTCGCGCACAAACACCTCCAACACACAGCCTAGGCCTCCAGAAGCCGCTAGTCCAACAGTAATCCTCTTGCGGGGATTCGGGTCCTCACATCATCCTCCATTAAAAGAAAGTTTCGTCATCGAAACTAACACAACTCAAAGGGAGTCTCAAATACCAGTACAACTCAAAAGGGTAGGTATCCATCAACACCATCTCCAGCTCCCAAGTCGCCACTCAACCCCCCCTCCCCCGTGAATACTCCTCAACAACTACAATAACCAGTATGGCATGGCCCGATTGCGCAATTCCCTCATCTCATGAGCCAGAATTCACAACGGCCGTCCATCGTACTCCCAACACTCACAGATCTCAAATAGAGCGAGTCAATCACGGGCGAGGGATCCAAAAGTATAACACTCCTGAGCTGAGACGTGGAAAAACCTCAGGGACTCCAACAAAAGGGTGGGAAAAAAAAATGCAAGAACAACCAGTGCAACACGCACCAACACCACACCCTAGTGCCAACTCAATCAGGGTGACCCGAAACACACCCACACGATCAACCAAGAAGAAAAGGAGCCCTAACAAGCTGGGGTCCTCACTCGGTCACTCCCGAATCCTGACCATCCGAGTCGACTGCTCCACCGCAGTCTACCATCAAAAGGGACCCTCAGGGACACAACCTCTAGCCCTGTTTACCTCCACAGTTCCACACGACGCCAGCTGTGGAATCATCAAACTCAACCCCAGACAGCTCTCCCGCTCAAGGTATCTGCCACCACAGTGGCCCTGTCGGGGTGATACTAGATGCTCATCAATAATCCAACAGTAACTCCACAGCCACTATGGGAGGCATCACTATAACACGCAAATCCATCTCCCATCATTGGCAATACTAAATTGGTGCTGGAATCAGTCTCATCATCCATTCGTCAAGCTCTGCTGGCACTGTCCAGTCCAAGAAGCTCCTAGCTTCAACAATCAGTGTCGGTCTCGGCCAATCTCGAATAGCATCTATTTTGGCTGGATTTCCACAGCCGCTCCAACGGCTAGAATAATGTAGCCCAATAAGATATGCTCCTGAAGCTAAAACTCGTACCTCAACAACTCGGCATATAGCTTTTCCCTCGCATATATTGTAGCACCATGCACAAGTGCTCCTCATGTTCCAAGTCACTCTGGGAGTAAATCCAAATATCTATGCATACCACTTTTACCAATCCGTCCAAGTACAGCTGGAACACACAATTCCTCAAATCATAAAGGCGGCAGGGCATTAGTCCATCCACTTGGCCTCACTATGAGCTCATAATGCCCCTACCGTGTCCTGAACGCCGTCTTGGCAAAATTCTCGGCTGTATAATTCCAAATAAATACATGCCTCATAGAAGAACAACTGCCGGAGTATAACTCAATCAAATTGTCCTAAATAAAACCCGGACCTGCCAGTGCTCAAACCACAAAAGAACCCTCACCGTCGTGTATCAACGACGTGGCATTGGGTCAAACAGACCCCTCGATCCATCAGATCCTGCAACTGCGCTATCAGCTCTCTCAGCTTTACTGGTGATATCTAATAAAGTGCTGTCGAGGTTGGCGCGGTTCCCAGAACCACGTCAATCGCAATCTCAATCTCCCTAACCGGCGACATCATCATCAGCTCAGGTAGACTCACACCCGAGATCTCATGGGCAATAGGGATATCCTTGAGTCCCAGTGCCGCCGTAGGCACCTCTCACACTATCGCTGTAACCTGTGTGCTCTAATTGTTTCTACAAACAAGCCTCCTCTTGTCTGCCTCGCAGAAGGTCATAGTCATCTCTCTCCGCAGTCAAACATCATGTGGTACTGTGCCAACCAATCTCAAGCACTGGGTCAAAACACCAAACTGCCACAAATACCAATAAGTCTGCCGGTATAACGCGTGCTTTCAACTGTACTGGACATGATCCACAAGGCTCCTCTACATGCACAACACCGACAGGAACTTGTACCTCTAGTGCACGTGGTAACGACTCTGCCTCTAGTCCATGCAGGAATGCACAATGCTCTAACTCGAACTGCTATAATGAAACCATACTTGCGACAACCCAAACCACCGTCGTGGCGCCCTCCAGCCGGGCGGCACAAACTCATCCGCT
This sequence comes from Tillandsia leiboldiana, assembly GCA_029204045.2. Lineage (NCBI taxonomy): Eukaryota > Viridiplantae > Streptophyta > Magnoliopsida > Poales > Bromeliaceae > Tillandsia > Tillandsia leiboldiana. The sequence continues at coordinate 7,612,057 of CM055076.1, read as the reverse complement.
CAATGTAGGTGGTCGTCGCTCAGTCTGCCTCGTCATCAAAGTCCAGTTTGTCAGAAAATATCTATACCAATCACATAGGGAGCACGACCTCTGCCTCTGCTTACACTGAGGCAACGAATGTGGTCCTCCGCAGATAACACATCCACGCTACCGCCACTGCTGATACTAATGCTGATACTGCTATCGGGGTCCACCCGACCTCTGGCGTCTCAGAAATCCACTAACCTGGGAAAGGAAATCGGGAATGCCTCTGCCGGCCGATCTGTCCTCCATCACCTAGCGCCAAACGCCTCTATCTAGAACTTGCCTCTGGCAGCAGATCCCTATCCAAAGAAACTGCAGCGCCCCGCTCAATACTCAACGCCTACTCCATCGCGGCATCCTAAATCTGTAACGGAGGGACCGAATGAGCTAAAAGGTATCCTGGCGCAATCCACTCCCAGACACACATATCTTATGCGCCTCGTCCCTCTAAACATGGAGCGCGCAGTTCAATAACTGCGTAAACTCTTTGACACAAGGAGGCTCTCAAGTAGTCTCTCCATCACCACCAACCACGATTCTGCCTCCAAAGGCTCCAAATTCAAACCTACGAATCGGGGTGGTTCATCTGTCGAAACTGGCTCAACTGATCGATGATGTCCTACAGCTCATCTGCTGTCAGCTATCCACCCTGCCTCGATGCCTCGGCACTAATATCGGCACGGAGGGGGCTACTTAGTGCTCCGATTACTGTATCACCCTAAACCAGCTGCCCACTCCGCCACTGATATGCCTATACCAATCCTGCCATCTGGGTCTGGAGCTCTCTAACCTCAATCTGGGTATCCAGGCCAACTCTAACAGCTCAGGCTCAACTACTGCGACAGGATGCACATAGGACAAAACCCAGCGTCGGGGAGACACCGCTCACCATGACCAAAAATCGCAACATAGCACACAACAAACACTCGACCCAATCCAGCGAAAGTCTAGAGCATGTCACCGATTCTGGAGACGAAGCAACCCACCTGAATCGCTTTCTGCAGGCAAAGCCGAAGTCAGTGAAGTGCGTAGCCACTCACTGCCAAAATCCGCCAAAACCGCATTCTCGGTACTCGGTGGCACAAGCCTTTGCTCAAACCAACATCCCAGCCAACAACACAATCAATACCCCAAACAACATTTGCTGTTTTGCAAGCCAGCACAGAAAACGGGATTTTTCACCAGCGTGCAATCCTTCGAAAAATCCAAAAAAATCACGGTTGCAATCCCCGCGACGAGTAGATGCAAATCGAGTATTTATACTCCTCATTCCGACACCTGTAGGCCAAGATACGCCCAAAACATCACGGTAAGCCAAATTCCCTCACAAACACAAGTCTGCGGAAATCAGTCCCAAAGAAGCTTAAACATCACCTTCGAAATGACCTTCAAAAATTCTGATAAAAATATGGTTGCATTCCTCTCGAAGCGTAGATATCAATCGAGTCCTCACAGGCTGAAATCCGACAATTGGGCACTAAGATAAAAATCCAACAAGCTCCGCTGTCCAAAATATTGTCACAGAAAAAGGGGGTCAAAAAATGCCTCGAAAACCCCACCAAAAACTCGAAACGGAGCGAAGTGATCTAAATTGAAGGCGTACCTCTCGTGAATGCGCTGCCATAAAAATTGGCTCAAAACTCCATCGGAGTAGTCCAGGAGACCACGCGGACTGAAATGCGACGGTAGAAGCCAAAATCGAAGGAGCGTCGAAGTGCGACGTGTCGCAGAAAACGCCGATGCCACGGCCTGCAAAAATTCCCAAGATCCATCGAAGAGTAGAGGACATAGTGGTGAAGTGCTCTGCTAAAAAGGAGGGCTTCAGAAATCAAAAAATCCCGAACAAAAGGCATCCACTGCTTATTTATACACTGAAATCAAAGGGGAAAAACACACTTCGGGGGACACTTTCCGGGCGCCCGAATCTTTCGGGCGCCTACAGTACCCTGAAAAAGTCCCCCAAACCAGCAGCACCCGAATCACTCTCGTCGCACCACGTGGCCCCGAACAGCAAACAGCGGATCCAGCCAGCCACGCTGCGCCGCGTGGCCCGCACCCACCGCGCGGGTGGTTGACGCCGCCAACCCCGCGCCGACACGTGGCCGCGCCCGCGTGCACCCGCCTGCCCCGCATGGTACGGCCACCTACTCCCGCCACGCCGCTCACAACCCGCACAGTGGCCGGCCCAATCCGCAGCCGCCACGCGTCCCAGGCCGCCACGCGTCCCAGGCCGCCACTCGCTGCGCCCAGTGCACGCGCCTACCATGGACTGCGCCATCCTGCAGCGCTGCGTGGACCGCGCCGTGTGAGCCGGCCACTCCTGTGCCGCCACGCGTCCCTGCGCCGGTCCATGAACCCGGCTGCGTGACTCCATGGGCCGCGCGTGCTGCGCCGGCCAATCCAGCTCCGCCACGTGGCACCCCGACGGTCCACGGCTCCTCTCGTGCACCCGAAAACACAGAAAATATCTGGGTATCCATTCTCGGGCATCCGGACTCAGAAAAATACATCCAAATAGCCGATTTCCATCGTTTTTCCGCGCTGAATCCAAAAACGGCCTCCGTTTTATCCGAAACTTATTCCAATTGTTGACGGAGGCATCCGAAGGCAACCTTGATCCATTTTCGCATGGAGTTCTTTTCTTGAGTCCGCTTCGCGCACAAATAACTCCAACACACAGCCTAGGCCTCCAGAAGCCGCTAGTCCAACAGTAATTCTCTTGCGGGGATTCGGGTCCTCACAATAGGAGTACAGTTATGTTATTTAGCTTCAGTTTTACAGCTCAGATATTCAGTTTTTGTTGTTCAGATTCAGTTATACAGTACCAGTTGAGATTACAGATTTAGCATCCTGACAGGGATTTTTCGGCTTTATGCCGTGTGCTTGGTCTTTAAACAATGAGCTTGAGCATCAGTATTATGATCGCCACAGAGCCAGCTGTACTTTTCACGTACACTAGCGAGCTGATCCTCCGCAGTGGTGTACTTTACCGGTAAAGTGGTCGACAGTGGCGACCCGTGAGCCCAGAGGGTTATGACAGCAGATTGGTGTGCAGGTGGTATTTAGCCTGATGTCCCCGTGACCAATAGTGGCTGGTGATTGGGTACTCTACTTCTAGTAGTGATGCATGATCTATTGATATTATTGCTTCAGCATTTATTTATCATGACTGACCCGTGATTATCAGCATTCCCTGTTTATAGCATTGATATTATTGATTATCATACTAGCTCTGCTCTGTAGCATGATCAATTCCTATTTGTCAGATTTGTCAGTTACAACATGAATAGCTTGATATATGAGTACCCCTACTTTCATTTCAGCATGCTTAGATTTCATATCTGTGCCTTGCCTTTCAGCTTTCAGTTTATATTCAGTTATTGCTATCCGCTTATTATGGTATCGGTAGGTACGACTTGCCATTTCTCGGCCCGTCGTGCCCACTGGTATACATTTATGTTGTATCTCATACCCTTTGGGTGACCACCATTTCAGGTCATTCAGGCGTTGAGATGTCGGGACAATCCAGTGAGTTGTCGCGATAGAGTTGTCCCTGCATTTGGCCATAGTGGCCCAGTGCTAAGTATTTTCAGTTCTAGTATCACGACTTTATCCTGATGTCGGTCGCAGCTGATTAGTATCTTGTTGATTTACAGTAGTTGGTTGATCTATTGTTATAGTCTGTGATTTGTTGAGTATTGTTGGATTATGTCATGTGTTTAGATGTAGAACTTTATGTTATGTTTTAGTTAAGTAATTGTCACTCTTCTGATTGATTATTGTACTTCCCTAGCCGAGTATGTATAGGGGAGACTCTGTCCGTGTGGACAGAGGATTTCCTATGCTTGTAGCGGTCTGTCCACGTCCTGGGTTTCAAAGTTTTTAAACTATGATTTAGAAAAAAAGAAAAAAATTAGACCGCTTTTTGAAATTCGGGCCGTGACAGATTAGATGGTATCAGAGAAATAGGTATAAGATACCTAGAAAATGGTTAGGATTGAACCTTAGGATGACTTGTGACTTACGCGAGAGTACGGGTTTAGGACCTCGAGTACGGTATGGTCGGTCGAGTTGTGTCATATCCCTGATCGGTGTGATATAGCTTGGGATTCACGAGTGTTCCGGCAGAGGTAGTGGTGACAGTGAGCGCAGTGGCGCTAGCATGGTTGTAGTACTGATCGATATCAGTGGCCTATGGGCCAGATAGTAACCCTGATTGGGTTGGTGTTGTATTCAGGTCCCACTTCTTGCATTGGATTTCGTGGATCATTTCAGATTCTCTATATATTTACAACAATAGTAGCTATTGTGGTTATGCCTTAGAGAGGTTGTAATGGTGGTGTGGTGTCCCGGTTTTTCCGTACGACCTGTCTGGGAGGTCGGCGGTGAGAAAACACCTATTATTGGTGTATCGAGCCCGTTGTGCATCAAACGGATGCCAAAAACGGACTCAGCGCATGAAAACATTGAAAATCGGCTATTTTCGGGCTAAACGGGCCAAACGGGCCGATTTTTCGGGTGGGCCGGTCCACGGCCCACTTGCCGTTCACCGGTAGCAGCAAACGGAGCGCGCTGCCACGAGGCGCGCGCCGATTGGCGGGTCAAGGCACGCACGATAGCGCGTGGACCGTGCCGGGTGCGGCGCATGGTGGACCCCGCCGGGCCACGTGTCGCCCGCTCATTGGCGGGCGCAATGACCCGGGCGGCCCGCCGTGAACCGCGGCCCACGGTCCCGGCCGTGGACCGCACGGCCACGCGGCGCGCCGCGATTGGGGCGCGCGCGTGCGCCGGGCGCGTAGGACGCGGAGGGAACACGTGGCGGCCTGTGGTGGTTTCGGGCGCGGTTGGCGGGCCGGGCCGGGGGGCTTTTTCAGGCTACTGTAGCAGCCCAAAACCCCCGGGCGCCCGGAAATTGGGCCCAAAAGCCCAATGAAGGGGATTTTTTTTGGGTTTCTTTGGTGGAGGCCTATAAATAGCCCTCTTCTTTGGGCTCTTGGACCTTTTTCCCGAGCCCAAACCCACTTGAGCCCTCAAGAAACTTTGTTGATCATCTTGTGCTGCATCTTGTGAAGGAGGCTCAGATTTTTTGGAGGCCGCGGCATCGACGTCTTCGGCGAGTTAGCGTAGTGAGACGTTCTTTCGTTGGTGGCCCATTTCTGTCGTGTTTCGGTCCACGAGGTCAACAGAGCTACTCCGACGGATTTTTTGGATGATTTTTGCGGCGTCGGATTAACGAGAAGTAAATTTATGATTTTTGTATTTTACACTCCTCCCAGATTTGAGTTTTTTTAGGGGTTTCTGGTATATTTTCGAGCCCTATTTTGCTGGTGGTTTTTCCTGGACAGCAGCGCTTTGTTAGATTTTTATCTCTAGACTTGAATATCGGAATTCGATGTTTAAGGGCTCGATTGACATCTGCGCTTCGCGGGGATCGCCATCATATTTTTATTGGAATTTTTAGAGTTTATCTCGCAGGTGATAATTAAGCTTCTTTGGGACAGAAATTTCAGCAAACTGTACACTTGGAAATTTTTGGGTTGAATGTAATGTTGGACCATGTCTTTGTAACCAGGAGGTGTTTCTGGGTGTTTTTGGGTCCGTTGGATTTGTGGGAATCCGAGGATTGTCCCCGTACAGTTTCAACCTTTTTGTACTTTGGATCAATTTGCACTTCCAGGTGGGTTGCTTCGTCTTCAAAACTGGCGGACTGATCAGTAATTCTATATTGTAGGAAACATGCATGATTGTGAGTGTATTAGGAAGCATGCTAGAAAGAGAGAATTGATGTTACTTGTGTTGCTATGATGATCATATTGATTTATTGCTTCATAAATCTGTAAATTAAATGCTATCTTTGGAACTTGACCTAGCATCCCGTCATATGCTACATGTTTAACCAGACTAGTAGAAAACTCCAACTTGGGCTAGGTTATTTATGATTTAGACATTCCCACACTGTTATCTATTATTTTACCTGGACTTAGAGTTTCCTCGCCCGGATTGTGGGCCGAGTGGTCGGGTTGTTGTGGGATGCATGTTACACTCACGCCTGGGGGCCGAGTGGAGTCTGGTAGCAGTGTTAGATCAGTGTTTTATTTTTGGGAGCCGTCTGAGTCGACGATGGGTCCCGGCTGTGTGGTTTTCCAGCATGTGAGTGAGAGTTGGTGTTGTTGGTTACTGTCGATCTTGTTGATCGTGGATTTGGACTATAGCCTGCATGAGCCACATTTGAGCTCGACAGAGATGCGCGGATACTTTCCTCGGTGGGGTCGCGCCACTCGAGTTCCACTCCGGAGTTGGGCTTATTACTTGCTATCGCGATTTGTCGACGCAGTCCCTCTGGCTGGGCCAGTTTTGGCAGTCACGGATGCCCTACGTAAGTCCGGTCCTCCTTGGATGTAACGGCAGTAGGTAGGCGCAGGTTTGACTGGACCCTATGTGACAGTCAGTGTAGATTGGGTGATTATGTTTGAGAGATAGTAGACGCATCATGTTTCCATCTATTCCACTTCTTGAGCATTTAGATAGAGGCATAGTAGCTGTAGAGTTATTTTCCAGCCTTTACTTTCAGTACTGCATTTGTTACTTTATGCCTCTAGTAGACTTAGTGGGCAGACCGTCGTGCTTGTTGACGGTACCCACTGAGAACTACTGTGGGATGTAGTTCTCACACCCGTTGTGGTGATTTTTTCCACAAGGACCTCTACTCTAGTTCCTGCTGCTCCAGTTGCTGATCCTGCTGATCGAGGTAAGGGAGTCGCGAGCTAGATCCCTACCAGTCTTCTTCCTGTGAGAGTAGATGTACCATTTTGGTGATGTACTTGTACTGTCAGTGATTTTGGGATGTATCATGTATATTTTACTTTTGAGAGCTTTAGTTTTGGAGTGACTTATGTATTGTGAGGACCTGGTATGTACTATTTGAGGATTTGTATATTTTTATTTCAGCAGTTTATTTTTCAGCTCTGATATCTGTATAGTGTAGTTGGTCTTTTGTAGGTTAGTCGCTTCGTCTATACGGGGCTTCCCGTATGGGCGGTGGATCTGTTGGCGAGCCCAGGTCGCAGTTTCGACGCCGGGGGCGTGACAGGTGGTGCACTAGGATTTGAGAGCTTGATGTACCAAGTGGGTTGATAGCCTGAGGATCCGATGGTAGTCTGTAATGAACTCAACTTGTGTTTGATTCACTCATTGTCTGCGAACTGCTAGAGGAGTTGTGATTACCCCTGTCGACGTTTTAAGTGGCGACTAGTGTCTCTATGGCTGTGTTAGCAACTAGTGTGGGATTCGAAGTGTTAGTGAGCACTGAGATATCATTTTCGATTTCCGGTGAGGTGCCAAAGTGGCACTCGTGGCCACGATGTGTTAGTGGCATTTGATATTGATTTTCAGTATCAGTATGGAGATTGGTGTTGTAAGGTACGTTGGTACCTTCTGTTGGTTTTCGGTGTGAGATATGTCTCCAACTAGTTGTTGGTGACAGATTGTGGATGAAATAATCTATCCCGTAAAAAGGAGAATATCATGATTGGGTCTATATGTGTAACTTCCTACAAGTTAGCCTTGCAGTTGCCTTTTGGGCATGGTGTGATTACCCTAGAGGTGATGTCACAGTCTGTGTTGGATTATGGGTAGATCTCAGACCGTACATGTGATGATCCGGACTCCCGCAGGAACTGTGCAACATTAAACAGTGACTGCGGAGAGCTTATATAGTGCAACGGAGCTTGTAGAATCAAAATTGGACATTTAATATAAACTCTGTGCGAAAATCGGAGCAAATGGGATTTTCCGGGAGCTTTCGGCAAAATTTCGGATGAGAATTTGGCGAAATGAACGTCGTATTTGGACTCAGCGCGCGAAAACGATCGAAACGGTATATTTACTTTAATTTTTCGGCACCACGGTACTGTTCACGCCGGAACAGTAACTCCGGCCGCCGGAATTACTGTTCCGGCGAACGGCGAGCGGCGGCGCACGGCGGCGGGCAGGGGCGCAGCGGCGGCACAGCGGCAGAGGGCGGCGGCGCGCGGCGCGGGCAGCGCGGGCAGGCGCGGGCAGGGGGCGCTGGTGCGCGGTCCACGGCCTGGCGTGCACCGGGAGCACCGAAGACCTTCCTTGCCACGTGGCGCTTCCCCATTGGTGGGCCGGCTTCCAGAAGGCACGTGGGATGGTGACACGTGGCAAGCTCCCATTGGCTGACAGGATCCGGAAGACCCGGAGCGCGGACCGGCCATGTGCACCACGTGGCCACGTGGCGATTTTTCATTGGGCCTGCACAGGCTGTTTGCTGTTTTGTGGACACGTGGCGCTTTCTGGTTGGCCCATTTCGGTGTTTCCTGTTCGGATCCGGATCCCGTGTGGGAATATTCCCTTTGGCCCACTATATAAGAGGTCCCCCACCCCCTCTCTTTGCACCTCGGTTTTCGAGCCCTTAGAGAGAGAATCTGAGGTTGAGCTCTTTATGAAAAATCTTCCTCTCTCTCTTCTCTCTCTCTCTAAAGACTCAGAAATTCTGGAGTTATAGATAGTGAGATATCTGCGATGCGGCGCACTGCGACGGTTTTCTTTTTCGGCCCATTTTCCGTCGCAGTTTCGTCGAATATTCACTGCGGGCTAACCGGGTGGAATCTTTGGACAATTTTTGCGGCAGCGCGACCATAAGAGGTAGGGCTTCAATTTCCGTGTTGATCATTTTGCTCCATTTTGTACTTTTGGCACGTTTCCCGAGGTCTCTTTGACCCCTCTTTTTGCTGTGGAAATTTCTGGACAGCGTCAACTTCTCCGATTTTTATCTTGGCGTAGGAGCATCAGATCGAGGTGTTTAAAGAGTCGATTTTGATCTACTCTTCGCGAGGAACGCAACCGTAATTTTTCTGGATTTTCCTGAGCACTGTTTAGAGGTGAAAAACTCCTCTTTTCCTGTGCTATTTAAAAAAATAGCAAATACTGTGCTTTTTGGGATTTGTATTTATACCGGGAGCGTTGATTTGCAGGATTTGAGGACTGTGGACAACCAAGAGACTACCTGAGGTGTAGTTTGAGCTGCTCGAGGTGGGCGGTTGTTGCTTACCTCATTTTTGACAAGCTCACTGGGATTACTGGAACTCCCCTAAAATTTAATATGACAATTGATGAGAACCACTGGGACAAACTAATATGATAATTGATAAGAACCATTGGGACAAACTAACAGGACAACTAACAGGACAACTAACAGGACAAACTAACAGGACAAACTAACAGGACAAACTAACAGGACAACTAACAGGACAATTGATGAGAACTATTGGGACGAACTAATGTGACAATTGACGAGAACCGCTGGGACGAACTCTCCTAAAATTTAATATAACCCCACAGATGATATGATGACTTATATTGGGACACTGTGATTAAGACAAAGGCTATAATCTCGCATGCAAATGACTTTTATTCAGTAAATCAATCTTTTTAAATCTTTGACACTATTTTACAACTTTTAAAATAAAGACAGTTGCATGCATGCCCGGACATCAGGTAGGGCCACTATTTATTGCTACACTATCATATTAAGACTTGACATGTTTTATTGCTCTCTTTTGCTTTCAGTTGCTTGTCGCTCGAGTATGAGCAGGGGTTTGGGATAGTATAGCCAAGGTTATGTTAGATTATAAACTTGTGGGGTGTTGCGGTGACCGCGGACTGTAGGCGGTCGGCCGGATGTTTATCCTTGCATCAGAATAGGGTTGAGTCTGGTCTATTTTAGGCATCAGCAGGGGATCGGGCTTTTCTCTAGTGGATGGTTTTTCCCACTTATTGAGTACTATGGCATCAGATCAGGGTTTCTTAGTGGATGGCTTTTCCCACTTTGATCATAGTCATGATCCAGTCCTGCTGTTTACGACACTTATGATACTTATTGCTGAGGTACTTTTACTCGTGTGGGTCGCTCCCCTCGAGTGCCACTCCGGAGTGTGTTACAGGCAGGCTTGAGTCCTTGAGACTCTCATTCCCTATCGGTGTTATGCATTGGCCAGCATACCCGATTTGGCAGGCAAGGCACAGCAGGCAGTACCAGTTTTACTGGTGGCATAAGATTGGGTTTATTCAGGCAGGCATGTTAGATACTGATGCATACATATAGTCATTCCTTTTGGCACTGCATTTAGAGGCATGCTAATGGTGGTTTCCCCTTTATTCAGCAGTTTTGCTTACAACTTTACCACTTTTTCCTTTCGGGCCTCTAGTAATCCTAGTGGGTGCATCAGAGTTGAGGTTTTGCCCACTAGGGGAGGCTACTGGTTTATCTGGTAGTTCTCACCCCCATTACTGTTTTTCTCTTTCTTCTTCCTTATTTTGCAGAGTCGTCTGCGGGAGCTGCTAGGCTATCAGCGGCTGATAAAGGTAAGGGGATCGCTGAGTAGATAGATCTCCTGTGAGACCGAGAGTGAATTTTAGACAGATGTTGTACTCTTTACTCAGACTGTGGTATTTATTCTTTCTTTGAGTCTGGCACTGGCCAGCTGGTTGTACTATTTTGGTGAGCTGGGAGATTATTGTACTTATTACAGCTTTATTTGTAGTCCCAGTCTGAGATACTATGTGGTTCTTCTACTTCAGCTCTGTATTATGCTCTTTTATTGTTCATATTATATCGGAGCAGGTTACCAGCGCTTCGTGTACTCGGGAAATCCCGTGTGCACGGCGGATCTGTTGGCGAGCCCGGGTTCCGGGGCGTGACAGATTAAGTTGGTATCAGAGCTTAAGGATAGGTCAGTTGGGACTTAGGAAACCCTAGGCTTTTGGCAGACCCTAGGATAATAGGGCGCGAGAGACGAGACATTTTGCGGAAGTCGTTAATTATTGTTTAACTCTTCCAATGAAGGAAGAGGGATCGACATAGCCTACTTCTGGTAGACTGTTATGTTGGCTGCAGACAACATAAAGTCACAGAAATAGGTGAATGTCTTTAACTTTCGCTAGATTGGGTCGTGTGGGGTGATGATACTGAGTGTGGTTTCTTGTGGTAGGATGCCTCCGCAACGTAGAATGTTGACGCGTTCGCAGCCTTCTTCCTCTGAGCCCGAGCCGGAGGAGTCCGAGCAAGGCCAGCAGAGTGAGGTGCAGGAGCTTCAGGCTCAGATGGCCCAGATGGCAGAGGCCGTGCAGCGTCAGGAGGAGGCCATGGGTCGGCTGACGCAGATGTTAGAACAGAGGGCGCAGCCTGTTGTTGCACCCCCTGAGAGTTCTCCCGTACCACCCTCCCCTGCTGTGGCTTCCTCAGTTGGACCGGTGACCACGGCATCCCCTGTTGCTCAAGGAGCAATCCGGCCATTGACTCCTGCGGAGGAGCAGGAGATTGCTGACAAACTTACTCAGTTCTGTAAGCGGGGACCGCCCAGGTTTTCAGGGCGGAATACCCAGCCGTGGGAGATCGGGACTTGGCTTTCGTCAATGGAGAAGTTATTCCGGGACTTCTTCATTGACCAGAAGTACAGGGTACATATGGCTGTACACTGCTTAGACGGGGACGCTGATGCATGGTGGCGTCGGGTAGAGCCTCTGGAGTTCCAAATCACTCGACAGCTACCCTGGTCAGAGTTCAAGAGGATGATTCTGGATACGTACTTTTCCACGAGTATGAAGAAAAAGCTGGAGGATGATCTGAAGAATCTTCAGCAAGGCGACCGGACAGCATTGGACTACTTTCAGGAGTTCACGCGGTTACTCAACTGCGTACCTTACATCGCCAGGGACGGACCGCACCAGGTGGAGCTCTTTGAGTCGGGCCTGCGCCCAGAGATCTATACTCTGGTGCATGCCCAGAGACTACAAACCTTGGAGGAAGCAGCAGAGCATGCCCAGTGGGTTGAGAGGGGAGACCACGTCATCGCCAGACGTGGGGGCCTGGTCGCTCAAGGCGCAGACAGAAAGCGACCAGCGCAGGACGACGGGAGACAGGCCAGTTCCTGGAGGCCGCCCTGACCGCCACCGCCTTAGTTTTCCGGCCAAGGACGGTCGGAGCGGCGAGGGCCTGGTGGACCCCAGAGGCCCCAGCAGCGGCAGCAGCAGCAGCAGAGATCCAGCCGTCGCAGCGTGGGTCGCAGCGACAGCCTCAGCGACAACAGCAGTCACGACAACCACGGGCCCCCAGCAATTGTATTTTCTGTGGAGGTCAGCACTTTTCCAACACCTGCGACCAGCGGTGGGGTCGCTGCTATAGATGTGGACAGTCTGGCCACGTCCGAGCTACTTGCCCTTATGCGCCATCGACGGCCCCTTCTTCAGCATCGGCTCCATCTTCATCACAGCAACGGTCGACGGCTCAGCGGCCATATGCTCCAGCAAGCAGGCCATCTTCTTCCTATCCCACGGAGTATCGCCCTCCAGCCCAGAGTGGGCGAGTGTATGCTGCGCAGGTAGAGGACTCTTCGGCAGCAGATCACGTGGTGGCAGGTATCACCTTACTTTCTGGCATTAGGACTCGTACATTATTTGATACTGGAGCATCGCATTGTTTTATCAGTAGATCATTTGCATCATTACATGGGTTAAAGGTAGGACTTCTACCACGTGCACGAGAAGTTCAGATTCCTGATCACACCTTGCACGTAGAGGAGTGTTGTTGGTCCTGCCCGATGCAAATCGAGTCCTGGATTATGCCAGCAGACCTGTTGGTCCTGAGACAATTGAAGGACTTCGATGTGGTCCTCGGGATGGACTGGCTGGCTCGGTATTTTGCGACCATTGATTGTGCCGCGAGGACCGTCACTTTTAGAGAGCCAGACCAGGAAATGTTGGTATACCGGGGATGTCAGAGTGCTTTCTTTGCCTCTATGGTTTCGACTTCCCGAGCGAGGCAGATGATCCATCGAGGATGTGTAGCCTTTTTGGCTAGTGTTGTTGAAGGGCCTACGGCGGCGCCGGGACTCGGGGATATCCCTATTGCCCGCGAGTTCCCGAATGTTTTTCCACCTGAGCTGACAAGCATGCCGCTAGATAGGGAGATTGAGTTTGTGATTGACGTAGTTCCGGAAACTGCGCCAATCTCAAAGGCTCCTTACCGGATGGCACCGGCTGAGCTGCGAGAGCTTAAGGCGCAACTCCAGGATTTGATGGACAAGGGCTTTATTAGGCCGAGTGTGTCGCCTTGGGGAGCGCCGGTGCTATTCGTGAAAAAGAAGGATGGGTCACTTCGATTGTGTGTGGACTATAGGGAATTAAATAAAGCGACCATCAAGAACAAGTACCCTTTGCCGCGCATCGATGATCTTTTTGATCAGCTGCAAGGGTCTTGTGTCTTCTCTAAGATAGATTTGCAGTCCGGTTACCACCAGTTGAAGGTGAAGGCCGAGGATATTCCGAAGACGGCATTCAGATCACGGTACGGGCATTATGAATTCACAGTTATGCCTTTTGGGCTAACTAATGCCCCTGCCGCATTCATGGATTTAATGAACCGGATCTTCCGACCGTACTTAGATCGATTCGTGGTAGTGTTCATTGATGATATCTTGGTCTACTCCCGAAGTGATGCGGAGCATGAGGAGCACTTGAGGATTGTGCTGCAACTTCTACGAGAGAAGAAGTTGTTTGCCAAACTGGCAAAGTGCGAGTTTTGGCTTCGGAAGGTAGTCTTCTTGGGCCATGTGATTTCTGCCGCGGGTGTGGCAGTGGACCCAGCGAAGATTGAGGCAGTCCGTGATTGGCCCCAACCGACGACGGTTTCTGAGGTACGTAGCTTTATGGGTTTAGCTGGGTATTACCATCGGTTTGTGGAAGGCTTTGCGAAGCTCTCCACACCCCTCACTCGCTTGACGCGTAAGGGAGTGAAGTTTATCTGGAGTGAGGACTGTCAAAAGAGCTTTGAGGAGCTGAAGAATAGACTGATGACCGCTCCTATCCTTTCCCTTCCTGTTATGGGAAAAGGATATGTGATCTACAGCGATGCATCACACAGTGGACTCGGATGTGTGTTGATGCAGGAAGGGAGGGTAATTGCATATGCATCAAGACAACTCAAAGAATATGAGAAAAATTACCCTACCCATGACTTGGAGCTTGCAGCTGTAGTGTTTGCGCTAAAACTCTGGCGCCATTATCTGTATGGAGAGCACTGTGAAATCTACACCGACCACAAGAGCCTAAAGTATCTGTTCACGCAGAAGGAGCTAAATTTGAGGCAACGTAGGTGGTTAGAACTATTAAAGGATTATGATGTAGATATTCTCTACCACCCAGGCAAGGCTAATGTGGTCGCTGACGCCTTGAGTAGGAGAGCGGTGCAAAGTTTGTCTATGTTGATCACAGACCAAGCGCCGCTATTAGAGGAGATGAGACGACTCGAGATAGAGGTTGTGTCCCCTGGGGTCACTGCTAGACTGACATCTTTAGTCTTGCAGCCCACTCTGCTAGACAGGATCAGGGAGAAACAGAGTGAAGACCCCCACTTGACCAAGATTAGAGATCAAACTCCGAGTGATCAGTCAGGAGACTTTACAATAGATGCTTCGGGAGTACTAAGATACAGAGACCGAGCATGTGTGCCAATAGATGCGGAGATCAGAGAGCAGATATTGCGAGAGGCCCATTATACACCTTATACCCTACATCCTGTGGGACTAAGATGTATAAGGACCTCAAGGCACACTTCTGGTGGAAAGGCATGAAGAGGGATATTGGGAGATTTGTGGCTCAGTGTTTAACTTGTCAGCAGGTGAAAGCTGAGCATCGAGTGCCAGCCGGCAAGTTACAAAGTCTCCCAATTCCCGAGTGGAAATGGGACCACATTACGATGGATTTCGTGGTCGGATTGCCAAGGGCACAGGGAGGAGCAGACGGCTATCTAGGTAGTTGTAGATAGACTTACCAAGTCGGCGCACTTCTGCCCATGCAGACTACGTGGCCACTTGAGCGACTAGCCCAGCTATATCTAGATGAGATAGTTAGATTACATGGAGTACCAGCCTCTATTGTATCAGATAGAGACCGAGGTTTTATTTCGCGTTTCTGGATGAGTTTGCAGACAACCTTGGGGACTCAACTCAGGTTCAGTACGGCTTTTCATCCGCAGACTGATGGGCAGTCAGAGCGGACTATACAAATCCTGGAGGACATGTTGAGGGCTTGCGTCCTGGATTTCGGCGGAGGGTGGATTCGGCATTTATCTTTGGCTGAATTCGCGTACAACAATAGCTTTCAAGCGAGCATTCAGATGGCTCCGTTTGAAGCGTTGTATGGACGCAAGTGTCGATCACCGCTTTATTGGGAGTGACGTGGGCGAGAGGCGGACCTTGGGACCAGATGTATTGATAGAGGCAGAGGAGAAGGTCCGAGTGATTCGAAAGCATCTTCAGACCGCCCAAAGCCGACAGAGGAGTTATGCCGATGTTCGGCGACGAGACTTAGAATTTCAAGTTGGAGATCATGTATTCCTAAAGTCTCGCCGTCCAAAGGAATCAGGAGATTCGGCATTCGTGGAAAGCTTAGCCCCCGATACATTGGACCCTTTGAGGTATTGGGGCGTATCGGGCCGGTTGCCTACCGACTCGCACTTCCTCCAAGGCTTGCTGGTGTCCATGATGTATTTCATGTTTCTACTTTGGAGGAAGTATATCTTCGACCCATCGCACGTCATCGACTTCACACCGCTTGAGATCAGCGAGGATTTGAGGTATGAAGAGCGCCCACTGCGAGTTCTGGATCGAGAGGTGAGAGAATTACGCAGTCGGGCCATTCCCTATGTGAAGATCCAATGGAGCAATCATGACGAGCGCGAGGCTACATGGGAGCTTGAGTCGGAGATGAGGGATGCCCACCCCTACTTATTTGAGACATCGGACTGAGGATTATTGTTTAGTCTCGTTTCGAGGACGAAACTCTTTTAGTAGGGGAGGATGTGATGATCCGGACTCCCGCAGGAACTGTGCAACATTAAACAGTGACTGCGGAGAGCTTATATAGTGAAACGGAGCTTGTAGAATCAAAATTGGACATTTAATATAGACTCTGCGCGAAAAATCGGAGCAAATGGATTTTCCGGGAGCTTTCGGCAAAATTTCGGATGAGAATTTGGCGAAATGGACGTCGTATTTGGACTCAGCGCGCGAAAACGATCGAAACGGTATATTTACTTTAATTTTTCAGCACCATGGTACTGTTCACGCCGGAACAGTAACTCGGCCGCCGAAATTACTGTTCCGCGACCGTCGAGCGGGCGGCGGGCGGCGGCGCACGGCGCGGGCAGGGGCGCAGCGGCGGCACAGCGGCAAAGGGCGGCGGCGCGCGGCGCGGGCAGCGCGGGCAGGCGCGGGCAGGGGGCGCTGGTGCGCGGTCCACGGCCTGGCGTGCACCGGGAGCACCGAAGACCTTCCTTGCCACTGGCGCTTCCCCATTGGTGGGCCGGCTTCCAGAAGGCACGTGGGATGGTGACACGTGGCAAGCTCCCATTGGCTGACAGGATCCGGAAGACCCGGAGCGCGGACCGGCCATGTGCACCACGTGGCCACGTGGCGATTTTTCATTGGGCCTGCACAGGCTGTTTGCTGTTTTGTGGACACGTGGCGCTTTCTGGTTGGCCATTTCGGTGTTTCCTGTTCGGATCCGGATCCCGTGTGGAATATTCCCTTTGGCCCACTATATAAGAGGTCCCCCACCCCCTCTCTTTGCACCTCGGTTTTCGAGCCCTTAGAGAGAGAATCTGAGGTGAGCTCTTTATGAAAAATCTTCCTCTCTCTCTTCTCTCTCTCTCTAAAGACTCAGAAATTCTGGAGTTATAGATAGTGAGATATCTGCGATGCGGCGCACTGCGACGGTTTTCTTTTTCGGCCATTTTCCGTCGCAGTTCCGTCGAATATTCACTGCGGGCTAACCGGGTGGAATCTTTGGACAATTTTTTGCGGCAGCGTGACCGTAAGAGTAGGGCTTCGATTTCCTTGTGATCATTTTGCTCCATTTTTGTACTTTTGGCACGTTTCCCGGAGGTCTCTTTGACCCCTCTTTTTGCTGTGGAAAATTTCTGGACAGTGTCAACTTCTCCGATTTTTATCTTGGTGTAGGAGCATCAGATCGAGGTGTTTAAAGAGTCGATTTTGATCTACTCTTCGCGAGGAACGCAACCGTAATTTTTCTGGATTTTCCTGAGCACTGTTTAGAGGTGAAAAACTCTCTTTTCCTGTGCCGTTTAAAAAAACAGCAAATACTGTGCTTTTTGGGATTTGTATTTATACCGGGAGCGTTGATTTGCAGGATTTGAGGACTGTGGACAACCAGGAGACTACCTGAGGTGTAGTTTGAGCTGCTCGAGGTGGGCAGTTGTTGCTTACCTCATTTTTGACAAGCTCACTGGGATTACTGGAACTCCCCTAAAATTTAATATGACAATTGATGAGAACCACTGGGACAAACTAATATGATAATTGATAAGAACCATTGGGACAAACTAACAGGACAACTAACAGGACAACTAACAGGACAAACTAACAGGACAAACTAACAGGACAACTAACAGGACAATTGATGAGAACTATTGGGACGAACTAATGTGACAATTGACGAGAACCGCTGGACGAACTCTCCTAAAATTTAATATAACCCCACAGATGATATGATGACTTATATTGGGACACTGTGATTAAGACAAAGGCTATAATCTCGCATGCAAATGACTTTTATTCAGTAAATCAATCTTTTTAAATCTTTGACACTATTTTACAACTTTTAAAATAAAGACAGTTGCATGCATGCCCGGACATCAGGTAGGGCCACTATTTATGGCTACACTATCATATTAAGACTTGACATGTTTTATTGCTCTCTTTTGCTTTCAGTTGCTTGTCGCTCGAGTATGAGAAGGGGTTTGGGATAGTATAGCCAAGGTTATGTTAGATTATAAACTTGTGGTGTGTTGCGGTGACCGCGGACTGTAGGCGGTCGGCCGGATGTTTATCCTTGCATCAGAATGGGGTTGAGTCTGGTCTATTTTAGGCATCAGCAGGGGATCGGCGTTTCTCTAGTGGATGGTTTTCCCACTTATTGAGTACTATGGCATCAGATCAGGGTTTCTTAGTGGATGGCTTTTCCCACTTGATCATAGTCATGATCCAGTCCTGCTGTTTACGACACTATGATACTTATTGCTGAGGTACTTTTACTCGTGTGGGTCCGCTCCCTCGAGTGGCCACTCCGGAGTGGTGTTACAGGCAGGCTTGAGTCCTTGAGACTCTCATTCCCTATCGGTGTTATGCATTGGCCAGCATACCCGATTTGGCAGGCAAGGCACAGCAGGCAGTACCAGTTTTACTGGTGGCATAAGATGGGTTTATTCAGGCAGGCATGTTAGATACTGATGCATACATATAGTCATTCCTTTTGGCACTGCATTTAGAGGCATGCTAGTGGTGGTTTCCCCTTTATTCAGCAGTTATGCTTACAGCCTTTACCACTTTTTCCTTTCGGGCCTCTAGTAATCCTAGTGGGTGCATCAGAGTTGAGGTTTTGCCCACTAGGGGAGGCTACTGGTTTATCTGGTAGTTCTCACCCCCATTACTGTTTTTCTCTTCTTCTTCCTTATTTTGCAGAGTCGTCTGCGGGAGCTGCTAGGCTATCAGCGGCTGATAAAGGTAAGGGGATCGCTGAGAGATAGATCTCCTGTGAGACCGAGAGTGAATTTTAGACAGATGTTGTACTCTTTACTCAGACTGTGGTATTTCTTCTTTCTTTGAGTCTGGCACTGGCCCGCTGTTGTACTATTTGGTGAGCTGGAGATTATTGTACTTATTACAGCTTTATTTGTAGTCCCAGTCTGAGATACTATGTGTTCTTCC
>CM055076.1:7572906-7593127 GCA_029204045.2 Tillandsia leiboldiana | reverse complement strand
TTCGGTGTTATGCATTGGCCAGCTACCCGATTGGTCAGGCAAGGCCACAGCAGGTCTAGTACCGTTTACTAGTTGGCATAAGATTGGGTTTATTGTCAGCAGGCATTTAGATACTGATGCATACATATAGTCCTATCCTTTTGGCACTGCATTTAGAGGCTGCTAATGGTGGTTTCCCCTTTATTCAGCAGTTTTGCTACACTTTACCACTTTTTCCTTTCTTTCGGCCTCTAGTATCCTAGTGGGTGCATCAGAGTTGAGGTTTTGCCCACTAGGGGAGGCTACTGGTTTATCTGGTAGTTCTCACCCCCATTACTGTTTTCTCTTCTTCTTTCCTTATTTTGCAGAGTCGTCTGCGGGAGCTGCTAGGCTATCAGCGGCTGATAAAGGTAAGGGGATCGCTGAGTAGAGTAGATCTCCTGTGAGACCGAGAGGGAATTTTAGACAGATGTTGTACTCTTTACCTCAGACTGTGGTATTTATTCTTTCTTTGAGTCTGGCACTGGCCAGCTGGTTGTACTATTTTGGTGAGCTGGGAGATTATTGTACTTATTACAGCTTTATTTGTAGTCCCAGTCTGAGATACTATGTGGTTCTTCTACTTCAGCTCTGTATTATGCTCTTTTATTGTTCATATTATATCGGAGCAGGTTACCAGCGCTTCGTGTACTCGGGAAATCCCGTGTGCACGGCGGATCTGTTGGCGAGCCCGGGTTCCGGGGCGTGACAGATTAAGTTGGTATCAGAGCTTAAGGATAGGTCAGTTGGGACTTAGGAAACCCTAGGCTTTTGGCAGACCCTAGGATAATAGGGCGCGAGAGACGAGACATTTTGCGGAAGTCGTTAATTATTGTTTAAACTCTTCCAATGAAGGAAGAGGGATCGACATAGCCTACTTCTGGTAGACTGTTATGTTGGCTGCAGACAACATAAAGTCACAGAAATAGGTGAATGTCTTTAACTTTCGCTAGATTGGGTCGTGTGGGGTGATGATACTGAGTGTGGTTTCTTGTGGTAGGATGCCTCCGCAACGTAGAATGTTGACGCGTTTCGCAGCCTCTTCCTCTGAGCCCGAGCCGGAGGAGTCCGAGCAAAGGCCAGCAGAGTGAGGTGCAGGAGCTTCAGGCTCAGATGGCCCAGATGGCAGAGGCCGTGCAGCGTCAGGAGGAGGCCATGGTCGGCTGACGCAGATGTTAGAACAGAGGGCGCAGCCTGTTGTTGCAACCCCTGAGAGTTCTCCCGTACCACCCTCCCTGCTGTGGCTTCCTCAGTTGGACCGGTGACCACGGCATCCCCTGTTTGCTCAAGGAGCATCCGGCCATTGACTCCTGCGGAGGAGCAGGAGATTGCTGACAACTTACTCAGTTCTGTAAGCGGGGACCGCCCAGGTTTTCATGGGCGGAATACCCAGCCGTGGGAGATCGGGACTTGGCTTTTCGTCAATGGAGAAGTTATTCCGGGACTTCTTCATTGACCAGAAGTACAGGGTACATATGGCTGTACACTGCTTAGACGGGGACGCTGATGCATGGTGGCGTCGGGTAGAGCCTCTGGAGTTCCAAATCACTCGACAGCTACCCTGGTCAGAGTTCAAGAGGATGATTCTGGATACGTACTTTTCCACGAGTATGAAGAAAAAGCTGGAGGATGATCTGAAGAATCTTCAGCAAGGCGACCGGACAGCATTGGACTACTTTCAGGAGTTCACGCGGTTACTCAACTGCGTACCTTACATCGCCAGGGACGGACCGCACCAGGTGGAGCTCTTTGAGTCGGGCCTGCGCCCAGAGATCTATACTCTGGTGCATGCCCAGAGACTACAAACCTTGGAGGAAGCAGCAGAGCATGCCCAGTGGGTTGAGAGGGGAGACCACGTCATCGCCAGACGTGGGGGCCTGGTCGCTCAAGGCGCAGACAGAAAGCGACCAGCGCAGGACGACGGGGAGACAGGCCAGTTCCTGGAGGCCGCCCTGACCGCCACCGCCTTAGTTTTCCGGCCAAGGACGGTCGGAGCGGCGAGGGCCTGGTGGACCCCAGAGGCCCCAGCAGCGGCAGCAGCAGCAGCAGAGATCCCAGCCGTCGCAGCGTGGGTCGCAGCGACAGCCTCAGCGACAACAGCAGTCACGACAACCACGGGCCCCCAGCAATTGTATTTTCTGTGGAGGTCAGCACTTTTCCAACACCTGCGACCAGCGGTGGGGTCGCTGCTATAGATGTGGACAGTCTGGCCACGTCCGAGCTACTTGCCCTTATGCGCCATCGACGGCCCCTTCTTCAGCATCGGCTCCATCTTCATCACAGCAACGGTCGACGGCTCAGCGGCCATATGCTCCAGCAAGCAGGCCATCTTCTTCCTATCCCACGAGTATCGCCCTCCAGCCCAGAGTGGGCGAGTGTATGCTGCGCAGGTAGAGGACTCTTCGGCAGCAGATCACGTGGTGGCAGGTATCACCTTACTTTCTGGCATTAGGACTCGTACATTATTTGATACTGGAGCATCGCATTGTTTTATCAGTAGATCATTTGCATCATTACATGGGTTAAAGGTAGGACTTCTACCACGTGCACGAGAAGTTCAGATTCCTGATCACACCTTGCACGTAGAGGAGTGTTGTTGGTCCTGCCCGATGCAAATCGAGTCCTGGATTATGCCAGCAGACCTGTTGGTCCTGAGACAATTGAAGGACTTCGATGTGGTCCTCGGGATGGACTGGCTGGCTCGGTATTTTGCGACCATTGATTGTGCCGCGAGGACCGTCACTTTTAGAGAGCCAGACCAGGAAATGTTGGTATACCGGGGATGTCAGAGTGCTTTCTTTGCCTCTATGGTTTCGACTTCCCGAGCGAGGCAGATGATCCATCGAGGATGTGTAGCCTTTTTGGCTAGTGTTGTTGAAGGGCCTACGGCGGCGCCGGGACTCGGGGATATCCCTATTGCCCGCGAGTTCCCGAATGTTTTTCCACCTGAGCTGACAAGCATGCCGCTAGATAGGGAGATTGAGTTTGTGATTGACGTAGTTCCGGAAACTGCGCCAATCTCAAAGGCTCCTTACCGGATGGCACCGGCTGAGCTGCGAGAGCTTAAGGCGCAACTCCAGGATTTGATGGACAAGGGCTTTATTAGGCCGAGTGTGTCGCCTTGGGGAGCGCCGGTGCTATTCGTGAAAAAGAAGGATGGGTCACTTCGATTGTGTGTGGACTATAGGGAATTAAATAAAGCGACCATCAAGAACAAGTACCCTTTGCCGCGCATCGATGATCTTTTTGATCAGCTGCAAGGGTCTTGTGTCTTCTCTAAGATAGATTTGCAGTCCGGTTACCACCAGTTGAAGGTGAAGGCCGAGGATATTCCGAAGACGGCATTCAGATCACGGTACGGGCATTATGAATTCACAGTTATGCCTTTTGGGCTAACTAATGCCCCTGCCGCATTCATGGATTTAATGAACCGGATCTTCCGACCGTACTTAGATCGATTCGTGGTAGTGTTCATTGATGATATCTTGGTCTACTCCCGAAGTGATGCGGAGCATGAGGAGCACTTGAGGATTGTGCTGCAACTTCTACGAGAGAAGAAGTTGTTTGCCAAACTGGCAAAGTGCGAGTTTTGGCTTCGGAAGGTAGTCTTCTTGGGCCATGTGATTGTCTGCCGCGGGTGTGGCAGTGGACCCAGCGAAGATTGAGGCAGTCCGTGATTGGCCCCAACCGACGACGGTTTCTGAGGTACGTAGCTTTATGGGTTTAGCTGGGTATTACCATCGGTTTGTGGAAGGCTTTGCGAAGCTCTCCACACCCCTCACTCGCTTGACGCGTAAGGGAGTGAAGTTTATCTGGAGTGAGGACTGTCAAAAGAGCTTTGAGGAGCTGAAGAATAGACTGATGACCGCTCCTATCCTTTCCCTTCCTGTTATGGGAAAAGGATATGTGATCTACAGCGATGCATCACACAGTGGACTCGGATGTGTGTTGATGCAGGAAGGGAGGGTAATTGCATATGCATCAAGACAACTCAAAGAATATGAGAAAAATTACCCTACCCATGACTTGGAGCTTGCAGCTGTAGTGTTTGCGCTAAAACTCTGGCGCCATTATCTGTATGGAGAGCACTGTGAAATCTACACCGACCACAAGAGCCTAAAGTATCTGTTCACGCAGAAGGAGCTAAATTTGAGGCAACGTAGGTGGTTAGAACTATTAAAGGATTATGATGTAGATATTCTCTACCACCCAGGCAAGGCTAATGTGGTCGCTGACGCCTTGAGTAGGAGAGCGGTGCAAAGTTTGTCTATGTTGATCACAGACCAAGCGCCGCTATTAGAGGAGATGAGACGACTCGAGATAGAGGTTGTGTCCCCTGGGGTCACTGCTAGACTGACATCTTTAGTCTTGCAGCCCACTCTGCTAGACAGGATCAGGGAGAAACAGAGTGAAGACCCCCACTTGACCAAGATTAGAGATCAAACTCCGAGTGATCAGTCAGGAGACTTTACAATAGATGCTTCGGGAGTACTAAGATACAGAGACCGAGCATGTGTGCCAATAGATGCGGAGATCAGAGAGCAGATATTGCGAGAGGCCCATTATACACCTTATACCCTACATCCTGGTGGGACTAAGATGTATAAGGACCTCAAGGCACACTTCTGGTGGAAAGGCATGAAGAGGGATATTGGGAGATTTGTGGCTCAGTGTTTAACTTGTCAGCAGGTGAAAGCTGAGCATCGAGTGCCAGCCGGCAAGTTACAAAGTCTCCCAATTCCCGAGTGGAAATGGGACCACATTACGATGGATTTCGTGGTCGGATTGCCAAGGGCACAGGGAGGAGCAGACGCTATCTAGGTAGTTGTAGATAGACTTACCAAGTCGGCGCACTTTCTGCCCATGCAGACTACGTGGCCACTTGAGCGACTAGCCCAGCTATATCTAGATGAGATAGTTAGATTACATGGAGTACCAGCCTCTATTGTATCAGATAGAGACCCGAGGTTTATTTCGCGTTTCTGGATGAGTTTGCAGACAACCTTGGGGACTCAACTCAGGTTCAGTACGGCTTTTCATCCGCAGACTGATGGGCAGTCAGAGCGGACTATACAAATCCTGGAGGACATGTTGAGGGCTTGCGTCCTGGATTTCGGCGGAGGGTGGATTCGGCATTTATCTTTGGCTGAATTCGCGTACAACAATAGCTTTCAAGCGAGCATTCAGATGGCTCCGTTTGAAGCGTTGTATGGACGCAAGTGTCGATCACCGCTTTATTGGAGTGACGTGGGCGAGAGGCGGACCTTGGGACCAGATGTATTGATAGAGGCAGAGGAGAAGGTCCGAGTGATTCGAAAGCATCTTCAGACCGCCCAAAGCCGACAGAGGAGTTATGCCGATGTTCGGCGACGAGACTTAGAATTTCAAGTTGGAGATCATGTATTCCTAAAAGTCTCGCCGTCCAAAGGAATCAGGAGATTCGGCATTCGTGGAAAGCTTAGCCCCCGATACATTGGACCCTTTGAGGTATTGGGGCGTATCGGGCCGGTTGCCTACCGACTCGCACTTCCTCCAAGGCTTGCTGGTGTCCATGATGTATTTCATGTTTCTACTTTGAGGAAGTATATCTTCGACCCATCGCACGTCATCGACTTCACACCGCTTGAGATCAGCGAGGATTTGAGGTATGAAGAGCGCCCACTGCGAGTTCTGGATCGAGAGGTGAGAGAATTACGCAGTCGGGTCATTCCCTATGTGAAGATCCAATGGAGCAATCATGACGAGCGCGAGGCTACATGGGAGCTCGAGTCGGAGATGAGGGATGCCCACCCCTACTTATTTGAGACATCGGACTGAGGATTATTGTTTAGTCTCGTTTCGAGGACGAAACTCTTTTAGTAGGGGAGGATGTGATGATCCGGACTCCCGCAGGAACTGTGCAACATTAAACAGTGACTGCGGAGAGCTTATATAGTGCAACGGAGCTTGTAGAATCAAAATTGGACATTTAATATAGACTCTGCGCGAAAATCGGAGCAAATGGGATTTTCCGGGAGCTTTCGGCAAAATTTCGGATGAGAATTTGGCGAAATGGACGTCGTATTTGGACTCAGCGCGCGAAAACGATCGAAACGGTATATTTACTTTAATTTTTCAGCACCATGGTACTGTTCACGCCGGAACAGTAACTCCGGCCGCCGAAATTACTGTTCCGGCGACCGGCGAGCGGCGGCGGGCGGCGGCGCACGGCGGCGGGCAGGGGCGCAGCGGCGGCACAGCGGCAAAGGGCGGCGGCGCGCGGCGCGGGCAGCGCGGGCAGGCGCGGGCAGGGGGCGCTGGTGCGCGGTCCACGGCCTGGCGTGCACCGGGAGCACCGAAGACCTTCCTTGCCACGTGGCGCTTCCCCATTGGTGGGCCGGCTTCCAGAAGGCACGTGGGATGGTGACACGTGGCAAGCTCCCATTGGCTGACAGGATCCGGAAGACCCGGAGCGCGGACCGGCCATGTGCACCACGTGGCCACGTGGCGATTTTTCATTGGGCCTGCACAGGCTGTTTGCTGTTTTGTGGACACGTGGCGCTTTCTGGTTGGCCCATTTCGGTGTTTCCTGTTCGGATCCGGATCCCGTGTGGGAATATTCCCTTTGGCCCACTATATAAGAGGTCCCCCACCCCCTCTCTTTGCACCTCGGTTTTCGAGCCCTTAGAGAGAGAATCTGAGGTTGAGCTCTTTATGAAAAATCTTCCTCTCTCTCTTCTCTCTCTCTCTAAAGACTCAGAAATTCTGGAGTTATAGATAGTGAGATATCTGCGATGCGGCGCACTGCGACGGTTTTCTTTTTCGGCCCATTTTCCGTCGCAGTTCCGTCGAATATTCACTGCGGGCTAACCGGGTGGAATCTTTGGACAATTTTTGCGGCAGCGTGACCGTAAGAGGTAGGGCTTCGATTTCCTTGTTGATCATTTTGCTCCATTTTGTACTTTTGGCACGTTTCCGGAGGTCTCTTTGACCCCTCTTTTTGCTGTGGAAATTTCTGGACAGTGTCAACTTCTCCGATTTTTATCTTGGTGTAGGAGCATCAGATCGAGGTGTTTAAAGAGTCGATTTTGATCTACTCTTCGCGAGGAACGCAACCGTAATTTTTCTGGATTTTCCTGAGCACTGTTTAGAGGTGAAAAACTCCTCTTTTCCTGTGCCGTTTAAAAAAACAGCAAATACTGTGCTTTTTGGGATTTGTATTTATACCGGGAGCGTTGATTTGCAGGATTTGAGGACTGTGGACAACCAGGAGACTACCTGAGGTGTAGTTTGAGCTGCTCGAGGTGGGCAGTTGTTGCTTACCTCATTTTTGACAAGCTCACTGGGATTACTGGAACTCCCCTAAAATTTAATATGACAATTGATGAGAACCACTGGGACAAACTAATATGATAATTGATAAGAACCATTGGGACAAACTAACAGGACAACTAACAGGACAACTAACAGGACAAACTAACAGGACAAACTAACAGGACAACTAACAGGACAATTGATGAGAACTATTGGGACGAACTAATGTGACAATTGACGAGAACCGCTGGGACGAACTCTCCTAAAATTTAATATAACCCCACAGATGATATGATGACTTATATTGGGACACTGTGATTAAGACAAAGGCTATAATCTCGCATGCAAATGACTTTTATTCAGTAAATCAATCTTTTTAAATCTTTGACACTATTTTACAACTTTTAAAATAAAGACAGTTGCATGCATGCCCGGACATCAGGTAGGGCCACTATTTATTGCTACACTATCATATTAAGACTTGACATGTTTTATTGCTCTCTTTTGCTTTCAGTTGCTTGTCGCTCGAGTATGAGAAGGGGTTTGGGATAGTATAGCCAAGGTTATGTTAGATTATAAACTTGTGGGGTGTTGCGGTGACCGCGGACTGTAGGCGGTCGGCCGGATGTTTATCCTTGCATCAGAATGGGGTTGAGTCTGGTCTATTTTAGGCATCAGCAGGGGATCGGGCTTTTCTCTAGTGGATGGTTTTTCCCACTTATTGAGTACTATGGCATCAGATCAGGGTTTCTTAGTGGATGGCTTTTCCCACTTTGATCATAGTCATGATCCAGTCCTGCTGTTTACGACACTTATGATACTTATTGCTGAGGTACTTTTACTCGTGTGGGTCGCTCCCCTCGAGTGCCACTCCGGAGTGTGTTACAGGCAGGCTTGAGTCCTTGAGACTCTCATTCCCTATCGGTGTTATGCATTGGCCAGCATACCCGATTTGGCAGGCAAGGCACAGCAGGCAGTACCAGTTTTACTGGTGGCATAAGATTGGGTTTATTCAGGCAGGCATGTTAGATACTGATGCATACATATAGTCATTCCTTTTGGCACTGCATTTAGAGGCATGCTAGTGGTGGTTTCCCCTTTATTCAGCAGTTATGCTTACAGCTTTACCACTTTTTCCTTTCGGGCCTCTAGTAATCCTAGTGGGTGCATCAGAGTTGAGGTTTTGCCCACTAGGGGAGGCTACTGGTTTATCTGGTAGTTCTCACCCCCATTACTGTTTTTCTCTTTCTTCTTCCTTATTTTGCAGAGTCGTCTGCGGGAGCTGCTAGGCTATCAGCGGCTGATAAAGGTAAGGGGATCGCTGAGTAGATAGATCTCCTGTGAGACCGAGAGTGAATTTTAGACAGATGTTGTACTCTTTACTCAGACTGTGGTATTTCTTCTTTCTTTGAGTCTGGCACTGGCCAGCTGGTTGTACTATTTTGGTGAGCTGGGAGATTATTGTACTTATTACAGCTTTATTTGTAGTCCCAGTCTGAGATACTATGTGGTTCTTCTACTTCAGCTCTGTATTATGCTCTTTTATTGTTCATATTATATCGGAGCAGGTTACCAGCGCTTCGTGTACTCGGAAAATCCCGTGTGCACGGCGGATCTGTTGGCGAGCCCGGGTTCCGGGGCGTGACAGTACATGTGCCTTGTGACTGATTGTCACTGTGGTTGATTTAGACAGTATAGATGTCTAGCGACTGATTGTCGCTTTGTATGTTATAGACTTGCATCCTAGTAAATGGACTGTCAACTGTCAGGTTATAGTTAAGTTTCGAGGATGAAACTTCTAATAAGGAGGGGGTAATGTAGTACCCAAGAAATTCAAATTTGAATTTGAGAAATTCAAATGTGAATTTGAGTCTGAAATACAAAAGAACCTGAGTTGTAGGTATACCGGTGTGCAAATTGCACAGTTTTTGAGAAAACTGTTCCCCAACATGCAAATCCGGATCTGATCTCGAAAATCTGAAATCACAAGTGCAACCGTTTCGTCGAATTGATTAAAAATAGTGTAAGCGGATTTTCGATCTGACGGTCGGATCATCTCGAAATCAGCAAAGAGTGTAGTGGGGCCCACGACTTAAGTGAATAGTAATATGAATAGTAACCCCTTGATTTAATTCCCTCGCCAGCCGACGTCGGCGGATCGGCTGACTGGAGTTTGAATCTAACGATCCAGGTAGTCGATTTAAACGGTCTCATCGTTCTGAGCGTAGTGGCGCAAACGAAATTTGTGTTTGACGAGCCTAAAGTATCGTAAAGTGTGCCGAACTATATAATTTACATCATAAGATAGATTTTAGAATTATCGAAGCTCGAATTCAGAGAAAAAAAATCGCTACTCAATAGGTTTCGTCGAGCCGGACGTCGTGGTGGTGTCCATTTTTCAGTTTGACAGTCCGGTTGTCTCGAAAAGCATGAAATATTGAAAAATTTGTAGTATTTTGCAAAGAAGCCCAATATTTTATGGACCAAAGTGTGTAGAACTTGGAGAGGAGGGACCTTTGTGCATAATCTAGCTTCAGCTAGGGACCCAGATCAAAATATAAAGAATTGGAGGACTTATTTGCATTTTATTACAAAGTATATAAGAAGTAATCTAGGGCATCTATGGGAGGAACCCTAGCCGCAGCCCTCTTGTAATCGCAAACCCCACACGACCTCTCATCTCCCTCCTCTGTCTTCCCTGTGCCCTAGCACCGCCAATCGCCATTCTTCATCGCCGGAAAAGCAAGAAATTTCAAGGAAAGTTCTTGATCTCGGGTGTGTGGGAGAACTAGTGCACCAAAGCCCTTGGACCTGTGCTCAGACCTCGCTGCAGTCGTCTTCTACCTCCAGAAGACAAGCCGAGGTGGTCCTGTTCACTGCCGTGGCCGCATGACGCTGGGAGGAGCAAACCAGCTTCTTCCATCTTCTCCAACTCCGACCATGGTAAGGGCTTCTTCTCCTCTCGGTTTCTTGGCCCAAGACCCATGGCAGAGGCTTGATGAAGTCTTGTGAACTTCTCCTGCCTAACCCCGAAGCCGGGGAACCGGCAGTTTGCCGACGGTGAAGTTGCACCGCCGAAAAACAATTATAGCTCCACCGCGGCCGTACGTCGCATCCGGCGGCTCGGGCCTTGAACTAAAATGATGGACATCAATTGTAGGACCTATGGATTACCTCCTCAAGGTTTGGCTGTATTTGGTTCAGTCTGTAGCTCGGGGAGCTTTGCCCTAGGTTTTGACCATCTGTGGCATGTCAAGCTTGCTCCGCCGCCGCCGTCGCCGCTTCCCACCGCCGGCCACCGCACCAGCTAGCTTCCCCACATCGAGGGCAAGTCACTTGTGGCCTTGCTTGGCTTTGTAAACTGTCGCATGGCAAGTTACCATTAGAGCACCAAGCTTGGTAGCTTGAAGCTTGAGTTCGGTTGAGTGATGCCACCTGCTGCTGAAGCTCCACCCCGAGGCCTGCTTGGCACTCCCTTCAACCTTCTTAAGCTCATGCTTGCGCAAAGAATCCCCCAGAACCAGAGTTTTGTTGTGTGGTCTGTACTCGAGCTCTTGGTGTTTGCATGCATGGCTGAGGTTGGTTGCACCACAGTTCCAGCAGTGCTATGGCTCTCAAATGGTGAGCCTTTGGACCCCTTTGGTCCTCTGAGCATGGTGCTCACATTAGTTTGCACAGGGAGCTAGTGAAAGTGCAAGTTAGGCAAGCTAGTGCCCTATTGGGGCCAAGGTTACCTGTTACACTACCCCAGTAGCTTTACAGCTTTATTAGGGGAAGCCTCTGTGTCCTCATGATCCTAGGAGCTTGATGCTCACCCTACTTTAGCAAGTCACCGAGTGGTTTAGTGGATCTAGTAAGCTAAGCCCTAAATGGGCACTTGATGGCTCTTAAGCCGTTCCAGCAGCTTGACTGCACCCTCAGGGTGAGCCTCTGAGTCCTCTCAACCTACTGAGCATGGTGCTCACTCTAAATTTGGGTTTGGTCAAGAGTAGGTATGAAAATTGGCAACTTGAGCTTAATTGCATAGTAAATGTTGACCCAAAGTTGTCCTCGGATTCTGCGCTGCTCTCAAATGGTGAGCACGACATTCAGTGCGTTGAGGCCCCCTACTGGTGCCCTCGGATCAGTTCAAAAATATTCAGAAATGATATGCAAGTTAAAAAGGTGTTAAAAAGCATGTTAGTATGCAATTTTGAGAAACCCTAGGGGTCTAATTACAATTGTAGCCTCATGGGCTATTTTTGGCTGTGTTCCCATGATCTCTAAACCCTTTGTTGGAAATTCAATGGCCTTCGTGTTGGGTCGTATATAATACGGATCTAAATAGGGGAAGAAACACCTAGAGGGGGGTGAATAGGTGTAAACGTATAAACACTCAAAAATCGTTGCGATAAAAACCCAATGCGGAAATGAAAATAACTCGCAAGATTTTTACGTGGAAAACTCCATCACCGGAGTAAAAAACCACGGGACCGATAACACGGCAGAAATCCACTAGAATTAAAACACGTACAAGGTGATTTACCGTACACACTTACGACTCAACCTTTTCCATACGCTCCTAGAGGATCTTCTCCGCTCGCTCCAGACGCTTCTCGAATCCACGATCTGCGCCCAACGCCGAATCCACGGCGTCCAACGTCGAATCCACGACGTCCGACCGAATCCACGGTCTTCACCCAATAGCACCCTTCGAATCCACGAACGTGCCTCGCTCCGAATCCACGAGAGCGAATGAACATTGAATCCACAAGGACACGCGAATCCACGCGCCGATTTTGGGGTAATCGTTGTTTTTTGGGTGGTGATGATCCGCCGAATACTTAGATCAAAAATAGATCGGAAATACCATCTAAGTATTCATTAGTTTGATTCAACTCAGGATGTGAGTATGAAAACCTAGAATCAAACTAATCAATATAGATGAAGAAACATAGAGTATTCTCTAATGATTTCCTTTCTTCTCTATATGTGGATCTATAGCCGTATAAGATGATATATGAAAATGACGGCTATGTGGATTGACCCTAGAAAGAAAGACATAGGGTCTATTTATAGGTTAGAAACCCTAGGAAGGAGATAAGAATCAAAAACCTGCCATTTCTGGAATTTTACGGACGGCGATCCGGATCGTGATAACTGAGATCCGGATCGTCATAACGAAACAGCCAATTCCAGAAAAACGAAGGTTCGGGATCCGGATCATGTAACTACGATCCGGATCGTTCATACAGTTCACCAAACATCAACGTTCGGGATCCGGATTGCGAAGCAAGATCCGGATCGTTCAAGGTAGATGGTAAACTCAACGTTCGGGATCCGGATCAAGAGACTACGATCCGGATTGCGACGATGTATGAACGAACCACCTTCGGGATCCGGATCGAACAGCCTGATCCGGATCCTGAACATGTCCCAAGTCCAGTTTTTTGATTTTTATGCAATGAAAGATTCTTCCAAGTGTTTCTACACTACAAGAAGTATTCGGATCACACAAATTCTTTAGTTAAACATACCTGATCCTTTTGAATTCTTCTTTCTTGAGATTGAGTTAAATGATTCAACTTTCTTCACCTTCAATCTTCAAGACTTGAGACTTTCACGAAACTACGCCAACTCAAATTCCGTAACAATCTCCCCCTTTGGCGGTTTCGTGACAAAACACAGATCCACTAAAGAAAATTCAAAAAGATATTTTTGTTGCTATCACCATACAACAAAAATTTACAATGGAGATCCAAAATACAATACATGAGTTAAACTCCTAAAACAGACTCTAGACTTAGACATCTGTACTCTCTGCAAAAAGAAATCATTCTTGACAAAAGAAATCGTTAGATACCTCAAGAATTTTGTATTATTCAAAAACCACAAACAGAGATGAAGTTTAAACTCATTTATACTTACCATGACATTTATATTCAGATATGTAAACTGATCATAGTTAAAAAAAAACACCAACATATCTTCTTTGCACGTAAATACCAAATATCATGAACATGTTTGTGACAAACTAATATATATATAGATATGTAATTGATCAGAGTTAAGAACCAACATATCTTCTATGCAATCAAAAACCAAGTGTCACAAACTTGTTAGTGAACATCAACTTGTTAGTTATATTTCATGCCCAAATAGTTAGCAAATAGTTAGTCGAGACATGCAACAAATCACAAGATAAAAACCAAAAGTTGAAGTTGAGATCATACTTACCTTGATGTATACAAAATCTTCATCATCAAGATTTTCACAATCAATTGTTCAAGTTCCCTTACCTTGATGTTCATTCACATCATCATCATTGTTCAAAGTTCTCAACAACTCTCTCCCCCTTTTTGTCACAAAACAAAGCCAAAATGTAGTTAAGACTACGAAATGTTAGGAGAGTGAAAAAGTTCCAATAAAACGTAAAACCTGAGAACTAAGCTAAAAGTAAGTATAAGACTAAATCCTAAAATCAAAATCCTGCACAAAAAGAAAAAGAAAAAAAATGAGTCAAAAGTAATCAAATGTCAGAATCTGAGTCTTCAGAGCTTGTGCAACCCATCTTAGAGAGTATCTTTCGCATCCGTTTGTCCATTGAATTGATCTTCTTCGTTATTGTAATGTGAGCTGCCGTGGTAATCTCAAGCTCATTGGTAATTCTTTGTTGTTCCTTCAAAATTTGTTCTTGCTTAACAGATAGTCGCTGTTGTTCCTTGATAATCGACGTTATTGATGCTTCATCATCTGTGCTGGGTGCTTGTCGAGATGGTGATGCGTTAGTGTTTGTACTGTGCTTCGTTCCAGATGCAGGAACTGGAGTGACATGCGGCAACTTATGGAGGGATTTGACAATGGTAGACTCATCTATCATGCTCAGACATTGATGATAAGTTGTTGAAGTAATGTCAACCTGAAATTTCTTTAAAATCCTCATTATAATCAAGGGAAATGGAATTCTCTCAGTGGGATGAGGATGCTCAACATATCGCGCCATTCTATTCCAGATAATGTACGGAATGTTGATATTCAATGCCGTTGCCTCTGATGGATGTCCTATAAGATACAAAAACAACAACCGGTCCCATCTCACAACCTTTGTCTGCATATTTGGAAGTATATTGTAACATGTGATGAAGTTTAAGAAGCGATATTCAAGACGAAGTTCTTTAGACCGAACAGATTTTTCGGTTGATTGTGTTCCCTCGAGACAAATTCCCTCTATAACTTTTTGCCATAATGTGTTTGTCAAATTTACCCCCTTCAAGTAGTGAACTCCTTTCTTGCTGGCTTCCATTCCCAAAACCTCGCCAATCAATTCTGGAGTAATCTTAAACCTTGTGCCTTGGATATTCGTGTAGAACTCCATAGGACCGTTCTCAGACTCTCGAAGATGCCGTGCATTAGTATAGAAGGTCCTCACAAGATGCAAACAGTAGCCAAGAGTTTCTGGGAAACGACATACTTGAATAAGGTTGGCTTGTTCAATCAGAAGACCAAAACCAGGGGAGTGACCTTGCAGAGCCTCAATGTTAACATGCCTTTCACCAATGCATTCGCGATGTGCAAAGGCTCGAAGACGATCAGTGTTAACGAATACTTCTTCCAAGCGATGTGGGGAGTCAGAAGCTATCGGCGTGTCAACATTATTGTCCTGTCGTAGCCCACGGCGTCTAGATATTCTCTTTCTTTTCAAGGAGATGGTTGGTGCTACCACTGATGCTTTTCCTGGTACCTTAGTTGCCTTTTCTTTTGATTTAACAGACGCCTTTCTCCTTGAACCATCAGACGGTTCTTGTTCATACATTGAGTCATCATCATCCGTCAATGCCGCCCAGTCAATCTCATGACAATCTACCTCTGTGTCACTGACCTCGACAAATTCACCTTTTTGTTGGAGGTTCTTGGCTCTCTTTAGTTTATTTGTAGGGCGAGTGTGTACCATTGAGACCAGGAGAAGGATTAACCAAGAGAAACACATTGAATTAAGTGCCATTGATCAAAGTGCTTGAGTTCAGAAGGTGTCCTGTGAAAACCAACTCAAGAACACAAAAATTCTTAGTTTTCAAAAATTGAAAAAATTGTACCCAAACAATCATAATCATGTAGTGAGACTAAGAATCAAATTAGTTTTGCAAAAGGACTTTTAAAAATAGATCAATTGCATGAATTTCGAAAATCCTTATTATATGCCCTAAAACCGAAATTTTAGAAATCGAGGCCTAAAAATCCGTTAATCAGGAGAATACCTAGCATATAATTAAAACTAATCTACCCAGAGTTCTTATTTCAAAAGAAATTTGATCAAAAACCATCCACAAACAAAGTTGATCCAAGAAATTCGTACGTTTGAGGAGGAAAAGAGAAAAACGGTGAAAAACCGAGATTTTGATCAATAAAACTTACTTGGAACTGAAGAACTTGAGTTAGAAAGCTTCCAAGGAGGATGAAATCTAGAGAGAAGCGCTCTGGAAACTTTTGAACAAAAGATTGGAGTAAAAGAAATCAAAACCCTTTTGTTCTTTATAAAACCTAGCCGCGAGCCGGATCAGTTCATAACTGCGATCCGGATCGGCTACCCGCAGTGAGAAAACTGCGTTCGGGATCCGGATCGGCAGATACAATCCGGATCGTCAGCCCGCAGAAGAATTCCTGCGTTCGGGATCCGGATCACCTTGCCCGATCCGGATCGGCCCCAACTTTTTCTTTAGAAAATTTCAGAGAAATTCAGGAAAATCCAGAAAAAGATTGTAAGCACAAATGTGTATCAACTTTAAACAAAAATCATCGTTTCATACAACAAGAATTAGATTATGCCAAATCTATCAATAATATCCAAAAATGAAACGAAAATTTACAAAAATTAAATCCCTTAAAGTTGAACACCTTCAATCACATCTAACTTGATCTTATGTGTAATGCCTTTATCAAATCATCAATTCAGTAAAGAAAATGAAATACAAAGATCAATAGATGTTTGAAATCCCAAATATGGTAGATAATATTTCTAGACAATCTGTTGAAGAGAGTGGCTCTTTGAGCATCTTTCTTTAAAATCCCACCTTATACCAACCTTGAAATTTGACAGAGTCAAGTATTTCAACATGCATTTTACTTAATCAAAAAATTTGAACAACCATGCTTGGTATACATGTGGTAGCTGCACACAA
This sequence comes from Tillandsia leiboldiana, assembly GCA_029204045.2. NCBI lineage: Eukaryota > Viridiplantae > Streptophyta > Magnoliopsida > Poales > Bromeliaceae > Tillandsia > Tillandsia leiboldiana. The sequence goes on along the minus strand of CM055076.1, from coordinate 7,576,661 downwards.
TACTCGGACGACCGAGGTGGTAGCTCTTTCCTCCATGTGGTGGTAGTTTTCACACTCCTCATTGGGATGTAACTCTTTCCACATCTTTTGAGCATTTTACATTATCTTAGACTCCCCCTCAATTGGCTATCAATTATTTAAGATATAAAGTATTCAACCAAAAATTGATCTCGATTTCATACTCGACTAAACAGTCAAATAAGATAATGACTATACCAAGAGATCATAGAGAGAGAGAAATTGACTTTGATCACTTTAGAAGATGATTTAATTAACATAAATGATCATTGCAACAGTGAAATATTATGATGGCAAAAGCATAATAAATTTCTAAATGTGCGAAAAGATGCAATTAAAGTCAATTATGATCTATGCTCAATTAATGTCCTATGTACAAACATAGATAAAGAACAAAACAAAAACAAATACAAAACCTATCCTAAGCAAAGATTCAAAAAGAAGATTATTTCAAGGAAAGCATCCCAATTGCTTTTCGTAAATGAATAAAACGTTTTTGATCCAAAGGTTTTGTTAAAATGTCAGCTAATTGATCCTCAGTTGAAATATATGAAAGTTGAAGAGTATTTGATTCAACTAGCTCTCTAAGAAAATGATATCTAAGTTCAATATGTTTTGTTCTAGAGTGCAACACAGGGTTTTTAGAAATGTTAATTGCACTTGTGTTGTCACAAAGAATTGTTACCGAAGATGCTGAAATGCGGAAGTCACTCAATACGCTTTTCATCCAAATGAGTTGAGTTGAGCAACTTCCAGCTGAAATGTATTCCGCTTCGGCAGTCGAGAGTGCTATGCAATTCTGCTTTTTACTGTGCCATGCAACAAGGCAATGGCCAAGATAGAAGCATGCACCACTCGTGCTTTTCCGATCATCCACTGATCCTGCCCAATCGGCATCTGAGTATCCAACAATGTCCAAACTTGTTCCCATAGGATACCAAATTCCGAAATTAATTGATCCTTTGATATACCGGATGATCCGTTTCACCGCTTTCAGGTGAACCTCCTTTGGTGCTGATTGATATCTCGCGCAAATCCCAACACTAAAGGATATATCCGGGCGACTAGCCGTGAGGTAAAGTAGACTTCCAATCATACTTCTATACAGTTTCTCGTCTACATTCTCACTATGTGATTCACTTCCAAGTCCCTTGTGGCTAGTTCCCATTGGAGTTGGAAAATCTTTACAATTTTCTAGATCAAACTTTTTGACCAACTCCAGTGCATACTTGGATTGTCTCAAGTGAATACCTTCATCATTTTGTTTAATTTGCAATCCAAGAAAATAAGACAGTTCGCCCATCATGGACATCTCAAATTCGCTTTCCATGGTCTCCGCGAATTTAGAAGCATCATTATCTTTTGTTGCACCAAATACAATGTCATCGACATAGATTTGTGCTACAATGAAATTATTTTGATAATGCTTCACAAAGAGAGTCCTGTCAGCTCCCCCTCGAGTATAGCCCTTCTCCAAAAGGTGCTTTGTTAACCTTTCGTACCATGCTCGCGGTGCTTGTTTCAGACCGTAAAGAGCCTTTTCAAACGAAAAACATGGTTAGGTTGTTTATGATCTACAAAACCTTTCGGTTGAGCTACATAAACTTCCTCATTTAAAAACCCATTTAGAAATGCGCTCTTGACGTCCATTTGAAATAATTTGATTTTAAAATGACAAGCAATAGCAAACAATATACGAATGGACTCGAGTCTAGCTACAGGGGCGAAAGTTTCGTCAAAGTCTATACCTTCTACTTGAGAGTAGCCTTGAGCAACTAGTCGTGCCTTGTTCCTGATGATAGTACCATCTTCATCTTTCTTGTTCTTGAAGATCCATTTGGTACCTATCACATTATGTTGCTTTGGAGGCTTCGTTAATTCCCAGACTTTGTTTCGCTCAAATTGATGAAGCTCTTCCTGCATTGCTTTAATCCAGTAGTCATCCTGAAGAGCTTCATCTATTGTCTTTGGTTCGATTAAAGATACGTAGCAAGCAATCCGCAAACCAACTGCCTTCGAGTTCTAACTCCTTCTTGTGGATCTCCAATGATGTTCGATTCCGGATGATCCTTGGAGATTCGTAGCGTTTGTTGAAACGGAGTACTCGGAGGTACACGAGATGATTCCTGCACATCAGATAAACTAGAAGAACCATTAGATGCATCATTAATATTGGAAGTATTATTATGAGAAGATGCACTAGCAGGAGAATCATCATCTAGAGAGATATCGAGGGTAGATTTTTCAGATTCAAAATGAGAAGCTTCATCTACTTTAACATTTATAGATTCTACGATCGTCTTAGATTCAATGTTAAATACTCGATATGCTCTGCTATTCGTAGAATAACCCAAAAAGATCCCTTCATCACTTCGAGAGTCGAACTTTCCAAGATTTTCACGGTCACGTAAGATGTAACATCGACTCCCGAAGATACGAAAGTACTTGATATCCGGTTTTCTACTAAACCACAGCTCATATGGTGTATTCAAGGTTCCTGGGCGCAAATACACTCTGTTAATGACATAGACAGCGGTGTTCACAGCTTCAGCCCAAAAATGTAGCGGTAATTTCCGGCTATGAAGCATCACACGCGCCATCTCTTGAACAACCCTGTTTTTGCGCTCAACAACACCATTCTGCTGAGGTGTATAGGGTGCCGAGAATTCATGTTTAATGCCATTTGAAGTACAAAAGTCAATGAATTTTGAATTTATGAATTCTCCACCCCTATCACTTCTAACACGAATGATCTTTTCATTCTTTTCAATCATAATACGATGGCAAATCTCATGAAAAGAGTCAAACGTATCAGCTTTCTCTCTCAAAAATGCTACCCAAGAAAACCGAGAGAAATCATCAACCAATAAAAAGATGTACCATTTACCTCCCAAAGATGGTTGACGGGTCGGCCCCATTAAGTCCATGTGCAAAAGTTCCAAGGGCCGTTTTGTACCAACGTGGTTCAAGTTCTTGTGTGCAGTCCTAGACTGTTTTCCCTTTTGGCAACCACCACACACAACGTTTTGTTTAAATAAAAGCTTTGGAATCCCCTTGACCACGTCCTTGTTTGAAATTCTAGTAAGTTCCTTAAAATTTAAGTGACCTAGCCTTTCGTGCCAAAGAGTTTCATTATTCAAAGCGGCTAAGTTACAATTTTCAGAAAATTTGTTAGGAACAACATAACAATTGTTTTCAGATCTAACCCCTTTTAGAAAGAAAGCATGGTCCTTATCAGTTACAACGCATTCAACGATGAAAAGTTAACTGAAAAGCCATTGTCGCAAAGTTGACTTATGCTTATGAGGTTAGTCTTAAGGCCATCAACAAATAAGACGTTTTTCAAAATCGGGCCATCTGGAATAGCTACCGTCCCTTTTCCAACAATTTTGGAAGATCGACCGTCTCCGAAAACAACGTGTCCTCCGGAGATTTTCTCAAGATTTTGAAAACTATTTTTGTCACCGGTCATGTGACGGGAACACCCGCTATCCAGATACCAAGACGAGCTATCATATGCATGCAAGGAAATATTGGAAACAAGACAAGGGAAAATTTCACCTTTGCGCACCCAAACCTTTTTGGAGTGCGTCTGTAATGGTCGTGAAGTTTTGTGCCTAGGTGAAAGCGTCTTGTTAAAACGATTGTTGCTCCTTGATGAAGTCGTCTTTGCGCGGTGAACTACCAAGTCTCTTTTCATTTGAAAAGTTTTGCTTTGATTTCCAAAAGGACCTTTT
>CM055076.1:7451693-7572806 GCA_029204045.2 Tillandsia leiboldiana | reverse complement strand
TACAAACATAGATAAAGAACAAAACAAAACAAATACAAAACCTATCCTAAGCAAAGATTTCAAAAAGAAGATTATTTCAAGGAAAGCATCCCAATTGCTTTTCGTAAATGAATAAAACGTTTTGATCCAAAGGTTTTGTTAAAAATGTCAGCTAATTGATCCTCAGTTGAAAATATATGAAAGTTGAAGAGTATTTGATTCAACTAGCTCTCTAAGAAAATGATATCTAAGTTCAATATGTTTTGTTCTAGAGTGCAACACAGGGTTTTTAGAAATGTTAATTGCACTTGTGTTGTCACAAAGAATTGTTACCGAAGATGCTGAAATGCGGAAGTCACTCAATACGCTTTTCATCCAAATGAGTTGAGTTGAGCAACTTCCAGCTGAAATGTATTCCGCTTCGGCAGTCGAGAGTGCTATGCAATTCTGCTTTTTACTGTGCCATGCAACAAGGCAATGGCCAAGATAGAAGCATGCACCACTCGTGCTTTTCCGATCATCCACTGATCCTGCCCAATCGGCATCTGAGTATCCAACAATGTCCAAACTTGTTCCCATAGGATACCAAATTCCGAAATTAATTGATCCTTTGATATACCGGATGATCCGTTTCACCGCTTTCAGGTGAACCTCCTTTGGTGCTGATTGATATCTCGCGCAAATCCCAACACTAAAGGATATATCCGGGCGACTAGCCGTGAGGTAAAGTAGACTTCCAATCATACTTCTATACAGTTTCTCGTCTACATTCTCACTATGTGATTCACTTCCAAGTCCCTTGTGGCTAGTTCCATTGGAGTTGGAAAATCTTTACAATTTTCTAGATCAAACTTTTGACCAACTCCAGTGCATACTTGGATTGTCTCAAGTGAATACCTTCATCATTTTGTTTAATTTGCAATCCAAGAAAATAAGACAGTTCGCCCATCATGGACATCTCAAATTCGCTTTCCATGGTCTCCGCGAATTTAGAAGCATCATTATCTTTTGTTGCACCAAATACAATGTCATCGACATAGATTTGTGCTACAATGAAATTATTTTGATAATGCTTCACAAAGAGAGTCCTGTCAGCTCCCCCTCGAGTATAGCCCTTCTCCAAAAGGTGCTTTGTTAACCTTTCGTACCATGCTCGCGGTGCTTGTTTCAGACCGTAAAGAGCCTTTTTCAAACGAAAAACATGGTTAGGTTGTTTATGATCTACAAAACCTTTCGGTTGAGCTACATAAACTTCCTCATTTAAAAACCCATTTAGAAATGCGCTCTTGACGTCCATTTGAAATAATTTGATTTTAAAATGACAAGCAATAGCAAACAATATACGAATGGACTCGAGTCTAGCTACAGGGGCGAAAGTTTCGTCAAAGTCTATACCTTCTACTTGAGAGTAGCCTTGAGCAACTAGTCGTGCCTTGTTCCTGATGATAGTACCATCTTCATCTTTCTTGTTCTTGAAGATCCATTTGGTACCTATCACATTATGTTGCTTTGGAGGCTTCGTTAATTCCCAGACTTTGTTTCGCTCAAATTGATGAAGCTCTTCCTGCATTGCTTTAATCCAGTAGTCATCCTGAAGAGCTTCATCTATTGTCTTTGGTTCGATTAAAGATACGTAGCAAGCAAATCCGCAAACCAACTGCCTTCGAGTTCTAACTCCTTCTTGTGGATCTCCAATGATGTTCGATTCCGGATGATCCTTGGAGATTCGTAGCGTTTGTTGAAACGGAGTACTCGGAGGTACACGAGATGATTCCTGCACATCAGATAAACTAGAAGAACCATTAGATGCATCATTAATATTGGAAGTATTATTATGAGAAGATGCACTAGCAGGAGAATCATCATCTAGAGAGATATCGAGGGTAGATTTTTCAGATTCAAAATGAGAAGCTTCATCTACTTTAACATTTATAGATTCTACGATCGTCTTAGATTCAATGTTAAATACTCGATATGCTCTGCTATTCGTAGAATAACCCAAAAAGATCCCTTCATCACTTCGAGAGTCGAACTTTCCAAGATTTTCACGGTCACGTAAGATGTAACATCGACTCCCGAAGATACGAAAGTACTTGATATCCGGTTTTCTACTAAACCACAGCTCATATGGTGTATTCAAGGTTCCTGGGCGCAAATACACTCTGTTAATGACATAGACAGCGGTGTTCACAGCTTCAGCCCAAAAATGTAGCGGTAATTTCCGGCTATGAAGCATCACACGCGCCATCTCTTGAACAACCCTGTTTTTGCGCTCAACAACACCATTCTGCTGAGGTGTATAGGGTGCCGAGAATTCATGTTTAATGCCATTTGAAGTACAAAAGTCAATGAATTTTGAATTTATGAATTCTCCACCCCTATCACTTCTAACACGAATGATCTTTTCATTCTTTTCAATCATAATACGATGGCAAATCTCATGAAAAGAGTCAAACGTATCAGCTTTCTCTCTCAAAAATGCTACCCAAGAAAACCGAGAGAAATCATCAACCAATAAAAAGATGTACCATTTACCTCCCAAAGATGGTTGACGGGTCGGCCCCATTAAGTCCATGTGCAAAAGTTCCAAGGGCCGTTTTGTACCAACGTGGTTCAAGTTCTTGTGTGCAGTCCTAGACTGTTTTCCCTTTTGGCAACCACCACACACAACGTTTTGTTTAAATAAAAGCTTTGGAATCCCCTTGACCACGTCCTTGTTTGAAATTCTAGTAAGTTCCTTAAAATTTAAGTGACCTAGCCTTTCGTGCCAAAGAGTTTCATTATTCAAAGCGGCTAAGTTACAATTTTCAGAAAATTTGTTAGGAACAACATAACAATTGTTTTCAGATCTAACCCCTTTTAGAAAGAAAGCATGGTCCTTATCAGTTACAACGCATTCAACCGATGAAAAGTTAACTGAAAAGCCATTGTCGCAAAGTTGACTTATGCTTATGAGGTTAGTCTTAAGGCCATCAACAAATAAGACGTTTTTCAAAATCGGGCCATCTGGAATAGCTACCGTCCCTTTTCCAACAATTTTGGAAGATCGACCGTCTCCGAAAACAACGTGTCCTCCGGAGATTTTCTCAAGATTTTGAAAACTATTTTTGTCACCGGTCATGTGACGGGAACACCCGCTATCCAGATACCAAGACGAGCTATCATATGCATGCAAGGAAATATTGGAAACAAGACAAGGGAAAATTTCACCTTTGCGCACCCAAACCTTTTTGGAGTGCGTCTGTAATGGTCGTGAAGTTTTGTGCCTAGGTGAAAGCGTCTTGTTAAAACGATTGTTGCTCCTTGATGAAGTCGTCTTGCGCGGTGAACTACCAAGTCTCTTTTCATTTGAAAAGTTTTGCTTTGATTTCCGGAAAGGAGCCTTTTTGGTAGTTGATGCAAGAGGTGCTTGAGATGAGCGTTCGACTCCCGTCTTGCAATATCTTCTTATGTGCCCTGAAACACCACAACGAAAACATACCTTAGATCTTGACGATCCCAAAGAGGATGAAGTAGGTTTGTTGTCGTTGTTTGTCTTGAATTCCGGTGTCGGAGAAGGAGATACCGACTGAGGCACAAAAACTGTCTCACTCGAACTTGGACTGTTTCCAGTTTGAGTGTATCCGAGGCCGAACCTATTTGATTGACCAAGACCAAGAAGTCTATCCAACTTACTCCTTCCTGAAGAGAATCGCTGTAAGTCATTCTTGAGTTGGAAAATGGTCTTTGTCATTTCCAGGTTATCCTGTCGAGCCTCGTTGTAGAGCTTTGAAAAGTGATTCGCGTTATCCACCAGATTTGTATGTTCCTTTTCAAGTTGCTCATTGGACTCTTGAAGGGAAGCATTTTCTTTTATCAGGTTTTCCCTTTCCACTTCAAGAGCGTTTGAGAGAGAAGTCGCTCTTTTTGCTTCTTCTTCGAGATCATGCAATCTCCCTCTCAAACTCTTGTTTTGCTTAGCCACTTTCTTTGAGTCCCTCAAAAGTCTGTGGTAGGCTAGAGCAAACTCTTCACCTTCCGAATCATCCGATTCATTGTCCATTGCATTCTTTTCAACAGTGGAGTTGGACAATGATTCAGACGTACTTGCCATAAAGCACATGAATGGTGAAGATGTGGACGCGTGGAATGCCGTGGAGCTCTTTTCTTCATCACTTGAAGACGACTCATTTGACGTTGAGTTGTCATCCCAAGTGACGACTTGCATCGCCTTCTTCTTTGCCGGATACTTGTTAGGACACTCCGTTGCAATGTGGCCGTAGCCTCGACATTTGAAGCATTGCAGTTGTCCTTCTGAACTTTTCTTATCCTTTGAGAAGTTCTCCTGCTTTCTTGACTTGTGACTTGGAGTACCCTTGCCTTTGTTCCACTTTCTGAAGGATGGAGATTTGCTTGAATTACCCCTTCGAAAGTTGCGGCGAAAATTCCTTGTCAAGAGAGCGAGCTGCTTCTCAAATTCCTCCATAGAAAGGTTCTCGTCATTGTCCGAGGAGGATGTATCCGCGTCTTCTTCCTTAGTTGTTTTCAACGCATAACCTGAAGACTTAGAAGTGGATGCTTTTCCAGAAGAATTGTTAGTATTAAAAGTCATTTCATATGTTTGTAATGAACCAACTAATTCTTCTACACGTATTTCGTCCGGGTGTTTAATAGTTTCAATGGCAGTAACCTTTGGGCGAAATCGTTCAGGAAGAGTTCTTAAGATTTTTCTTACAATCTTAAATTCTGGAATCTTCTCTCCCAGATTAGCACATGAGTTTACGATGTCTTGCAATCGTGTATAGTAGTCCGTGAAAGATTCATTTTCTGCCATCAAAATAGAGTCAAACTTGCTCGTAAGCATCTGCAGTTTCTGAATCTTCACGAGGTTAGTTCCCTCATGTGTAACCTGGAGAACATCCCAGATTTCTTTCGCAGTCTCACATGCCGAGACGCGAGAGAATTCAGTTTGAGATAAGGCATTAAAAATAGCATTAATTCCCTTGCCATTGTAAGAAGATAACTCAAACTCTTCCTTGGTCCATTTCGACCTAGGTTTTAAGGTGTGAACATCAGAGATAAGTTCAGTTGGATTAGTCCATCCTGATTCAATTGAATGCCACACCCTTTCGTCGATGGAAGATAAAAAGGCTTTCATCCGTACTTTCCAGTACGCATAATTTGTTCCATCAAAGAAAGGGGGTCGATTGATGTTTCCACCTTCAACCATTGTTCACAACCCTATTCCCGCTCTGATACCACTTGTTGGGTCGTATATAATACGGATCTAAATAGGGGAAGAAACACCTAGAGGGGGGTGAATAGGTGTAAACGTATAAACACTCAAAAATCGTTGCGATAAAAATCCAATGCGGAAATGAAAATAACTCGCAAGATTTTTACGTGGAAAACTCCATCACCGGAGTAAAAAACCACGGGACCGATAACACGGCAGAAATCCACTAGAATTAAAACACGTACAAGGTGATTTACCGTACACACTTACGACTCAACCTTTTCCATACGCTCCTAGAGGATCTTCTCCGCTCGCTCCAGACGCTTCTCGAATCCACGATCTGCGCCCAACGCCGAATCCACGGCGTCCAACGTCGAATCCACGACGTCCGACCGAATCCACGGTCTTCACCCAATAGCACCCTTCGAATCCACGAACGTGCCTCGCTCCGAATCCACGAGAGCGAATGAACCTTGAATCCACAAGGACACGCGAATCCACGCGCCGATTTTGGGGTAATCGTTGTTTTTTGGGTGGTGATGATCCGCCGAATACTTAGATCAAAAATAGATCGGAAATACCATCTAAGTATTCATTAGTTTGATTCAACTCAGGATGTGAGTATGAAAACCTAGAATCAAACTAATCAATATAGATGAAGAAACATAGAGTATTCTCTAATGATTTCCTTTCTTCTCTATATGTGGATCTATAGCCGTATAAGATGATATATGAAAATGACGGCTATGTGGATTGACCCTAGAAAGAAAGACATAGGGTCTATTTATAGGTTAGAAACCCTAGGAAGGAGATAAGAATCAAAAACCTGCCATTTCTGGAATTTTACGGACGGCGATCCGGATCGTGATAACTGAGATCCGGATCGTCATAACGAAACAGCCAATTCCAGAAAAACGAAGGTTCGGGATCCGGATCATGTAACTACGATCCGGATCGTTCATACAGTTCACCAAACATCAACGTTCGGGATCCGGATTGCGAAGCAAGATCCGGATCGTTCAAGGTAGATGGTAAACTCAACGTTCGGGATCCGGATCAAGAGACTACGATCCGGATTGCGACGATGTATGAACGAACCACCTTCGGGATCCGGATCGAACAGCCTGATCCGGATCCTGAACATGTCCCAAGTCCAGTTTTTGATTTTTATGCAATGAAAGATTCTTCCAAGTGTTTCTACACTACAAGAAGTATTCGGATCACACAAATTCTTTAGTTAAACATACCTGATCCTTTTGAATTCTTCTTTCTTGAGATTGAGTTAAATGATTCAACTTTCTTCACCTTCAATCTTCAAGACTTGAGACTTTCACGAAACTACGCCAACTCAAATTCCGTAACACTTCGTTGAGCGGGAATTGGATTCCGAACCGTAAATTGGCAAAATCGTCGGTTTATCGACGATTCGGCATTAATCACGTAATTCGAAGAATTGCGGTGATTAATTATTGATGCTATATGTTCTTGGTTGTTCCCGACGTTGTCCTGACTGGTCCAGTGATTTCAGTTTAGCGTTGGTGACTTCCGGAGCCGAAATCGGCTTATTCGGAGGTGTTTTCGGTATTTATGGCACCGTATGAGTATAGAGTCGCACCCACTGGAGTTGGTGTGCCCGAACGTCTTCTGTGAAGTGTTCTAGGGCAGCATGTTAAGTTTTGTTAAATTTGGAGACCTGTAGTTTCGAATCGGATCATAGTGATCGATCGGCAGATTTTCAAAAATTCCGGAAGATCCCAGGACTTCAGCGATGTTTCCCGTTTAGCTTGTCTGCACTAAGTGAGTCAGTTGGTTGGGTATGAGTGAGTTTTTTTCTGACCTGTGATTATGATTCTGGTCCCAGCAGTCAGTCGCCAGTTCGTGAGCCATCCAGCGGTTCCCGCGATCGTCTATCTTGAGATGGGTTTATCTTCGGTCCGGGTTTTATCATTTCGGCCCTATGGGGTACCGTGGTAGGTCGGACCCCTATTTTTGGTGTAGCCTTGATCCTATGGTTGAGCCTTTCTATTTGCTTTCATTCCAGTATTTAGTCATTACAGCTATGTTGCCTTGATCTTACAGTTGAGCTCTCTATATGCTTTCATTCTCAGTACTTAGTATGTATAATGATATACATCTGAACATATGTCATGCCTGATTGGACATTAGTTAGAGTGATTATCAGTTCACTTCATATCAGCATTTCCTATTCTTCTCCTGCATGTTAGAATAGGAGTTCAGCTTCTGCTATACAGTTCAATTTACAGTTCTGCCATTCAGTTTAGTTTCTCGCTATGATTTCATATTCAGTATTTGGTATATCCATATATACAGCTTGACATATGTCATGTTTGCTTTGTCACCAGCCTAGTTATATTAGCCTTTCCTATTCTATGTTGCATGATAGAATAGGAGTACAGTTCTGTTATTCAGCTTTAGTTTTACAGCTCAGATATTCAGTTTCTGTTGTTCAGATTCTGTTATACATCACCAGTTGAGATTACAATTTCAGCATCCTGACAGGGATTTTCCGGCTTTATGCCGTGTGTTTGGTCTTTAGACCATGAGCTTGAGCATCAGTATTATGATCGCCGCCAGCTGTACTTTTCACGTACACTAGCGGGCTGATCCCCCGCAGTGGTGTACTTTACCGGTAAAGTGGTCGACAGTGGCGACCCATGAGCCCAGAGGGTTATGACAGCAGATTGGTGTGCAGGTGGTATTTAGCCTGAGATCCTCGTGACCAATAGTGGCAGGTGATTGGGTACTCTACTACTAGTAGTGATGCATGATCTATTGATATTGTTGCTTCAGCATTTATTTATCATGACTGACCCGTGATTATCAGCATTCCCTATTTATAGCATTAATATTATTGATTATCATGCTAGCTCTGCTCTGTAGCATGATCAGTTCCTATTTGCCAGATTTGTTTGTTACAGTATGATTAGCTTGATATAAGAGTACCCCTGCTTTCATTTCAGCATGCTTAGATTTCATATCTGCACCTTGCCTTTCAGATTTCAATTTATTTTCAGTTATCGCTATCCGATTATTATGGTATCTGGTAGGTACGACTTGTTATTTCTTGGCCTGTCGTGCCCACTGGGATACATCTATGTTGTATCTCACACCCTTTGGGTGACCACCATTTCAGGTTATTCAGGTGCTGAGATGTCGGGACGATCCAGTGAGCTGTCGCGATAGAGTTGTCACTGCTTTTGGCCATAGTGGCCCAGTGCTCAGTATTTTCAGTTCTAGTATCACGACTTTATCCTGATGTTGGTCGCAGCTGATTAGTATCTTGTTGATTTACAGTAGTTGGTTGATCTATTGTTATAGTCAGTGATTTGTTGAGTATTGTTGGATTATGTCATGTGTTTAGATGTAGAACTTTATGTTATGTTTTAGTTAAGTAATTGTCACTCCTCTGATTGATTATTGTACTTGCCTAGCCGAGCATGTATAGAGGAGACTCTGTCCGTGTGGATAGAGGATTTTCTATGCTTGTGGCGGTCTGTCCACGTCCTGGGTTTCAAAGTTTTTAAACTCTTATTTAAATAAATAAAAAAAAAATTTAGGACACTTTTTGAAACTCGGGCGGTGACATCTGGCTTATGTATACAAAAATAATGGAGAAATTATATTTGTCTACGGACATGGTGGGACAGGGAAAATTTATCTTTGGAAGACAATTATTTCAAAATTACGTCCAGAAGGCAAAATAATGTTAGTAGTTGCTTCCTCAAGGATCGCATCTCTTTTACTACCGGGAGGACGAACATCGCATTCAAGATTTAAAATACCTATCCAAGTTAATGATAATTCAGTTTGTGAAATAAAAAAGGGTACACAACTTGAGAAATTAATTTCTTGTGCTAGCTTAATTCTTTGGGATAAGGCCCCAATGAACCATAGAAATTGTTTCGAGGCTTTAGATAAATCGTTAAAGGACATTATGAAAACAACTAATTCAAGTACAGAGGAGAGGCACTTTGGAGGAAAAACTATTCTTTTAGGTGGAGATTTTAGACAAATACTTCCGGTTATTGTTGGCAGAACCAAACAAAATATTCTGGATGCATGTCTTACAAGGTCGTACATATGGGAGAAATGCAAAATTTTTCGGCTTACTATAAATATGAGATTACTACAAGGTTCCGCAGATACTTTCCCAAACACATCTTTAATAGAATTTAGCTGATGGATACTTGATATCGGTGATGGCAAAATAAATACAATGAAATTAGAAGGAGAAGAAGAACCAACCTGGATTAAAATTCCCAATGACATGCTAATAAAATTTGGCGAAAATGGAATCCAGACTATTGTTGCCGAAATATACGACAATATCGACCAAAACTACATTGACCCAAACTATCAACGAGATTGAGCTTATTGTTACACCCGTGAATGAAAATGTCGATGAGATTAATACTTACGTGCTTTCGTTACTACAAACAGAAGAACCGCTATATTTCAGTTCAGATTCAATATGTAGTTCATCCATAAATGCTGAAGAAAATAATATATTATATCCGGTAGATTTCTTGAATACTTTGAAATTTAACGGAGTACCTAATCATGAATTGAAGCTAAAAGTTGGAAGTCCTATCAAGTTGCTTCGCAATATTAACCAGAATTCCGGACTTTGTAATGGCACTCGATTGATCATAACCCAGTTAGCTCCTAGGATTATTGAAGCGCAAATTTTCATCGGGAACCATATTGGCGTGAAAGTTTACATTCCTCAAATAGTAATAAATGTAGCAGAATCTAAGTGGCCATTCATGTTGAAAAGAAGACAGTTTTCAGTTCGTTTGAGTTACGCAATGACAATTAACAAAAATCAAGGGCAGACATTACAGAAAGTTGGTCTTTATTTATCGCAACCTGTCTTCTCACACGGTCAACTTTATGTGGCAGTTTCACGGGTAACTTCACGAAATGGATTGCGAAAAGGATTGCGAATTCTTGTAGAAAAAAAAGATAAAGAACCTGAAGGATATACAAGGAATATTGTTTACCGTGAAATATTTGATGATTTGGAATAAATGACTCACATTTGCGGTATAATTTTCCGGCTATCCTACAAAAAAAAAAAAAGTCAATTCGTAACTTATAGCATTCTTTTTCCCTTCGAAAAAAAAGAAAAACCTTTTATGTCTTCTGCTATTATAACTTCACATTTCGTATTCTGTCTGTTTCATTCGTATATAGAAAACTGAAGTCGTGTGAAGACTACTTTGTTATCACAACTATCACTGCAGCAACAAGACTGCCAAATTAAAGTGCGGATATGCCGCATATGGGAATCAACAACGCCATTCCTAAAATGAGATATTTTCAGCTTGGATTGTTTATTAGTATATGAAGAGGTCCATATATTTTCTTTTCCCTTATATATTCTTTTAATACGCACCCTCACTTTTTAGACGACACTAATTTCCTACACTTACTGTTACATAAATTAGGGTTTTTCCATGCAAGCAACAATCCGCAAGCAAGATGCTGAAGAATTTAAACCTCAAATTACAAAAGGCAACATATGTCTGATTGAGAAATTCATTGTCATACCAAGTAGGAAGAAATTTCTATCCGTCAATCGTGAATACATGATCCAGATAACTTGGCAAACAAAACTGGCTCAGATAAGAAAATTTAGACAAAATCCTGTGTATAGATTTAGTTACTCGATTTTTATGAAGTTGAAAAGAAGCGATACAATGATGCCGTTCTAACAGGTTCTATTCTTTATAAATGATATTTATTTTTGTATGAATTAGTTGTGATCCCCTTATAATTATCGATTTTCCACTCCATAGATGTTGTGGGCCGACTCGCTACCATCGGTGAAATCACCCAGCGGTATGTCGGACAAACTCTTACTCATTGAAGGAATTTGGAGATACAAGATTTAAAGTAAGCAATTCAAAAATCTAAATTACTTTACTTGAATATAATATGAATCCCTATACTAAATTACGCTATTTTCTTCTTTCAGTAAAAACACTCTACCCGTTGTGTTATGGGATCAGTTTGCAACCTCTTTTGATGAAACCCGAATTTCATCAACAGGAACAAACAACCCGGTTATAATAATTTTTGTTGGAATGACTGTTAGAACATTCAGAGGTGAGGTGAATATGTTTAATCCATTGATTTAAATTTTGATACTATAATAGGCCCCCTTTGTACTCACAATCACCACCCGTTTCCCTTATATTTATCAAATATAGATAAAGTGCATCTATCTACATGCTCGGCATCAAAACTGTGCTTTGACCTCAGCATTCCAGAAGTTACTGAACTTCTAAATAGGTCCGTCGGTGGATCATGCAAATTTTGCCCTTCTTTTTGTTGCTCATAATTGTATTTCTATTGATACACATTTTATTACCTGTAGTTTACAACTCGGTGATAATTCAATTCGTCATATCACTTGCGGCGAAGAAAAAACTATCTCTCCTCAAGAAGAAATGCAGCTCAACAGGAAATCTATTACAGACTTAATAGACCTTGGCCAGACTAATACCGAAGTAAGCATCTAATTACAATCAATGGAACTTCTATAATTACATAGTATTTCTTGTTATCTTCCATATAAATCCATTTTTTATCCCATCTCAAAAATTAGAATGGGAAGTTTACGTATGAAGCTACGATTATCGATGTCGATACATCCAATGGTTGGTGGTACAAAGCGTGCCATAATTGTAAAACGACAATCAAAATTATACGGCGACACTTTCTGGTGTTCCTATTGTAATGACACTGAACAATCCCCCATTCCTTGGTAAATAATATTGTCATACGCTTTTAATACTTTACATTATTTCTTGGGTATTCCTTAATTTTTAATATTAAATCTCTTTATTATATATTTTTTAAAAAATAGGTATAAATTGAACACTATTATGGACGACGGAAGTAGGATAGCCAATTTTACTATATTTGGAAGATTGGCACAAGAGTTAACTCGATTTCCGGCGCAAAATTTAGCAATAGCAATTAACTCTGATAAATTTACTCTCTCTCCTATGATTAAAATAATTATTAATCAAAAACACATTTTCCAAATTATGCCCGACACGCAAAAGTTCAGAACAAATATCCTTTCTTTTAAAGTGCTAAAATTTTTTACGATACACAATGATCCAAAAGGAAAAGAACAGGATACGAAAAAAATATTGGAAAAAAGTGAAGATCAAATCCAGTTACTTCCCTCTCCCAATTGGAAACAAATAGATACGACACTGTTAGAAGAATCTTTCCCACCTATTGCAACCTGTTCAAGGTAAGAAAGTTTTGTTAACATTAAGTATTACTTACTATAAAAAAATTGAGTATCAAATCCAATTACCTCCCTCTCCAAATTGAGGATCAAAACCAATTACCTCCCTCTTCAAATAGGAAACAAGTCGAGACCGAACCGGCAGATGAGCCTTCTACAGCTACGGCAAGTTCTTCGAGGTAACAAACTTCTATATTTTTAGTAATTATCTTACAAATTTAATTTCAAGCAACAATCTGACAGGTCATGCACACCTTCACGTACGAGAAGAAAACGCACTAAGTATTATTTACTATAAACTTTGCTTCCATTTAAATAAATAAATTAAATAAAACTTTCTTCCCAATTCATATAAATAACTATTAATATTAAATTATATTGTTTGTAGAGCTCAAGATATCGATGAAGACTATGAAGACATCAAATGAAGACTTCTTAATTTAGAAATTCCGAAATATGTACGAAAACTACCAAGACTACTATATAAATAATTTCAGTTTAAATATACCAATGCATGTATATATATTCAACAAATTTATGCTTGCAATATTGTACCGCGGGTTCTTCAGTGATATATATATATATATATATATATATATATATATATATATATATATATATATATATATATATATATATATATATATATATATATATAAAATTCTCTGGTAGTATATATTTAATATGTTCAAAAAAAAAGTCTCCAGATGTATATAATTTGTGCCTACAGTGTTGAGAAAACCTTCTGCAGCTACAGCAACCTTCTAAAGGTAACAAATTTTCCTAAACATTAAGTATCACTCATTATAAAAAATGTTAAATTACTTTCTTTACTATTAATGTTAAATTACTTTCTTTGTAGAGCTCAAGATATCGATGAAAACTATGAAGACACAAGACTACTATATAGAGAATTTTCGGTTTAAATATATTGATGTCTACAGCATATCCAATAGTATATATTTAATAAATTCAAAAAAAATTATATTCACAGCGTAGCGCGGGTTCTACACTAGTAAATTTTTAAAGGAGATATATGGACAAAAGTGGTTGTAATAGATGCATCACCTTTGGACAAGGGCCATGCTACACGCTCCGGTGCCAAGCTTTTACTTTATTGTTAGTGCTTCTACTATATAAAATATTGTAGGAATGAATGGGATGTAGCCACCATGTATTTATTGCATCATGTGGCATATGTGTTGTGCTCGAATCAAAGTCCGACTGTTGATTCGACTCTCTAAGAACGAAGGAGACTCGGCTTAAAGAGTCGAATCATTTCTATTTCCTTAGAAAAGAAATTGATTGCAAGATTAGAACTACTCCAGCGAAAGTTTTGAAAGTGGCTAAGTACTAACAAAAACTCTATGCTAAGCTATTATCTAAGAAAGCTTTGAAAATTGCACTAGAAAACTCCTAAATGTTGGAATTGAAAGGAATTGAAATTGATATGATCATTTACGTGTGTGAAAATTACATAGGAAATCCTTCTATTTATACTAGTGTGGACCTCTCCTGCGGTTTTACGCCACTTTGCGTAGTGGCGAGTTGCTCGGCCACGTCCCACATTTGTCAGCATGTCCTTTATTTCGCGGAGCGCACTTTAGCTAGAAGTGTGTTGGCCACGAAATCTATTCTCTACGATCTCAGTCGTTTCCCGCCTAAAACTCGCTCGGATTTAGTTATTTCTTTCTCGGCTCCTAGTGTACCACGTGTCGTTTTCTGATTTGTTTGAGTCGGTTGACCATGTTAATTGACCCCTTACCACGTGGCGAATTTTCTTACTTTCTGATTCATTCGAGTTGGTTGACTATGTTGACCGATCCCTTACCACGTGGCAATTTCTCTGGTTCCACCAATGCCTGCTACCCCACCCCCCCTCCTAGCAATCTTCCGATTTGACATTTGAATTATTGACGGTATTTGATTTGCGATTGGTACGTGTGACTTTCTCTATCCTATGGTCGGGGATCACGCCTTCCTGTGCCATAACCAGTCATTTCACTTTAAATGCTGTCGTCCACATAAATCATTTTTCGACAGCAAAACCTTTCTTCTCCTTGGAAGACATTCCGTCCTCTTCTCCTATAAGACATTTCGTCTCATCATCCATCGCTTTGTCCTCGTTCTCTTTTTAAGAGCCTCGGGCTCATTCATTTTCTGAATCTTGTCCTTTTCCTTTCCTTGCTTTTTATACTCTTTTCTTTGCTCCAATGGCCTCCGCACGTGTTACTCATTTTCCCTCAAACCCTACGGTCGACTTTTGTCTTCTTTGTCCAATCGAAGAGGATTCTACCCATTTCATTCTAGGCCCCTCTTTCACTGAGGATCCGGATGAGAAGTCTTTCCCTTTCTCGATTGATGGCATCCCTTTGACAACAGATGTCATCTACTAGGGCTCTTGGTCCTCCACTAAGGCTATGGAAAGAAGCCTCCGCACCTGGCCCACTGTTCCAGAAGCCTATGTCTAATGGCTCGACCCGGTCTAGGCGGCCTATGGGGATTTATGGAAGGAGATTGGGATATTCGATGCCATTTAATTTTCCAAGAATTCCTATCAAGCCGATAGCCTTCTACTTGTTTTAGCTTTGAGTTTTTGGTTGCCGCTTTCCTTTACCCCAACTCTGTTTGATGTCGTTACCATTATTGGCCTTAGGCCTTACGGCGACATCATCTCCTCGGTTTTCACTTCTGACAGAATGATGGAGTTCGACTCAGAGTTAGACTCGAAATCGAACTTCGCTTACCCTAAATTTTTGAAGCTATTCGCAGGCCGAGGGCCACGTCTAGTAGGTAAGAAAGAACATATGGCTTTTCTTCTATATTGGCTCTGCCACAACCTTTTCTGTACCCGGTCCCAGAAGATCAACTGTGATTTGTACTGTTCGTCGTTGCCTTAGCCAACAGTGAGAAAATAGCTCTCGGGCCGTATTTCTTGGCCTTTTTCTATCGAGGGACATACAAGTCCATTAGGCCGACGACCAATCGAGAGGACAAAGTCATCATTGACTCTGATTGTGGCATTTTTTAGTTCCTTCCAATTATATTTGCAATTTTATTTTCCTACACTCTGTCGTTCTTCGCTTCGCCGACTCAGTTGCTTAAGCCAAGTACATATGGGTTGGCCCTCGGTTGTCCCGAATCGTTTATTTCGAGGCAATCTTTAAATTTTGCCACCTACTTCAAAGTTTTCTATACCGAGAAGACTCGAGCTCCTGGCTACTAGGCACCTTTCGGTATTCGATCAACCGGTCTCGGTTGGTTTAAAGAACATTTTGAATATATCAAAAATCAGGCTGAGTTGGCTGAGCTAGCCGAGTACTCGGCGGTGTGGTTCTTTTTTTTGGCTGCGAGGGAGCTCAACATCGACCTTAAAAACCGATCCAAGTTGGCTACAAGTACCGAGGTTTACTGTCCACACTTTGTAGCTCGTCAATTTGGTTTGGTCCAAATGCTCCCGGCTCTCCCTTTATTTTTTACCGACAATACTTATCACTCTCACTATACCATTAAAGGGGTAGTTGAAATAGATCGGATCACAATCATGGGTCATTACTTGAGATGCAATTTTATTCCCGTAGCTTTTACGTCGGCGAGCCACGGAATTCATGATGGTCTTTTCAACAATCATGCGAGGTTATAAGCAACATCCTGCTCTGCTTCCATCTCTCCAATAGCCTTCATCGGTTCGACTTTGACTCGGATTCTCTATCTAATGATGTAGGTATAACTTCCGAGCTTCTGCCATTTCTCTTCTTTGATTCAGTGGCCTACTATTTTTTCTGTTTTAGCCGACCACCCATCTAAATGTGACAAAGCTATGGCCAAAGAAGAGGCCTTGGGTGATGCCTCGGGTGAAGAAATTCACCCTCTCCAAACTCTCTCGATATGCTCCTTACCTCTTCTTTCTTCTTCAAGCATTTTCCAATGTCTTACAATTTTATTTTTTAGCCAGTTTGAGTCATCGAGCAACCTGCTCGGAGTTCTCCTCCAATGGCCAAGCGCCCGACTGAAGAACCTATTCCCGCCCCTCGGCCTACCAAGGTACATAAAGAACTAGCCTGTGGCTCCATATGAAGAAAAGTAGAGGCAGAACCTCCCTTGACAAAAAAAAATGCATGGATTTGCTAAGAGTAGCCAAGACCAAATCGTTGACGTCTAGGCACAACCCCCCGCCGAGAAAGGCCCTCGGCCTGTTCCAATCTCAACCGAAAAGGCTTCGATGCCTACTCGGACCAAGGAAAGCCGTCAACCTTCTTTATCGAGGGTTGTCCCTACTCCTGCTCCAGCCAAGGAAGACCCTTGGCCCATACTATAAGAAATGGTCGTTTGGCAGGAAGACTATAGCCGAACATCATATAATTAAGAAAAAAATCATGGCCACAACTTAGACCCCCCGAAAAAGTTATTGTGGCTAAATTAAGATCTAAAGAAAAATTTTTACGAAAAGTTGCATACCTGGCGGCGTGAGACTTGAAAAGAGAAGAAAGAAAAAAAAAGAAGAAGAAAATAATGGCCGTCAAAAAAAAAAAAAAAAAGAGAAAAGAAGAATAGAAAGAGGAGAAAAAGAAGAAAAGAAAAGAAAAGGAAGAGGAAGGAAAACGACAAAAAGAAGAAGCAACGAAACAAAGAGAAGAAGATAAAATGAAAGGAATAGAAGAAAAAACATTAAGAAAAAGAGAGGAAGAGGAGATGAGGAAAAGGGGAAAAAGAAGAGGAGGCCAAAAGAAAAGAAAAAGAAGCCGAGAAGGAGAAGAGTTGGGCCACTACACCTGCAGCCGAACCAGTAGAACTTATCTTTTCAGCCGAGGCATCTCTTTCTGCTGGTTCGGCTCATCAGTCCACTCCATCCCCTTTCCTTTTACCTTGAAGGATGAGGTGGTTGTTGCTATCCGGAGCTTCTTTTCTTGAGTCCGACCTCTGATGACGATGTATCTCCTCCTCCGGAGGAAAAAAAATTATGAATGCCTTCAACTGTATATCGAAGGACTACCCATTCTTCCTCAAGTCTCGAAAAAACTTAAACATATGGAGGCTCTTCTTGAAGACCTACTGCACCTTTGGATCGACTCTCTTTATCTTCATCCGAGCAACGATTCGTAGCGACTTTATTTGCTCGCCTCACCTCCTTTATCTCTCGGCAATAGACGCTTCTAGCCAAAACTAACATAGTGGATGTGCATTTCATATCAACTGACTCCTATAGAGCCTTAGCCTCAGTTCAGACGCGTCCGATTATAGATCGCCGTCGACAACTAGCCGTTTTGGACGAGCAAATCGTTGATCTCTAGCAAAAAATCAATCGCCTCAAATAAGAACTTGTCGAGACAACAAGTTTTGGCTTGTAACGATGTGGAACGTGACGTGATCCACACCCAACATAAGGCGGAAGTCAATGAAGGAGAGAAACTTTGCAATGAACTCTTAGACTTATTAAAGTTCACTCCTCTATGAAATATAGGAGGAAGGTGGTCAATCGAGACCAAGCCCTGCTTAAAACCGAATGGTTGCAACTCAAGAATTTATTATCTTAGTTTTTGGCTTTATCCTTTGTAATTTTCTTTTGATTTCTTTTGTAACTATGTCATTGGCTCAACATGTACTTCCTTCCACAGTTGGAATTGTCTTTTTCATTTTGGAGACTATTTACCATACAACTGACTTTTCTTGCCGATTGGTGGCACCAATTTAAACACTACGTTCCCAACATTGAAGGACTTTCACTTAACTCTCTTATTATATGCATTTTGTACTCAATTTTGGTAAGTTTGCAAATGATCAAGCATACTCAACTGAGTTTCACATATCTCATTTAATTCATCATGCATTAAAGACTTATAATTTTCAGAACATTACTCCTTTTGCCTTTCTACTCTTAGCTAAATTCAGCATTGACCTGCTGATGAGTTATGTTGGAATTTTCTAATTAAATCCATAGCCTATCCTCTAAATGGCCATAGTTTAATTATCGTATGCATATCCGAGGCCGGTACTCTTTGAACTGGCCCTTGGAACTGACATTCTCGACACCCTTTGATGTAATTAATACAATCTTTGTGCATTGTTAGCCAGTAGTATCCTAGTGTCGATGGATTGTTCATTTCAATTTTCTGCCCGCTAAGTGTGCTTTACACATCCCTTGGAGAGTTTTGCCTATAACTATTAGGGCTTTCTCTGCTCCTAAGCATTTTAGTAGTACTTCTTTAGTTGTCTTTTTATACAGTTTCTCTTCTAGCAAGTAATAATCAAGTGCATTTTTTCATATTTGATAGCTAACTGGGCTGCTAGGATTTTTTAAATAATCAATTAATGATTGTCTCCAATCATTCACTGACACGATAGAAGCATTCATCGATTCTCTTACATAAACCGAAGGTAACAATCTTGTTTGAATCTCTGTAGGGTCCATCCCTATCGACTCTTTATATCCCGATACTATATGGGCCAACAAATTTGTTATTTCAATTTATTCTTTCGGTTGGTGGACTAATTCTACATCCTTTAACCTATCGAGAATATCTACCGTTTTAACCAAATAATTTTGACCATCACTTGTTTAATGACCACTTGTGAATCATCGATAGCTTTAATATTCTGCACCCCTAATTCTTCCAAAATCTCAAGGCCAATTATCAAAGCCTCATATTCGGAACATAATTAAGAGAGAATTCGGACAATGCGAGCATCCATTATCCTATTTTGCTTCTTAACACCAGCTTTGAAAGCATGTATTTTATCAGATCGGTCTTACAAACGACCGACACTTCTACTGGCAATTTGTAGTACTTGGCTTAGAGCAATCCAAGTACAGTTCCAAACGTAGTTTTTTCATTGCCGAATAATACTTTTTGGCGTCAATCAGCCGTCTACTTAAATAATAAATAGTCTGCTTTTCTTTTTGCTCATTCTCTTGAGTGAGCAAACATCTCAAATTCTCCTCAGCAGCCGAGACATATAGTTTCATCGGCCAATACGAGGTGGAATCAGCACAGGAGGCTTTGTCAAATATTTTTTGATATTATTCGAAAGCTTCCTGATATTTTGTCGACCAGACGAATTCATCTTGGTTTCTAAACCGAAGTAGTATGCTAAACACCCCTATTCTATAGGCCAGATTGGAAAGAAACCATCTCAAGTAATTAATTTTTTTTCAAAAGACACCGTAGTTCCTTTTTGGTCTTTTGCATGGGCATCTCTATAGCCTTTTTCCTTATTTTGGTTTATCTCAATTCCTTTCTGGTGTACCAAAAATTTTAGAAAGCTTCCGGTCGAGACTCCGAATGCACATTTTAGTGGGTTCACCTTCAAGCTATACTTTCTCATTTACACGAAAGTTAGCTGTAAATTAGCTCAATAATCGATTTTAGACTTGGATTTTACCACTATATCCGTTAATATAAATTTTTTATCATTTTATCTATCAAATTATGAAAATAAATTTATTTTCCTTTAGTAAATGGTGTCGACATTCCTTAAGCTGAAAGGCATCACTACCCATTCAAAGATTCTAATCGAATCTAG
This sequence comes from Tillandsia leiboldiana, assembly GCA_029204045.2. Lineage (NCBI taxonomy): Eukaryota > Viridiplantae > Streptophyta > Magnoliopsida > Poales > Bromeliaceae > Tillandsia > Tillandsia leiboldiana. The sequence goes on along the minus strand of CM055076.1, from coordinate 7,552,800 downwards.
ACAACTAAAAGTCGGTTTTGACACATCGCCTTCGACTATCATGATTTGATTATAGCCCGTGTATGAAAGATAAAATTTCTAATCGAATCTGGACAGCTTGCCCATTCAAAGATTCTAATCCAATCTAGACAACTAAAAGTCGTTTTTGACACATCGCCTTCGGCTATCATGATTTGATTATAGCCAGCGTGCCCATACATGAAAGATAAAATTTCATGATCTCCTGCGGCGTCTACTAACATATTAGCTATAAGCATAGGATATTCATCCTTTAGAGTAACCGTATTCAGGTTCCTGAAATCAAAGCATATCCTAAGTTTTCCATTCTTTTTGCTCACATGAACCACATTTGAAAGCCAATCAACATACCGAGTCGATCTAATAAATTCGGCCGTTAAAAGATTTTTTATTTCAGTTTTCATTTGAAGTACAATACTCAGTTTAAACATACGAGCAGGCTGTTTAAAATGCCTAAATCATTTTTTTATAGTGACCCTATATTCTACAATCTCCCGGCTGAAACATGGCATTTTGTTGTAACTCCAAGCGAAGCAGTTTTTGTGCTGTTTTAGAATATTGACTAACTTCTCTTATTATTTTGCCGAAAGTTTAGAGCTGATGAAGGTCGACAACTTTTTCTCGTCCGTCCCTAAGTTTACTTCCACTAGAGGGTCTTACACCTCTAGCTTCATCCTGTAGCTCTTGATCAGCGAGTCTTTTAGATATTCTACTATTTCCTCTTCGGTCTTGCGGGCCGAGTCTTCACCTCTTTGTTCTTCTTTGGCCACTTCAGTGACGGCCGAAGCTCCACCTTCACCAGCCTCTTTGGCCGATTTCTTATTCTAAGGTTCCTTCAGGCTCTCGACTCATAATTTTGGATATTTCATTTTATCCACGATAGCTGCTTCTCGCTTACCACCGGATAGCTTGGTCCTTTATGGAGCTTTACTTGCCCTCCATCTTCAGTTATCCGAACAAATTCTATCTGGTTCGGCTTTGCTTCGGCCTAGTTTACGTGGCTGACGCTCTCTATGTTAATATTAATGAGTTGTGGCCTTCCTTCGGCCGCGATCTCTTCCACACAGTCCCTAACCCATTAGAATAGTTTTTTGTGGAGGGTCGAGGGCATGCATTCATTTGTGTGAATCCAGTCACGCCCCAGCAGAAGATTGTAGTGACTGTTCGCGTCCACTACAGAAAAGGCAGTCTTTGGGGTTTTCGATCCAATCGTTAGCTCGGTCATCAAGACCCTCCTCGCTTGCCGACCGCTTCATTGTTGTGTCCGTTGGCTTTAACTTGTCCTCATTTTTGCTCAGTTTTTTGGAGAATGAGGTGTGCATAACGTTAACCATTGCCCCGCTATCAACCGTCACTCGGCCCACATACCATCATTCAATCAAGTTCCTTATGTACAAAGGCCTCACGACCCTCATATGTAGAGCTGATGGTTTGTTGAATACTACCACATTGCCCGTCTTCTTCGATTCCAACTGGAGCTGCGCCATGGGCAACTCCTCTTTGTCTAGAGACTACTCCTCTTCGTCTAGAGGCTGCCCCCGCAGCCTCTTCTCCTTCGATCGTTTCTGCCTTGAATGACATCAGCAGGGCGTAACCATATTGACCCCCGCTAACTCAACTTCGACTGATTTTTCTTTGATTCTAGACTTTTTCTCATCAAATTTCTCGGCTGATAATTCTTTGTCTTATACTTCCTCCCTTTCCTTGGGTGGCCGCCTATCCCTTTTCATTGAGACCTCGAGAACGTTGACTTTCCTTTCTACCCTCTGTTGTAGGTCCTCATTATTTGGTTTCACCACTGCGGATCGGACCATTGGTGGCTTCACATGAGGCGACGTGGTCGAAACACACGCCTCCTTGTTAGATGTGACTCCGAATTTAGAAATCGCTTCGACTTTGGGTTTCCGATTAGCCGACAGCTTCGCGGTGCGACGACAAAATTTGGTAAAATTTTGAGAAAGGAAAAATAGATGTCTATGGTGGAAGCGGAGAGCTCGGGCTGCTAAGAATTTTATTATTCTCTTTCCTTTTTGCCCTAGAGAGAGATCGAGTGATTGTACGACCATCAAGAACAATTTTGTATTCTCTTTTTCCAAATAGTGAAACTCTTCTCCTTCGCGCATGATTTTTTTTTTCTGCAAAAGGTTTTCCACGTAAATCTGTGTCTTCTATTTTGTCGTGTTTTTTTTGAGATTTACTTTTGTGTGGTGGTCGCCTATTGATTTCGTGTTAGTTTGTGCGCTCGTTGCTAACACTCCTAGTCATTTTTCATCGGTTTTACCGACATCCGATGTTCTGGCCAGATCCACGTGCTTGGCTGAACCCCCTTGGCTTCTTCCCATTGTTTTTTTGCATCGGCTTGCATTCTTTGCTGCCGACACTTCTGTGTTTTAGTCATGACTGGCCCATACTACTTGGCCGGTCCTCGTGCCACAAACCACTTATCCACCAGCATGTTTACCGATGACTTCACAATCCTTATATATTTTTTGAGGATCTCCTTTCTCTGCCACGGCTTCAGCCATGGCTGAATCCTTAGCTTCTTCACCAATTTTAGATCGAGGGCTTCTACTTTACCTTTGGTCCTTTTTGGAAATTCAGGGTCCGGTCTCGGCGATATGGCCCAAGACTGCATTGGCCTATACTCGTAGCCCCATTACTAATGTCCAAATGGTCGTCTGGGTGGTCTCATGGGCTTATACGCCTCCTGAGCTCCATATTCGAATGGCCGTGTTGGCAGCCCACATATGTCGCCTTTTTCTTCGACTCCGTAGCTGAACGGCCTTGACGACCTGTTTGCTCCGTTCTCTCCATTGCCATAACCGAGGGTTGGTCTCGGCTACCTCTCCGGCTCTCTCAGCGTTTTCTCACTGTAAAATTGCTTCAGAATCCTGGTAATTGGCATGTCTTGATTCTCTTTTTCTTCTTTCTCATTTTTCGATGAGCATTCGTTTGATCTTTCAGCCGAACATCGGTCCTGTTGATCATCCTTGCACGGAATGTACTCATATCTGTTGAGAAAAACTAGCCATTTTTTTAGCTGCCCGAGTGTCCCTCAGACGCACGATGTAGGAAACCAAAAATTGGTTTTTTGGGTTTAAAGGGAGAGATATTTGTGCTAGGGGACGGGTGGGTCAATTACACAATTGTTTGGATTAGAAGGGTACTTTTAGTTGGTAGTGATTTAGGTCTTTCCTAATCCCGAATTAAAGAAGCCCTAATCTTTCTTCTCTTTTCTCCTCCACAGCCACCAAGAAGCCCTAGATCTTCTCTTCCTCCTCCCTTAGATCCGATCGTCGTCGCGCCATCGTCGAAGCCGTAGTTGTGAAGGGACAAGATCTAGGCGCCCTCTCCTTTGCAGCCGTCGCGCACCTAGACGCCGCACTCGCTCCGTGCTTGGGAGCCGCCGCCTAGAGCTCGCACTGACCGCGCGGGAGGCCAGCCCGGATGCCTCTTGCCCGAGCTGAGCGCCTGCCGCAGCCGCAGCCGCGCCCTGCCGTGCGGGCCAGCGCGCCCACGCAAGGCCCAGCGCGCGCGGGGCCCAAGCCGTGCAGTCCTGTGCGCGTGGGAGCTGCGCGCCGCCCTGCTTCTCCCTCCCTGTGCTAGATCCGGGCGCTTTTCGTCCCCTGAGGTGAGCCGAGCCCATGGAGCTTGGTTCTTTCCAGTTGTTCTTTTCTCTCTGTTGCTCTCCCTCTAACAGCGCACTCGCATTCTTCCCATGAGCCAAGGAGAGATTCGGGCTTGCTTGTAATACCCGGACGAACCGCAGTCGCCTAGGATGAGAGTTCTCTGAGGCCGGCTTGGCGGGGAGGATGATGGGGGTGAGAAAAAGAGCAATTGAGGGGAAAAGAGGGAAATTAAGGAAGAGGAGAAGAAGGAGTAGAGGGGAAGAGGGTGAAGAAGAATGAGGTAGCTTGAGAGGAAAGCTTAATTGTATTCATTCATAATGCTTGCCCTGTAAATCCCAGTATGTATTAACTAAGTTACCTAGCTACCACTATGCAAATTGTAATGTTGCTAAGGGTGAAACTGAATTAAAGGAACAAAAGTGAGCATGGGCTCGGCTAACGAATTCGGGCATGGGCCTGGGCCTCTGGGCTTCTTTTGTCGGAGGGGCGGCCCGCTGGGTTTCTCCCATCTCCACCTGGCACTGAATTTGGGCATGGGCCTGGGCCTCTGGGCTTCTTCTGTCTGAGGGGCGGCCCACTAGGGTTGCTCCCATCTCCACCTGGCACTGAACTGTCTCCCACTATGGCTACAAGTACCCTGCTCCCATCTCTGCTCCCTCACTGCTCTCGTCCATCTCTGATCTCTTCCACTCAAGTGCCTCTGCTGTCTCTTTGGGTGCCTGTGACTCTGGTGGCTCCACCTTGACTACCCGCTCCTCCGGCGCTCCCATCCTCGCCGGACCCTGCTGCAGCTAAGTTCCCCCATCCTTCCCTTCGCTTATGTACTAAAAAGTCTATATTTACTACTTGCTACCTTCGTTACCATCTCCCCTCTTCCCTCCTCTTATTCACAGGAGTTACAACTCCCCTCCGCTTAAGTAGATCCTTGCCCTCAAGGATCGAACGCAGGGAACTATTTCTTCAGTGCCCAATATTCCTCCCAAGTAGCTTGCTCACCAGGGAGGTTACTCCACTTGACCAGTACCTCCGACTTTGCCTTGTTCCCCTGCTTGACCACGCGGCGGTCAAAAATGCACTCAGGTGTGGTTAGTAGCTGCCCGTCCTCTCCAGTGAGTGGAACCGAGGGGGATACCTTATTTGCCGAGGGGGGGTCTTCTTCAGCATGGATACATGAAACACCGGGTGGATTCTGGCTTCTTCCGGCAGCCGCAACCTGTAAGCTACTGCCCCTATACGCTCCGTCACCTCGAATGGCCCGAAATACCTCGCTGTAAGTTTCCAACCTTTCCTCATTGCCACGGTGGTATGCTTGTAGGATTGTAACCTGAGGTAAACCCATTCCCCAACAGTATACTCCTTCTCTCGGCGATGCTTGTCCGTCTGTTGCTTCATCCTTTGCTGAGCTACCATTAACCTCTCTCTCAACTCCTTAGTCCACTGCTCTCTCTTTGTGATCCAAATCTTCACCTCGGGTTGATCCGTAGCCTCAGGTGCTACCACTAGGTAGTTTGGGGGTGCTTGTCCATACAGAGCTTCATAGGGGGTCATCCCTAATGAAGTATGGAAGTTTGTATTGTACCACCATTCCGCGTGAGTTAGCCAGGCATGCCACACCTTTTGCTGTTGGAAACACATGCACCTCAGGTACGTTTCCAAGCACCGATTCACCCTCTCGGTCTGCCCGTCCGTTTGGGGGTGGTATGCGGTGCTCAGGTGCAATTTGGTTCCCAGGAGTTTGAATAACTCTTTCCAAAATTGGCTAGTGAAAACTCTATCCCTATCGGACACAATCCTCTTAGGGCACCCATGCAGCCTGTAGATTGTGCCCATGAATGCCTTGGCAACCTCCTCGACTGTGAACGGGTGAGTCAATGAAATGAAGTGGGCGTACTTGGTTAGGCGGTCAACTACCACCATAACAGTATCCTTTCCCCCTGACTTAGGTAGGGCCTCAATGAAGTCTAGGCTGATGTCCTCCCAGATTCGCTCGGGTATAGGCAGTAGTTGTAACAGCCCGGGGCTAGGTAGGTTTTCTACCTTGTTCTGAGCACAAACCGCGCACCCCTTTACCCACTGATCTACATCCTCCTTTAGACTTGGCCACTGGAAGTGTTGACTGATCCTTCGGTAGGTGTGTTGGACCCTCGAATGTCACCCCATAGCGGAGTCATGCATCTGTTGGAGCAATTTTTTCCGCAGTTCTCCCTTACTCCCAACTACTATCTTTCCCTGGTGTCTCAAGATTCCATTTCCGTAGGTATATGGCTCATGTGACTGTGGTTGTAACGCTAAGGCCGTGATTAGGTGCTCGCAGTGGCTGTCCCCCTCGTAGTTGGTTGTAACCTCCTGGACCCATGCTGGTACCACCCTAGTCGCCGCCGAAATCATACAGGCCTTCCCTTTTCTGGATAGGGCATCCGCTACCACGTTTTCCTTTCCCTTCTTATATACTATGATATAATCGAGTCCTAGAAGCTTCATCATTCCTTTCTGCTGCATCGAGGTTGTGATCTTCTTCTCTAGTAGGTGTTTGAGGCCTTCATAATCTGTGCGGATCGTGAAAGCTCTCAGGCTAAGGTAGTGTCGCTATTTTTGCACTGCCATGAGTATAGCGAGGAATTCCTTCTCATAGGTCGATAAGGCCGAGTGCCTTTGGCCTATTGCCTTGCTCAAATAGGCAACCGGCCTACCTCCTTGGGTCAGTACCACTCTTATTCCTGTTGCGCACGCATCCACCTCTAGCATGAAAGGTTGACTGAAATCCGGCATGATGAGGACAGGAGCTGTCGTCATGGCTCACTTGAGTTCCTCAAAAGCCCTTTGAGCTTCTTTTGACCAGACAAAGTTATCCTTCTTCAACAAGTGGGTCAGTGGCCGGCTCAGTCCCCCGTATCCCTTGATGAACTTTCTGTAGTAACCCGTTAAGCCCAAAAAACCCCTTAGGCCCTTGATATGATTCAGCACTGGCCAATCGATCATGGCCTCGATCTTCTCGGGGTCTGTCGCTACTCTTTGTTTTGTGATGATGTGCCCTAAGTACTCCACGGACCCTTGACCAAAGAAGCACTTGGTCCTTCTTGCATACAGTCGGTTCTTCCGTAATAGCTCTAACACTGTCTCCAGATGAGTAGCGTGTTCCTCTAGATCCCGACTGTAGATCAATATGTCGTCGAAAAATACGAGCACGAATTTTCATAAATAGGGTCGGAAGATATCGTTCATAAGCGCTTGGAATGCCGCAGGGGCATTAGTCAGCCCAAACGGCATTGTCAAGAACTCATAATGGCCCGAGTGCGTCCTAAAAGCAGTTTTGTAGATGTCGGCCAGGTGTATTCGAATCTGATGGTAACCGAACCTTAGGTCTACCTTCGAGAAGTACTTGGATCCACCCAATTCATCCAATAGGTCGTCAATTATGGGTATGGGGTATAATCCACGCACAGCCGCCAACTCTGATCTTCTTCCTTACTAGTAATACTGGCGACGCATAGGGGCTTGTGCTCTTTTGGATGAGTGCAGCCTGCAGCATCTCCGATATCTGAGCCTCTATCTCCCCCTTCTGTTCGTGTGTATACCTATACGGCCTTTTGTTGATGGGGCTAGCACCGGGCTGCAAGGGTATCTTATGGTCGTGAGACCTCTCTGGCGGCAGTCCCTGAGGCTCGTGGAACACCTCAGCATACTGCGCCAGCACCCTGGTAATTTCCACCGGGATCCTCCTTTCCTTCCGTTTCTCTAAACCGCTAACATGTGCAATGGCGTAGCAGCTTCCTTGTACCATTGTTGAGCACTAATTGTCTTCAGCTTGGCCCCCTCCGCAATTCCCTTAAAAGTCACTTGCTTTCCATCTTTGCTGAACAAGACGGCGTGGTTGTCGTAGTCGAAAACTACCTTACCGTACTTCCTGAGCCAATCTATACGAAGAATGATGCTGGATCCATCAAGCCTAATCACCCTTAGGTTGGCCTGATAACAGTCCCCTTGCATTATCCACTTAAAATCCGAGTATTTCAGCTTGCTCAAAACTTTGTGTCCATTCGCTACCGTGACTATTAGAGGTGGTGCCGGGGTTAACACAGTCTTCACCTCTTTGGCTACTTGAAAATCTATAAAGCTGTGAGTGCTACCCGTGTCTATGAGTAGCACCAGAGTTTTAGTTCCGACCTCACCTGGGACCATGATTGCTTCTAATTGGTTTTCCCCGCTGAGGGCCTGCACTAACATTCCCTTCTCTTCCACCACCCCTTTCTCACTGGGGTACCCTTCCCCCTCTTCATCTGTGGGAACTAATAAGCTCTCGTCGAATACTTCGTCAACTCCCGGAAGGCCCTCGACTTGGTTCAAACTCCTCCCGGGACAAGAGTGTCCTGGTTGGTACTTCTCTCCACACTTGTAGCAAAGTCCCGCCGCTCTCCGCTGTTCAAACAATTATTTGCTGATAAGGGATGGCCCTGTGGGGCCCTTATGGGGTACAGTTCTACTTCCCTCGGGGCTCCTGTCCCAAGGCTTAGCTGCCGGGTTCTTGCTAGGAATAGCCCCTGATAGCTGATTGCTTGGCGGCCTACTAAAGGCCCTTTGCCTCCTCCACATGACAGGCAATGCTTGCTCATGCAACTTTGCTTGCTCGTACACTTCTTCTAGTGTGGTCGGGTTGGATATATCTATGAAGGGCACCAACTCCTCCTTAAGGCCGCTGATAAAACTCTGTAAGAAATGCTCTTCGCTCAGGGTCGGATTGAGGTATAACATTCTCACCCGTAGATCTTCAAACTTCTCTTAATACTTATCCACGGTGCTGGTCTGGACCAACTTGTTAAACTCCCTCACTAAAGTCCTCATCCCGAACCCGTCAAACCTCTTGTATAGGGCCTCTGTCAGCTCATCCCAGCTCAAGTTGGGCTTGTCCAGAGTGTAGCCTTCTTTCTACCTGTGTGCCTTCCCCGTGAAATGCATTGTCGCTACCTCTACCCAATGAGGCTTCGGAATTTGGTATATCCTGAAATACTGCTCGCTCTTGCTACTCCATTCTCGGGGGTCCTCGCCCCCAAATGTCGGGAACTCAAGCTTGGGATATGGTAAGTGGTAGTTGGTCCTGTTTGGTTCCTCCTCCCACCTCTCGGCTTGCCTGAATGGGTTTTGCAGTATTCCCTTACCCTTGTCAAAGCCTTTAGTAGCTAACCCCCCAAAGTGAATGCCAGTGGGTCCCCGGCCCTCCCGGATGTTGAGTGGGGTACCCCCGGATGCAGAATTGCTTGGGAGTGTGGAACTGGGTGCCTCAGGCCGAGCTTGATACTTGTTCACTAGCTGTTCATGTTGTCGATTGCTTTCCTGGAGCATCAACTCAAACCTCTTGGCAGTTTCGATTTGCATGGCTTCAAACCTCTGGTGACTATCCCGCTGGATATCTTCAATCTGTTGGGTTATCATATTGAATCTCAGGTTACAATCCGAACCCAGCTGCTGTAGCTTCCCTTCCACCATCTCAGCATTATCCCAGGTGAGCTTCACTACTCTCTCTTCGATGGTTTTCATGCTGTCACTGAGCTCTCTTAACCTAGTCCCTTCAGCCATGCTCCCCGCTCCTGCGCCCCTACTCAAAGTCTTAAACCAGTTGTCAATCTTTCCCCCTATCTTAATGTGGTTGCACTGGTTTACTAATGGCACTTCTTGCAGGTAATCGGACTATGCACTAATGGGGAGGTGGAGTTTTAAGGTTCTTACCCCCTATCCAGTTGAGGTCTCTGTGACGCCCCACTTCCCAGGGGGTCACCCATCCTAGAACTACTCTAGCTCTAGCACGCTTAACTCTCATGTTCCTCTTGGATTTTGCTACCATCCAAAATGCTATAGCCGGGTTAGAGATTTAGTCCTATTATATCATTTATATATAGGACTAATCCAAATTCCGGGGGTGTCACATTCTTCCCCCCTTTAAGCCCTGACGTCCACGTCAGGCTCAAGCACACTCACAAGCACCAGGCGATGTGAGACTCGTCTCGCTAGCCTTAGCCGACCTTGTGAGGAGCTGCACTCCACTCACAACGGTCATTAGCCGGGGAGCCACGCTCTACCCGCTATATAACCCTGGCTCAGCCGAGACTCATCTCACATTTCCGGCTGGTGAATGTCTCTGATACCAACTGTGACGCCCCACTTCCCAGGGGGTCACCCATCTTAGAACTACTCTAGCTCTAGCACGCTTAACTCTCATGTTCCCACTACAAAAAAGGCGGCATTTAGCGATGCTTTTTAATCAACTTGTCGACGCTTTAAAGCGTCGCTATATGACTTACCGTCGCTCGGCCAAGCGTCGGCGAATGGGTCGGTACACATGGTGACGGCAAACCGAGCGCGACGCTGGACAGAAGTGTCGGCATATTAAAAGCGACGCTTTAAACCGTCCCTATAATGTCAAGAATTTTATTTTTTACAAATCTTTTAAGATAGATGGCGACGCTTGGAGGAAGCGTCGACATATTTAAGGGGACGCTTTAAAGTGTCTCATAGAATGTTGAGAATTTGATTTTTTATATACCTTATAGGATAGATGGCGACGCTTTAAAGCGTCGAGAAATGTAACATCTTGGGACACATACTATAGATTTAACGACGCTGCAAAGCGTCGTAATTATTGCTTTTATTTTTGGAACATACTAATTTTTTTTTTTGCAATATTTTTAAAAATTACTATCTATAAAGTTCAAAAAAATAATTTACTATCAATAAATATCACTCAACCAACAATCAAGAAAATCCACATAGCAACCAATTAAACAATATATATGTATTTCAAAATGAAGCAATGTTAATACATCATGCAACATCTATAATATAGCAGTCATATCAGTTTAACACTCCAAAATTAGAGTTAGTACATATTAACAAAAAATTGGCCATAAAGTAACAAAGTTTTCATGGATTGAACAAAAAATGATTGGAAATTCAACCAATGTATTCTAAATTGATGGTGGATCTCTTGTATTAGCGCTAGAGTTGACGGATTGCCCAACAAGTTGTCGCAATAGAGACTTAATTTCAAGTATTTCTAAGTCATGTTTGTTTTGCATTACTTGCATTTGACTTTGCAACCTTCTGACTTCTTCTTTCATAGGATCTTCTCGCCCATTATCCATATCTCTAAGCTGAGATTGAATACCAAAAACTTGTGTTGGAGTAGGTCCATTCCCATAACCCAAAACTCGACCATATTTATCTTTTTTCAGAGTGTTCTTGATGTAATCATTTTCCAAATCAGTGGTAGATTTCGAGGGTTCAGCTGCTGAACTTGCTGCTATAGCTTCCTTTGCATTCTCCTATAGTGACATGGAGCGATACAAAGATGTGAGATTATTGCATTGTAAATATCTTTTAATGAAAAAAACAATCATCTAATTTCTTAGTGCATACCAGAAAATTGCTTGATGCTGTATTGATGTAAGTTTTATCTTTGCTATTGTGAGTTATGGCATAAAACTCGATACGTCCAGGCTTTCTTTGTTTTTTCTTTTCCTGCCATTAACACAAACACACACATATTAGTGCAAGTGAAAAAAAAAAACAACTTGAAATAATTTCATACAAATAACTGATTTCAATTTCATCTTTCTACTTTAAAGAACAATAAGTACAATAAAAAAAAAAATCATCATACAAATTCATCCCTCTTCCTTGCAAAACTCTTAGAACCAGTCGTGTGAGGAGTTGTATGATGTTTACGCGATGTCGTGCCGACCCTTGAATATCTCTATAAGAGCAAAATTTATTAGATTTAAAGTATAGCAAAAAATTATGACAATACAATAAAGCATTTGATATTTAATTATAAGAGTACCTCACTTTTCTCTGAATACCAATAGCGAACAAGATCAATCCATTGCTGCGGCACTACTTCTGGAGGTATACTTTTAGATATCTCTTGTTGTGGGTGTTCATTAATTTTACTCTTTGCTTTAAGATCATATTTATAATCCTTCCATTTTTTGCTCACCGATTTTAGTATCCAACCATCAACGTTAATTTTCATTATGCCTTCAGGAAGAGAAAACTTACTCTATAAAAGAAGAAACAAAAAGTATTAGAAAAAACAATTTTATGTATGTATCTATTTTATTGTAGTGAGAGCCACCAATATGGCACTTAGTAAGATATGTACATAAAATTCATGCAGTCCAAGAAAGATCTTAACCTTCTTTGCTCTTGGCTACTATTGGAAAAGATATGAAAGGTTACGGGAGTAAAGGACTACAATATAAAATAGAAATAAAGTGTGCTATTTCTCGTTGGTAAAGTGTGTGCGCACTTGATTATAATACCCTTATGAAACTACAAAAGTCTTGTTTATGCCAACTAGCTAGTTTCTCATGTTCTTTGTGAAAGAAAGGCCAATAAAAAAAGAGAATCTTACTCGGGTTATATTTATGATCTTTAGTTTGAATGGATCTGTAGGCATGATCATCCAACTTATATAATGGATAGGACACATATTTCCACGTCGTGCAACAGTCCCTAGCCAACCTCCTAATATGCCCCCGGCTTTCTTGATTGGTTGTCCGAATTGGTTACATTCAACTTTAATTTTTTCACTAGCCAACAAATTCCATACATCCTTTGCATGCATTACTCGTTTTTTCTTCACATTCCCTTGTTCATCTAAACAGAAATTTTGAACATATTAGTAGAAATGTAAAGTAAGTAGCAATACCTTATAATAGAAAATAATTATTTAGAGAAACTCAGAAGGTCACCTATTATCTCTACTGTATTGTCATCTTCAATCTCAACCAATTCCTCTACTTGAGGTTGGTTTTCCAAAGACTCCGAATCTGAGGCAGCTGATGGGTCTGAAGAAGGTTCATGCTCTAAGGATATGGAATGCAAGATAGGTGATGAGTCATCACCATTTGTTTGAGATTCATCCAGCCCAAGATTTGTAACTTCACGATCCCTCAATCTTTTTGATCGAACCATTGTTTAAAATCTGAAAATACAGCAATGTATTCAGAAATTTTATCAAAGTTAGAAACAAATTCAGAAAATTCATTTATCTCAACCTCTATTATATTAAAACTCACCTAGTACAAGATATCTTGGTCAAGTAATTATCTATAAAAACAACACATAACAACCACAAATATTGATGTAAACAAAAAGAATCTAAAAAGGTACACAAAAAAAAGAAGCATATAATACATTAATGCCATGATAAAAAAGTAAACAAAAAATTTTCAGAACTTTGAATAAAGAAAGGGTCAAAACCCATGTCAAGAACTACTTTCTCCTTCAACATCTGTTCTTGCCCAACTTGCACAATTGTCTAGTTCGTTTGCATCAATAACATTAAATGGCATGCATTGAGTGTATGTCTGATCATCATCATCCTCCCCTTGCAATGTTGTTCCCATATCATACAAATCTCTTGGCTTTGTTTTAAGGGCATACGACCATTCCTCATTCTTTGCATCTTGAACATAGAAGACTTGTTTTGCTTGAGATGAGAATATGAATGGGTCATCCTTCAATAATTGTCCAGTGTGCATTAACTTAGAAAAGTTCACAAGAACAAAGCCGTTTGTGTCTTTCTTCATTCCTCTTGGTGACCTAATATCTACCCACTCGCAACGAAATAAGATGACTTTAAAGCTTCCATAGTAATCTAACTCAAAAATATCAGTGAGTTTGCCATAATAATCTTGTCCCTCTGCTTCAACCATCACTCCCGAGTTCTGTGTTTTTCTTAATTTCTCCCGATTTTTTGTGTGGAATCTAAACCCGTTAATGACAAAGCCACTATATCTCCTAGCGACATTATTTGGACCTCGGGCAATTGCAATAATTTCCTCCGGACATTTGTTCTCAGCCATCTTTGGAACCTAACATATTTAGTAGAAAAAATGTCAAGTTAACTTTCTATATTTAATATAATTTAGTGTATGGAAAATATCTTTATTTTTCCTTAAGTTTTATATAAGCTGCACTTTTAAGGGCTAAAGTATGTAAGTTAACCTATACAATTTGGTTAAACAAAATTTAAAATTGTACAAGGTTCAAGTTGCAATATCGAGTTGCAATATCAATTTTTTGTGCTAACCTTTGCAAGAAGCCAATTAGAAAAATGTTCAACTAGCCATTTATGCTCAATACTTGGGTTAGCTCGAATGTTACGATTTGCTCTTCGTTGAGCAACCAAAAATTCACTGCATGATAATTGAAAAAGTTATATATATATATATATATATATATATATATATATATATATATATATATATATATATATATATATATATATAATGCATTGAGAAAATTAAAGTCAATTATATGATGGAAAAGTTATAGTAACATTTTACCTACGATAGGAGGTTATCTTATCACAATGGAGTAGCACATAACGATGTGCTTGTGCTAAAGAAATTTCATCAAGAATGATACTTTGAAACTTCCCTAGAACTCGTCCACTAGATGAGAACATATAATCATTTGCATTGCCCGCATTGTCGTAGTTCCGTTGCGGTCGATTGAAAATTGTCTCCACACTTTCAAGATACCTCGAACAAAATATCAAACACTCTTCGGCAATGTACCCTTCCGCAATAGAGCCCTCTGGTTGAGCTCTATTGTGCACATATGACTTTAAGCGTACTAAATACCTTCCAATAGAAACGCAAGGATAAAAATATAATTTAATAATATCAATAATCGTATTCAAGATATTTATATTAATAAAATTAAAATATTTACCTCTCAATTGGGTACATCCATCTATAGTGTACGGGCCCACCCAATTTTGCTTCGGATACTAAATGAATTATTAGGTGAACCATTATGGTGAAAAAACTGGGAGGAAATATTTTCTCCATGAGACAAAGTGTCAGTGCAACTCGAGATTGCAATCGGTCAAGCTCCTCAATGTCGAGAGCCTTTAAGCATAATGCTTTAAAACAGGATGATAACTCCGAAACAACAGCAATGATTGCTACTTGCTTGGGCATAGCAACCCTCAAAGCTATTGGTAGAATGTCTTGCATCAAAATGTGACTGTCATGCGACTTAAGATTTGTTAGTGTGCGTTCCTTTAGATTTACACTACGTGAGATGTTAGATGCATAACCATCTGGAACTTTGAGATTCTTCAAAACAGTTAAGAAAAGAACTTTTTCGTCGACCGACATAGTATAGCATGCAGTAGGCAAATGAGTTTTATTATTAGGTAATACCTTAGGATGGAGGTCATGCCTTATACCTATATCTTGTAGATCAAGACGCGTCTTTAAGTTGTCTTTAGTCCTCCCAATAATATTCATCAGAGTACCTACCAAATTATCGCATACATTTTTCTCAATATGCATTACATCTAAATTATGCCGAAGAAGATAATCTTTCCAATAAGGTAGATCAAAGAAAATGCTTCTTTTTTTCCATGGTTGTTGCTCTACACTACGCACTCCATCCTCATTCAAGTTATGAGGATCAATGATGAAATCCTCAGCATCCTCAAAGACTGCAACTTGGCTAGTATTATTGTCTTTTTTCACTAGCTCTTCGTTAATAACGTTACCAACTTCCTTTCTTGCTCTTTTTTTAGAAAACTTAGTGCCTTTCCCGTACTTGTAGTTGATGCCCTCTAGTTGCCTAAGAGTGTCAGTTCCCGATGGAGTAGTTGGAGCAGATCGCAACTCTACGGAACCATCAAAGTCATCCTTTTTAAATCGAAATGGGTGACTTTGTTCTAACCATCTACGATGGCCCATATAGCAAAATTTTCCCCCATGTTTTAGCCAGCGTGAGTGAGTTGAATTTCCACAACAAGGACAAGCAATTCGTCCTTTAGTACTCCAACCAGATAAATTTGCATAAGCAGGAAAATCATTGATGGTCCAAAGTAGTGCAGCTCGCATGTTAAAGTTTTGCTTCGTGAAAGCATCAAATGCATCGACACCCTCCCATAACATTTTCAATTCATGTATCAAAGGCTGCAAATAGACATCAATATCATTGCATGGACCCTTTCCACCAGGGATGACCATAGATAGTATAAATGATGATTTTTTCATACACAACCATGGCGGAAGGTTATATGGGATCAACATAACAGGCCACGTACTATATGTGGAGCTCATTGTTCTAAAAGGGTTAAATCCATCACTTGCTAGTCCAAGTCTAATACTACGAGGATCAGCAGCAAAATCTGGATGGAGATCATTAAATGATCTCCATGCTAAGGCATCGGCTGGGTGCCTTAAGATTCCATCCTTTGTACGGCCTTCTTCATGCCATCTCATAGAGGAAGCCATCTCCGACGACATATAAATTCTTTTTAATCTTGGAATCAGAGGAAAGTACCGCAATACTTTCGCCGGCTTTTTCTTCTTAGTCATATCTTCTTCCTCTCCTAAAGTATCATCTCCATCTTCTTTATTTCTTAACCACCTTGAAGATCCACATACATGACAAGTTTCTTGGTTCGCATTGTCATTCCAATATAACATGCAATCATTAGGACAAGCATGAATCTTTTCATATCCGAGACCCAATTGTTTTATCAATTTTTTGGCTTCATATGAAGATGATGGTAAAGAATTGCCTTGCGGGAAAGCATTCCTTAATAATTCGAGCAGCATAGTGAAAGATTTGCCAGACCACGAATTCAAACATTTGAGGTGAAATAAGTGTAGCAAGAAAGATATTTTTGAATAGTTTGAACACCCCGAATAAAGTTCTTGATCACAGTCTTGCATTAAATTAGCATATGAAGCCGTGTCGTCAATTGATGAATTCTGTTGTCTACTACCCTCATTACTTATTGGATTACTGCTCAAACTTATATTAGGTATCCTCATGGTATCTCGAAGCAATCCTCTCATGTCATCTTGTCCTATGATACCCTCATGCACATTCGTGGACGCTGGACTATTTGGAGTAAAAATATTGTGAGAACCTTCTATTAAAGATGAACTCAAAGATTCCCCATGAAATATCCACTCGGTATAGCCTAACGAGAAACCCTTCCACATGAGATGCTCCTCAACAACTTCTGGAATATGCGAGGAACAATTGGAACATTTCCTACAAGGACATACAATCTTTCCTCTAACAGACGATCTCTCAGTGGCAAATTTAATGAAATTGGCCACTCCATCCATATAAGCCTTGCTATTTCTTGGCTTTTCTATCCAACTTTTATCCATTTGTCTACTAAGAATAGCAAAACAATATGGTGAGAAAATTATGATAATTACAAAAACTATATAAAAATAAAATAAAAATAAAGATACTACTAGTCATCACAATGATATGAGAACCAACATAAAGAGTCTATATGCTTTTGCTAATTTATTGTAAAATCAGTATATACAAATTCTATATGAGAAATTACTAATTGATCAAGGAAAAAAAATTTGATGTTACATTGTAATATTTTAAATTTGGCCTAAAAGTGCTCTTTCAATAGCTCGTATTCCAAAAATTAGTTGCTATCTTGCAACAAGTTGTAATTACATAAATTGAATTAGATTAGACCAATAACTAATATATAATCATATAATTTAAAATACAATATAGAAAGAAATATTTTTGTACTTCAAGCAAAACACTAAGAAAATTATTGTGCTCCCTTACTACTCAGTACTCACAAAATTTATACAAAAGTATATTAAACATAGAACTAATGAAGAGAATGCTCTTTTCTTTTCAATTTTAAGTAAGAAAAAGATGGCACTTTTAAGCTATCACTAAATATCGACCATAATCTATATGTTTAATGTGCAAATTCATACAAACGTGAATGATAATAACAAAATCACTTGATTAATTTATTAGACACCGTATCAAAAGCAAGTCATTTACTATCTTGCTGTAGTAAATCAGCTCCCAAAAGTTGAGCAAAAATAGGACTAAGAGTCAAAATGGTAAAGCCATAAGAATTCAGGAAATACTGAAAGAGCTAACAAGTTCAAATTTTTGAGGTCCTTTTGTTGTTCGTTAGGTATTAGGTGAGTCATATTAGTGTATGTGATTTGAATCTTTTAAAAGTAATTTATAATGAGTTTTTCTAAAATTCCTGAAATTTGAATGTCTATGCCTAATTTTTTGTACAATATGGATCAGAAACCTTTTGAAGTCCTGAGAAATTGTCTATAAGAAACTTGAATTGCATGATATGCGATACCTTGACACTTTATAAAACTAGTGTCTTCAATTATAGGTTGCATGCTCTTGCATGCTTCCATTCATGTAGGGATTGAAATATTTGACTGCAGGAATACGTGTGTTAGTGGCACATGAAGGTGTGGTACAATATGCCGTGAGACATGCCATACCAACCAGCGAGCAGAATGCTCTTTTTGCTTCAACAAGAAAAAAATTTGCCACCTATGAGAACAAATATCACAAATCAAGAATCATAACTTTTGTAAGTGATACACTATCATATATATATATATATATATATATATATATATATATATATATATATATATATATATATATATATATATATATATATATATATATATAAAGTCAGCCATTCGTTTTCTCTCGAAAAAGAGAGGTTTGATCTTATGTTTAATCATTCTGTTCAAGACAAATCAACGCCAGGGCAATTCCTTAGATTTAAATCTAGCTCTTGGCTATTAGTGGTTTGCTTTCAAAGAGGGATTGATTCCCAGCAACCCTACTAATAAAGGGGCTTGAAAGCTGCAAAGGGTGCAAACTCAGGAACACCCTATCTTACTAAAAATTAAAAAGGACCTCAAAAGCAACAACTCGTATAAAAAAGGCAAACAGAGGCTACTCGAAAGCCACAACACAATTAATTAATTTGGTTTTAAAACTATATATATATATAGTATTGTTGCGTTTCTGTAAATTTTGGTCTCAAATATAATGCTACAATTAAGAAATGAAAGCCTTTTGAGATTTACTGGTCTTTGCTGTATTTGGATTAGATTATGGACTATGCACTGTATCTCTCAATGGAAAGTCTACAATGTTATATGCTAGTCAAATGATACCAACAAGACTAAAGGATCAACACTAAAGGAACAACAAGACTAGAGGATCAAGAAAAGCAACATAAAAGAGTCATATTTTTTTAATGAATTCTGACTTCTACTTCTCAAAAAAATAGAATAAAACTTATAGATTTAGATTAAGCAAATAAAAATAGTCACTTTCTTTTTCAAATCAACATTATGCAGAGCGCTGAAGAAAGAATAGAGCGAAGACAAAGGGAGAAAAGAACATATATAAACAATGGTCTACAAAGGTTAGCTATTGTATGATAGTTCTTCTTGTGAATGTTTTTTTTTTTCTTTGCAGGTTGATCTAGTGTGCATCTAAACAAATTTTTTTTTTTTTTTTTTGAGAAAAACAGGAAGAAAGAACAAAGCCACATCAATAATTAAAAATTATTACTAATAATAAATAAAATATATAAAGTCTGAAACAACAAATTGCATCCAAAAAAACCAAATACCATAGGAGCCCTAAAGATTCAAAAAATTCCCATCAGATTCTACATTATAGAAAAGATCACACTTATCATTCTCAATTAAAGAAACATGCCTACCCTAGAATCAATAAGACAAACTAAAATAGTCACATAGTAAACTAACCTTCTATGTCGACTGTAATTATAGAATGAAATTCCAGTCTGTAGCAAGTAGGTGACACGAAGGGTGGTGAATTTCAGTTGAAGATTATAATAATCCTCCAATATGCATGCTTCACTTATTAAGGAGATTAGAGTCCTAATATTCTTGGGTGACCTTGGTCTTCCCTTCAAGAAAGTAAAAGTTTAGAGCCAATATTAGAAAGAGCAACAAAGGGATATAAAGAGGAAGAGATATTTTTCACAAAATAAATAAATAAATAGCAAGAAAGTAACCTGGAGAAGAAAATTAAGCCCAATATGCACACTTCACTAATTAAGAAGATTGGGGCCCTAATACTTTTGGGTGACCTTGGTCTTCCTTTTAAGACATCCCTTTAAGACAGTAGTAAAATTTTAGAGATAAAATTAAAAAGAGCAACAAAGAAATATAAAGAGGAAGAGATCCTTTTCATAAAATAAATGAATAAAAGAAAGAGAGTAACCTAGAGAAGAAGGGGCAAAAGCAGAGTTGAGGCTGGATGTAATCCAAAGTGAAGGCCACGGTGACAGTGGCGGCCCAGATGTAATCCAGAGCGGAGGCCGCGGTTACTCAATAGTGACGGCAGCGACGGCAAAGGCCGCAGTGATGGCAGCCGAGGTCTTCATTTCCCTTCGCAATCTGCTTTTGCTAATGAGAGAGGGAGAGGAAAAGAGAGAGATGAGGAGGATGGATGGAAAATATGTTGTGGGTTTTGGGGGAAAACATTCTGCTTTTGCTAATGAGAGAGAGAGAAGGAAAGAGAGAGACGAGAAGGAGAATGGATAGAAAATTAATATGTTGTGGGTTTTGGGGGAAAAAAAGTGGGATTTTTTTTTTGCTCTGGATCCCTGAGGCGCGAATGGCGCGAATAGAAAAAAGTTTCCCGCGTGTTAACTTGCCGACACGAGACCCTAGAATCGCGTTGTTAGCGACGGATGTTAAAATGGTCGACGCCCTGTACATGCGTCGGCAAAAAAGTGAAGCTATATAGGGTTTTTCTTGTAGTGTCCTCTTGGATTTTGCTACCATCCAAAATGCTATAGCCGGGTTAGAGATTTAGTCCTATTATATCATTTATATATAGGACTACTCCAAATTCCGGGGGTGTCACAGTCTCAGCTGGATACACTCGAATTGGCTTCACCTACTGCTTGCTCTTGATTGGGGTATTGCCTTCGATTGTTGCTTGTAATCGGTTGTGGGGTTGCCTTCGATTGTTGCCTGTGGTTGGTTGTGGTGTTGCCTTCGATTGTGGTGTTGCCTTCAATGGTTGCCTGTGGTTGGTTGTGGTGTTGCCTTCGATTGTGGTGCTGCCTTCATTTGTTGCCTGTGGTTGGTTGTGGTGTTGCCTTCGGTTGTGGTGTTGCCTTCAATTGTTGCTTGTGGCTGGTTGTGGTGTTGCCTTCGGTTGTGGTGTTGCCTTCAATTGTTGCATGTGGCTAGTTGTGGTGTTGCCTTCGGTTGTAGTATTGCCTTCAATGGTTGCCAGTGGTTGGTTGTGGTGTTGCCTTCGATTCTGGCGTTGCCTTCATTTGTTGCATGTGATTGGTTGTTCCATCAGTCCCTGGGGCCGTGGCTGCTCTGATACCAATTTGTAATACCCGGACGAACCGCAACCGCCTAGGATGAGAGTTCTCTGAGGCCGACTTGGCGGGGAGGATGATGGGGGTGAGAAAGGGAGCAATTGGGGGGGAAAGAGGAAAATTAGGGAAGAGGAAAAGAATGAGTAGAGGGGAAGAGGGTGAAGAAGAAAGAGGTAGCTTGAGACGAAAGCTTAATTGTATTCATTCATAATGCCTACCCTGTAAATCCCAGTATGTATTAACTAAGTTACCTAGCTACCACTATGCAAATTGTAATGTTGCTAAGGGTGAAACTGAAATTAAGGGAACAAAAGTGAGCATGGGCTCAGCTAATGAATTCGGGCATGGGGCTGGGCCTCTGGGCTTCTTCTGTCTGAGGGGTGGCCCGCTGGGGTTTCTTCCATCTCCACCTGGCACTGAATTCGGGCATGGGCCTGGGCCTCTGGGCTTCTTCTGTCTGAGGGGCGGCCTGCTGGGGTTGCTCCCATCTCCACCTCGCACTGAGCTGTCTCCCACTATGGCTACAAGTACCCTGCTCCCATCTCTGCTCCCTCACTGCTCTCCTCCATCTCTGATCTCTTCCACTCAAGTGCCTCTGCTGTCTCCTTGGGTGCCGGTGACTCTGGTGGCTCCGCCTTGACTACCCGCTCCTCCGGCGCTCCCATCCTCGCCGGACCCTGCTGCAGCTAAGTTCCCCCGTCCTTCCCTTCTCTTATGTACTAAAAAGGCTATATTTACTACTTGCTACCTTCGTTACCAACCCCCCTCTTCCCTCCTCTTATTCACAGGAGTTATATTGCTCCCGCTTCGTCGCGAACGTTACAGCGACACCGCTGAGCTCGAAATTTCCTCAAGGTGCGTGTCGGGCTGTGCCACCCTCGGCGAAGTCGGTTTTTGGCATCCGGTTCGCCTTCGAAGTGCACGATTTCTGATAAAAGTCGTATTTACCCGTTCTTTATTTTAGTGTGTAATTATTAGAGCACTTTGGACCCAAATTGCAAATCGACCCACGGGTTGCCTCGGGCAACGTGCACGGACCCTTTGGACTATTCGTCCTAGACCCGCGTCCTTCGTGGAGTATAATCAGGGTTTCAGAGCTGTTTTCGACAATTTCGGAAATCCATTTCAGCATAGTTGTACTTAATTTTAACTGTTAACTCTAGACCTAGTGTTTGCTGTCCGGGCACCCGTTTTAGTGCGTTTTGGGACAGCGGGTGACTTAGTTATTTGTTTGAAACTTTTCGGAGCGGTTTGGAGGTTCCGGGGGTGTTCCGGGAATTTTTGAAAGGCTCCGGAAGTCCGGTTTAGAGATCTGTTTCTTCCGACGGTTTTGGGGTTTAGAGATGGGTGATCTTGTCATGCCCCGAGGTCGAAAATAGAGTCTATTTTTTTTTTTTCAATCAGAGTTTAAAAGCAAGTCAGGGCACGATAGACCGCCGCATATATAGAAAATTCCCAATCCCCTTGGATTGAGCATTTTCTGTACATGCGCGGCTAAGCACTTACAGCCAATACCAGAGTAGTCTAAACTACGCACTAACTATAAAAGATTACAAAAGATTATTATTTAACATTTACAACAACTTATTCAATTACATGTTTACAACTGGTAAAATTTCAGCGGCTGCCAAGGGTCAAAGCTATCTCAATAACCTCACCAATACGTCCCGACATCCCAGCACCTGACCGACCTGAAAAATGGTCACCCAGGGGGTGTGAGATACATCGATAATGTATCCCAGTGGGCACGACGAGCCGAGAAATAGCAAATCGTACCTACTGGCATACAATAACTAGCGGATAGTAAGATATCAAGTTAGGTAAGCATAATGTAGATCATGGTGCGGGTAATAACAACAATAAACAAAGCAGATATAGATCATAATAGGAGCATGCTGATGTAAGTACTGGATGAAGCTGAACAAACACTAGGAAATCATAAAAGTATGATGTAAAGTAGATTTTAAACAGGCAATTATGCATCAAAGGTAGAACAACGAAGTACCCAATCAAAGCCACCATTTTGGTCAATAAGACCTCAGGGAAAACTCGCCGAACCTGGCACCAACCTGGCTGACATACTCCGGCACCCTCGGGCACTAACCTGGGAGTCAACACTCCGGCACCCTTGGGCACTAACCTGGGAGTCACGGGTCATACACCAGACCACTTTACCAGTAAAGAACATACACACGGGGAGCGACCCCGCTTATGTTCGTGAACTACAGCAGTGCGGGCGATCAATCATGCGAATGCTCAAGCTCACGGTCCACTGACCGGGTAATCGGCAACAAGCAGGGAAATCCCAACAGGAATGCAATAACAGAAAGCCAACTGATCTCGACTCATGCAATATAAATGCAGGAAACAATAACTGATCAATCACACATGGCATATGTCCAGATATAATCGAGATATACTGATAAGCATGGAAAATGTGTGAAAGCTATTTAATGACCAATCAGGCATGGCAAATGTCCAGGATAAGGATCATAATATCTGATAGCAAGCTAAAGATCAATCGAGCATGGCAACGGTCAGGACAACATCATAATAACTGATAGTAAGCTAAGGATTAATCAAGTATGGCAACATATAGGCTGATAACTGATAATGATCAATGAATCAAGCAGATATAGCAATATAAAAGTGATGCTGATCAATAAAAAGAGCAAGCTCAACAAGGAAATCTAGGCTATCACAAGAACAGGGGTCCGACCAATTACGATACCCCAGAGGGCCGAGATGATAAAGCCCAGACCGAAGATAAACCCACCTGTCTACAGGCGATCTGATAACTCCAACGGAATGCTAGAAGACTAGAGTAAAACCGTTCTAACCTGAATCAAAGATGTTGATCAGGGAACAACTCACACATACCCATTTTTAAGGTGAGCATCGCGTTCAGTGACCTCAAATTAGACAGAGGCTCACTGCGGCGAATTTGCTAAGTCACTGAATCAGCCCCGGGATCAATTCGACCCACATATGGCTCTAATTACCATAACTTAATTTTCTGCTTGTGCCAACCACCAACCAACTTGAGCACCTTGCTCGGGACATCACAAAGGCTCAAGGGCTTGCTCATGCGCAACCCAGAAGCTGCTGGATCCACATATCCAAGTCATCTTGCTCTCTAATGGCCTTAGCATACTCCACACATCAATCCACTCAGCCAAGATTGGATCTGAAGTGAGCATCAAGCTCAGGGGATGGTGTGGAGTAATCTGGTAACTTGCTGGATGCTTAATAATGTCTAAAACAGAATTCGAGTTCTTTGGGGCATTTATAACATATGGTGGGCATAATACATTAGCATGCAAGTTTCCCCTAACCCAAGTTGCAACTTAGCAAAGGTGGGTTCTGGGAGCTTCTAACTTGGATGAAAAGTTGCTACAAGGCTGCGGGAGCTTTCCCAGCAAGTTTGGGTCCTCTTGCACCCACGATTGACCGAGAAACATGAAAAAGAAAATGAGGAAGATGAAGCTCGGGCACCCAACAATGGTGATTTTCCATTACTGGGCTCTGGGCCTCTCTCATCAGCACCACAAGGTGCTTCTCATCCCCACAAACTTACCTAGACCTGTGCCCGGCGACAGGGCACGGCGGCGGCGGCGGCGGTGCAAGCTTGGCCCGAGCCTCCACCAACAATGGTGGATCTCCACCCGGGCTGCATTGCTCTCATGCAAGTGCATGTATAGGTTCAAGATGATCCCAGAAATATTTCTGGGCATGTCTCCCCCGTCGGCGACGGCTGGATGGCCGGCCACCATCATCGAGCTCAAGCTCGGGTCATCCATGGCAACTCCCATTTTGGGCTGCATGGATGCCATACAAACGCACGGTTGCTCCCTAAATGGTTTTAGGAAGCTTCTCGGCCAAGTGGCCGGAGGTGGGGAGCGATGCCGGTGCCGGAGCAAAGAGCTCGGCCAAAGCTTAAAAACCCGAAAACTAGGGTTTCAATCTGCGGTGCGCTCACTTAACCAAACTCCACCAAAATTTGTGGAGATGATCTAAAGGCCCTACAGTCCAAGGCCATCATTTTATTTTGGCGTTTGAGCCATCGGTTGCGACGTACAGCCGCGGCGGAGCTTTCTAGGGTTCCGGCGGAGATATTTCTCCCGCCGGTAACCGGGGACATCCCGAAGGCTGGGACTTGGTGTGTGGCATGTCTAGACTCTACAGAGTTGACTTCCAAAGGTCTTGGGGCTAAGAAACCTAAGGAGCAGGAGACTCACCTTTGCCAGAGTTGGAGAAGATGGGTTGAGGCCGGTTCTCCTCCCCCGTGTCGCGTAGCCACCCAGCAAGCCCGGGCTCGATCTCAGGACGCAGGAAAACACTCCAGAAGGCTTAGGGACCAAGTTGGAGGACCCTGGAGCAACCTCTCTCTTTCTCTCCACAAGCTCGGATCTCTCTCCAATGGTGCGGCTCTTGGCGACTCAGAGCTAGTCAGGAAGGCGGTTTGCTTCGCTTTAATGCACCACAGGGCTTTAAAAGCCCCACAAATGCCTGTAAACCCCCACGGGGAGCCCAAAAAACCCAAGCCAAAAAATATCTAAAATGCAACAATATGCTATTTGGTCCCTACACAACCACCCTCTTGCTCTAAAACCCGTACTGTAGGTCCATTTTGTAGTAAGAACCCTAACCTATAAGCCTCAATTTATTTGATACAATAAAAGTAGGGTTTCTCGCAAAAATGCTCGAGTTTTCGACGTTTTTTGCATATTTCGAGACGAGCGGGTCGTCAAATTGAAAAACGGACTTCGCCACGACGTCCGGCTCGTCGAGACCTTTCAAGTAGCATATTTGCTTTCTTGATTCGGCGCTCTTGGAAACTCTCGGCCCATAAAATATAGTGTATTTTACTATATTGCACGCACTTCGAGGCACCAGAGTCGTCAAATGCGAATTTCGTCAGTGCCATTGCGTTCAGAACATCGAAATCAGATAGAATTGACTACTCATACTGCTATGTTTGGGTTATAGACAGTGAAACGGCTGACGGTTGATTGAGAGGAAACCGAAATCAGGGGCTACTATTCATTTCACTATTCACTTAAGTCGTGAGCCCCGCGACTTCCTCGCTGTTTTACGGAAGATCCGACCGTCGGATCGAAAACATGTGAATATCAATCTTTCTTGTTTCGACGAGACGGTCGCACTGGTGATCTCAGATTTTCGAAATCAGATTCCGATCAAAAGTTGATATTTTTGGACCACTTTTACACTATTAATAATCTATTTTTGCCAATTAATAAATTTTGAAAATTATTTATAGTTTAAAAATATCCAGTTTCAAATTCACGATTATTACAGATCTTGAGTCGTAGAACTTAGTCTTGACTCGATAGACCTCTTGCAGGTCCGATCGGTAAGCGGGAGCATCGTGGGAGTTAGGTGCTTCGCCGATTCAGGTGGGTAATTCGACCCGACATTGGTTCAGTGGTGCATGCTCGGTGACATTCCTTCTCCCGTATTTCCTTTCTTGATTACACACTTTGCATGTTGAGCACTTGAGCACCACACACTTCGTTCATGTTTGCTCTACTTTCCTATTTGCATCATGACCTAGAAGTGGAGCGGTATTTTATGATTGCTAGAGTCCATATGACAGGATTATAGCGCATGATCTTGAGACATAGCATGATTTAGTGACTTCATGATTATTTACATCTCGTGTCTATTGCATGATTTTCGAGTTATAAAGACCTGATAGGTCGGTGACATTGTGGCATTCCTTCGGGAATAGTGGACTTGATTGGTCGGTGACATTGTGACATTCCTTCAGGAATAGTGGACTTGATTGGTCGGTGACATATTGAGACTTGTGATATGACTTGTTGGATTCGGTCAGTGATTCCTTGTTGATTCTATCTCGGCTATTTGCCGACAGTTGGCCATTGAGCATTTTGCATTGATCGCCACAGCTCAGAGTTCATTTCACGTACACCAGCAGTCTGATCCACTGCAATAGGGTGTTCTTTTCTGGAAAGGTGATCGTACTTCTGACCCGTGAGCCCGATGCGGACCCTCCTAGGGTACATGCAAGTGGGAGTGGTAGTGGATTCGCTTGAGGTCTTTAGACCAATATGGCTCATGATTGGGTGGCTTGGACTATCTCATCAGTTTTATGCATTATTATATTTGTTATTGTTATTCTCTACAGTAGCAGATACTCATGCATTGCTTGGTAGTCGTAGTTTTTTTCAGTCTTGATTGCGGTTGTACTTGTTTATCATCGGGTGTTCTGGTTATTAGTATCTTTCTAGCTTACGATAGCGGTTTTTCTGATATTACTGTTTGATCTATTTTCTTGCTACTGTATTCGGTTTACATGTTCATTATTATGTTTTCCTTCGTTGATACTATATCTGACCTTACGATATCTTTTAGTTGTTTGTTCTCTTTCGTTTGCCAATGAGTACAGCTTGCTTTCGTCGGCTTGCGGTATCCACTGGGAGACCCTTGCTGGTTTCTCACTACCCCCCAGTTGCAGGTATTGCGGGAGGTGACGGTCGGGACGGTACGTGAGGCGACGACATAGCTAGAGAGCTTAGCAGTCATGAGATTTTGTTCAGTATTTCTTTTTGCTCTATTTTTACTTGTCGATAGGTTTAGAGTTGTGGTGGTTCAGTTTATGTCTAGTTGTGTGATTGGTTTAACAATTGGATGGACTAACACTGGATTATGGTTACTATGATCTCGTGGTTTTATGCAAAATGTTTTCTACCCCTAGTGGTAGCCGATTTTCAAAAGATTATGTTTCCGTGTGGGAAACCGTTTTAAAAAGATTTTGAATTTTCATTTCATTCGTAGATTTCAAATAAGGTTTTCGTGTGGAAAACACTTTCAAAAGGATATGAATGCTTGATAACCTGTGCATATGCATCATCTGTGGTAAGGACATTGTAGAGCATTAAAGCATCATGTTTAAGGATCATTTAGCTGTATGTACATTCTGTGTGAATGTGGTGTGTGTATGTGTGAGAGTTGGAATTGGTGGTTGTAAAACTGTACTGTGTGTGACGCCGTGCAAATACAGGGGAGGTTCTGTCCACGTGAACAGAGGGTTATCTGTATTTGTGGCGGGTCTGTATGCGTCTTGGGGTGTATCCAAAAAAAAAAAAAATTTCTACAGTTTTTCGCTGTTTTCCTTAAAAGGTATTTACAAAAAGAACTCCGGGGCGTGACACACGAGATTTCTTCCCAGTCCTCGCGCGTCATTTTGGTCTTGCATTGGATGCAAAATCGAAACAATTTCTTGACCGCTGCTATGTTCTTCTTATGCTCGGGCTCCGACAGCGTCTTCTTCCCTTTCATATCCACCGTATTAACCTATGCAAGAATGGGATTGTTGTCAATTTTCATGTCATTTTTTTACTTTTTGGTCGACAAAAATCAGTCGACCTTCATTGATAGCTTTTTATATTTGTTTCTTAAAAGCAGTGCAATCGCAAATTTCATGGTTTCAAGAGTGGTGTCATTTACAGTATTTTCACCTTCTTATCTTCTCGTAAGGAGGTATAGTTTGACCTTTTTGGAGCTTAATCCTTTCCTCCTTATATTATCGATCAAATATTTGATCGGTCTTCGAACTGTCAAAAGAATAAGAATAAATTGAGACCTTCTCCTCCTCCGCTGATCAAATATCTTATCTTAATCAGCTTTAACAACTAGCATTTATACGATTGACGGTTCTTTACCATCTCAGCCACAGATTTTGGCTTCATCAGCTGAATCGTCGCTCTCACTAGTATGACTTGGCTCCTATAGGGTCGAGCCTTCTTCTATGAAGGAGACATTTTGCTCCTTTTCTTTCTTCCAATCTTTATTTCGACTCCAATAGGGCTGTTTATCTCGGATGCCTTTGCGAAATTGCTCATATTAGGCAACTCAAACTCCTAACTCAAAAAGATTTGCGAAATGCCAGTCTTCCAAATGGTCCCTTGTTTTAAAATGGAGACCATTAAACGCCATTTTGGTGAGTTCAAACTCTGGCATCATGATGAAACACCTATTTCTTGTCGTTTTGAAACAGTTGAGATATTCCTCAACCGTCTCTCCCGCATTTTGCTGATATATAGCCAGACTGGCTACTGACAGCTCGGGCGTGGCTTGGTAGAATTGTTCATGGAACTTGCGCTTCAATTAATTCCAGTCTTGGATAGAATTAGGGGGCAAGCTTGTATATCATGTGAAAGCCGTCTTAATTAACGATGTTTTTAATAACCTGAATTTCAAGTTTGGGTTAGCGGCCGCCTCCCTACATTGGGTCGTGAACCAAGCTATGTGCTCAATCGTGTTCTTGGTTTCTTCTTCTGAGAACTTATCAAACGTCGACATTTTCCAATTGATCAGGTACTGGTGCTTTGCATCTATATTTGTTGGATACAGAGACCTGAATGCTGGCCATATAGCCGGCGTAACCTCTACGCCTAGAGTATTTCTTATTATTTCTTCAATGTGAGTATAAAGCTCAATATTTTCTACCGGTGGGAAGGAACCGTTAACTGAACTATGTTAGGATAAGAGGGAGTGGGAATTGTTGTCCCACAGGAGTCTTGGTTGGACCTAAGTTTGGGCCCTGCCCCCTAGCCCTCATATCTCCAATTTGAGGTTGGTAAGCTGGTAACGGAGGAGAAGAAGGTAAGCCCTAGGCAACCTCGGGCTAATGGCCGATGTTCCTATTTATCAGCCTGTACCCTACCTGAAATGGAGCCATTTGTGATTGCACCACTCCTTGCAGCTGTCCTGCCTGAAATGGTGCCATATGTGGTTGCAATACTCCTTGTGACTGTGCTGCCACCATCGCTGACACCTTTGAAATTGGTTGCATCGATACATTCTGATTTATTATGGGAGGTCCCTACGGACCTTCATTATGCTACTCGTTTGGACTAATAGTTGCCCGATCCGAGCAATGTTTTCATTTAAGGCCGTTATGGCGGCCAACGCCACGTCTAAGCGAACGCTATTTAGTTGACTATTCTTTTTTTGAGAGAAAATTTAGTTGACTATTCTTGTTTAGTATATACAATACTCGGGTCATTTGCTCGAGAGCAACCACTAGACTTGGCTCTTGTTTAGCCGATTGTCCGCTATTCTCTGGTGTTACCGGTGGCTACTCATTAGCATTTTTAGCACTACTAGATTGGTGTTCCCTGAAGACCTGGAAGTGACTCTATTGTGGAGATTCAAGTTGTTATCATCAGTTATTAGAAATTATAATGGTATTTACCTGAGTGTCCCATCGAGCATGCTAAAAAATTGTTATGCTCGAATCGAAGTCGGATCATTGACCGAGCTTGCTCGTTAATCGGTTCTCTAGACCCTCAAAGTGCTCCATAAATTCAAGCTATCAGGTTGATGAGAGTTCGGGTCAACCAGATTCTTCTCACAATCAAACACTCGAATTAAGAACAAAGGAGACTCGGCTTAAAGAGCCGAATCGTTTCTATTTAGTCAGAAAAGGAACAGATTATAAGATATTAGAACTATTCTTACGAAAGTATTGAAAATGACTAAGTTACTAATAAAAACCCTTAACTAAGCTATTAAATCTAAGAAAGCTTTGAAAATTACACTATAAAACTCATAAATGTTGAAATTGAAAGGAATTAAAATTGATGTGGTCACTTGCTTATGTGTTTGAAGTACCCTTATTATATATGAAATTCGTCTATTTATACTAGTGCGGATCCCTTTTACTGTTATTTGCCACTTTGCGTAGTAGCGAGTTGCTCAACCACGTCCTACATTTGTCGGCACGTCCCTTATTTCGCGGAGCACACTTGCGATATAAGTGTGTTGGCCACGAAATCTATTCTCAACAATCTCAGCCGTTTTTGGCCTAAAACTCGCTCAGATTCAAGTGTTTCTTTCTCGGTTCCCGATATACCACATGCCATTTTCTGATTTGTTCGAATCACTTGACCATGTTTGTGATGATCCGAACTCCCGCAGGAACTGTGCAACATTAAACAGTGACTGTAGAGAGCTCGTACGGTGCAACGGAGCTTGTAGAATCGAAATTGGACCTTAAAAATAGACTCGGCGCGAAAATCGGAGCAAATGGGATTTTTCGGGGGCTTTCGGCAAAATTTCGGATGAGAATTTGGCGAAATGGACGTCGTATTTGGACTCAGCGCGCGAAAACGATCAAAACGGTATATTTACTTTAATTTTTCGGCACCACGGTACTGTTCACGCCGGAACAGTAACTCCGGCCGCCGGAATTACTGTTCCGGCGACCGGCGAGCGGCGGCGGGCGGCGGCGCACGGCGGCGGGCAGCGGCGGCACAGCGGCGGAGTGCGGAGGCACGCGGCGCGGGCAGCGCGGGCAGGCGCTCGGGTGCGCGGTCCATGGGCCTGGCGTGCACCGGGAGCACCGAAGACCTCCTGTGCCACGTGGCGCTTCCCCATTGGCCGGCCGGCTTCTAGAAGCACGTGGGAATGTGATACGTGGCGCTCCCCTATTGGCTGACAGGATCCGGAAAACCCGGAGCGCGGACCGGGCATGTGCACCACGTGGGACACGTGGCAGAATTTGAGTGGACTTGCATAGGTGTTTCCTATTATGTGGACACATGGCGCTCTGTGATTGGCCAAATCCGGTGTTTCCTGTTCTGTCCGAGCCCAAGAATATTCCCTTGGCCCATTATAAATAGCAATCCCCACCCCCTCTCATTCCCACCTCGATTTGCGGGCCTTAGGGTGAGAATCAGGGCATGTGCCCTCTACGAAAAATTTTCCTCTCTCTCTCTTCTCTCTCTCTCTCTAAAATCTCAGAATTTCTGGAGTTACAGATAGTGAGTTATCTGCGACGCGGCGCACTGCGACGGTTTTCTTTTTAGGCCCATTTCCCGTCGCAGTTCCGTCGGAAATTCCCTGAGTGCTAACCAGGAGGAATTTTTGGACGATTTTCATGACAGCGCGTTCCTAAGAGGTAAGGCTTCGATTTTCGTGTTGATCACTTTGCTCCATTTCGTACTTTTGGCATGTTTCCCGAGGCCTCTTTGACCCCGCTTTTTGCTGTGGAAATTTCTGGACAGCGTCAACTTCTCCGATTTTTATCTTGGCGTAGGAGCATCAGATCGAGACGTTTAAAGAGTCGATTTTGATCTACTCTTCGCAAGGAACGCAACCGTAATTTTTCTGGATTTTTCTGAGCACTGTACAGAGGTGAAAAACTCCTCTCTTTTCGTGCCATTTGAAAAACAGCAAAAGATGTATTTTTATGAATACTATAGTTACACCCTGTGCAATGTGTGTTGCTGTAGGGCATCGTTTTCGGCAGACAGCAGTTTTAGGGGACTGTGGACAGCCAGGAGACTATCTGGGTGTGATCTGAGCTGTTCAAGGTGGGCGGTTGTTGCTTACCTCATTTTTGACAAGCTCACTGGGATTACTGGAAACTCGCCAAAAATTTAATATGACAATTGATGAGAACCACTGGGACAAACTAATATGATAATTGATAAGAACCATTGGGACAAACTAACAGGACAAACTAACAGGACAATTGATGAGAACTATTGGGACGAATTAATATGACAATTGACAAGAACCGCTGGGACGAACTCTCCTAAAATTTAACCCCACAGATTATATGATGACTTATATTGGGACACTATGATTGGGACAAAGGCTATAATCTCGCATGCAAATAACTTTTATTCAGTAAATCAATCTTCTTTTAAAATAAATATTTGACACTATTTTATAGCTTTTAAAGATAAGACAGTTGCATGCATGACTGAACATCTAGTGAGGCCACTATCATATTGGGATCTGAACATGTTTCATTGTTGTCCTTTGCATCTAGATATTTGTTGCTCAGGTATGAGAAGGGGTTGGGATAGTATAGTCAAGTTTGTACTAGATTGTGGACTTGTGGGGTCTTGCGGTGACCGCAGACAGTAGGCGGTCGACCAGATGTTTATCCTTGCATCAAATTGGGGTTGAGACTGGTTTATTGCATCAGCTGGGGATCGGGTTTTCCTAGTGGGTGGTTTTCCCACTCTGATCATAGTCATGATCCAGTCCTGCTGTTTTATGGCACTTCTGATACTTATTACTGAGATATTTTACTCGTGTGGGTCGCTCCCCTCGAGTGCCACTCCGGAATGTGTTGCAGACATGCTTAGAGTCTTTGAGACTCCTATCCCCTATCGGTGTTATGCGTTGGCCAGCATACCCGATTTGGCAACTATCCCCTATCGGTGTTATGCATTGGCCAGCATACCTGATTTGGCAAGGCACAGCAGGCAGTACCAGTTTTACTAGTGACACAAGACTGAGTTATTTCAGGCAGGCATGTTTGGTATTATTGCATACAGTCATTTCATGCTATATGGCATTTAGAGGCATAGTGGTGATAGTTTCTTTTTTTCAGCAGCCTTTATAGCTTACCGCTGTTCTTTCTTGTTGCCTCGAGTAGTCCTAGTGGGTGCGTCAGAGTTGAGGTTTTACCCACTAGGGGAGGCTACTGGTTTATCTGGTAGTTCTCACCCCCATTGTTGTTTCTCTCTTTCTTCTTTTTATTTTGCAGAGTCGTCTGCGGGAGCTGCTAGGCCGTCGGCAGCTGATAAAGGTAAGGGGATCGCTGAGTAGATAGATCTCCTGTGAGACTGAGAGTGGATATTAGACAGATGTTGTACTCTTTACTCAGACTGTGGTATTTTGGGTCTGGCGCTGGCTAGCTGACTGTATTATTTTGGTGAGCTGGGAGATTATTGTACTTATTACAGCTTTATTTGTAGTTCCAGTCTGAGATACTATGTGGTTCTTCTACTTCAGCTCTGTATTATGCTCTTTTATTGTTCATATTATATCGGAGCAGGTTACCAGTGCTTCGTGTACGCGGGAAATCCCGTGTGCACGGCGGATCTGTTGGCGAGCCCGGGTTCCGGGGCGTGACAATGTTGACCAATCCCTTTCCACATGGCGAATTTTCTTGCTTTCTGATTCATTTGAGTCGGTTGACTATATTGACCGATCTCTTACCATGTGACAATTTTTCTAGTTCCATCAATATGCTAAAGAGGTTAGTAGAACTTACCAAATTTCCTCATTTGGTAGATAAGCTTAAAAATAGGAGATTATGCAGATTTTAGGGCCCTGTAAATTTCTTTTTTTTTCCCATATTCTTTTATTTGAACTTCTGTTTTTGTTTTTACAATCTAAGGATTTGTTTGGTGCTGACGCTCTGGTGTTGAATCATTTTATAAACATTTTTTATTTTTTGTTGTTGGTAGTGCTAGAAACGAGCGCATAAACTAAGCACAAAATTAATATGCGACCACCACACAAAAGTAAATCTTAAAAATATGAATAAAGTAGAACACACAGATTTACGTAAAATTTTTTTTACAGAAAAATAACTACGGGCGAAAGGGAAGAGTTTTACTATATCGGAACAAAGGGAATACAAAGTTCAGATGATCGTACAATCGCTCGATCTCTCTAGGGCAAAAGAAAAGAGATCACTAATCTTAACGAGTTTTTTCTTAGCGGATCTGATCCATTCTATGAAATTTGTCGTCGCACCGCGAAGCCGTCGGCGAACCGGAATCATAATATTAGAGCGATTTCTAATTTCGGAGTCATATCAAGCAGGTAGTTAACTTGTAATGAGTTGCTGCAATATGGAGAATAATAATTTCTTAAAAAAGTACTTACAAGTGAAAGAAAAAGGATAATTTTTTTTTTTTTTGGGAGAGAAAGATAGTGTGCTACCCACTTCGTTATTTTTAAAAATAAACTAAGTTAGAAATATGAAGCAACTAAAGTTTGAACATCAAACCTTGGATGCCAATCTTTAAGTCTTAGCAAATTATATTAGGTATGGTCGGTAATATTACTATTAAGTATGTAATTGTGAAATGAATGTCAATTTAGTCATTAATACTGTTATTATTGAGTATTTAATTGTGTAATTTGTGTGGATTTAGCGAGCTAAACAGGATTGCCGAACCAGTCATATATGGGCATAAGATTAATGGAGATTCACAATCTCTTGATTTAATGCTCAAAGCTTATTATCAACCGTCCAAAAGACTAAATAATTGATATTTTTCGAGTTCGAAGTTTAATTATTTTATATTTTCAGTTAAATTTATTTTAAAATAAATGAAATGAATAATATACTATATTTCTTTCAAAAAATAAAATAAAATGCTCATTTAATTGGCTTACAAATCAACAAAAATAATCTTCTTTTTAAAGTTGTACTTTTTATTACCAAACAAAATATGAAGAGCAACGCTACATGTACACCCCCAAAGAGGGTGTACATCTTACACCCACCCATCTAAGGGTGGGGGGGTCACTTCACAAATTGTGAAGTGACCCCTCACCACACCCCACCCATTGGATGAGTGGGGTGTGCGATGTACACCCCCAAATGGGGTGTACAAGTAGCATTTTCCAAATATGAAAGATGGATAAGTTGCAAATAATTTGGACTCTACTCCAGAAAGGCTTAATTATATTGTACTTTATAGGTTATTTTACTCTCTACACTATTCTTCTTCTTTCTTTTTTTTTTTTTTAATCAAAAGTATCATTCAACTATTATTTTTTAAATTTGTATACTATAAGTAATAAATTTATAATTTTATATAAAAGTTATTAAAAAATACTGGTTAAAAGTGTTAGGGCAAATATTCAACTCATTTTAACATAATAATAATAAATTATATAAAAATAATAAAAAATAATTAAAAATAACTTAATAATAGTTTTAATAAGTCTATCATATTTTATTTTGCTATTTAACCGGTATATCGTGATAAATTGTTAGATTTTGTTTAAAGTAATAAATTTGTTAAGGGCTTTTTTTAAATTTATGGGGCTATTTTTAAAAATAAAAATTTTTAGGAGGCTAATTTCAAAAAAAGCCCATTTGTTAACAGTAATATAGAGATTAGTAAGAAAATAGTTTGTTTAATAATATCTATGTGAAAAATAAAATAGTACAACATAGAAAAAAAAAAAAAAATATAAGGTAGAGATTGATAAAATATAATAATATAATTTTGAAAAAAAATAGTATAATATATCAATTGAAAAAAACCTAAAGTACACTGTAGTAAAGTGCAATTAAACCATTAGAGAAAGAAAAATATTTTTTGTATATTCAAAATTGAGTATATATTTTACAGCTCATTTATTCTAGAATCGAATAAATTTTATTGATAATTTTGTAAAGATCAATAAAAAAAAATTTATTTTTAAATAAATTAATATAAATTATACATTTGCTTCCAAAGAAATTTGCTGCAAACATTCTTTTCAAGCTATTTTGACATGATTTGTGATTATTATTATTATTTTCACTTAAAGCAAGTGACCCACTTTATCCTGACACCACCTTTTTTGCTTTCTATTGCACAAAGTAATATTCAACAGGGAAAAAGCATAAAGAAGCTTTGCAAGTACAAAGCAAAGCCCATGGACATGACCAACTTTTCAAGAGCCTAAGCCAATACAAAGAACAAGAAATTAATATAAAAAATAGACCTTTTCATTTGTACTTTACCAAATAATATTATTATTTTGTACATATCCCTCTACATAATATGAAGTTAAAGATAATGCACATTAAAATTTTGTTTTCTTTTAATAAAAGATAATGCACATTATTCAAGTTGCCGACCTAATATAAGTTGGGCTTGGTCTCCTGCTAGTCGATCATGGGCAGAACTGCCCTTCCTTCCATTTCAATATATATATATATATATATATATATATATATATATATATATATATATATATATATATATTTTGCAAACTATACCTCTAAAACCTCGTTCCAAGTACTTCTAGATTTTTCATATTTATTTTTTCACAAAATTAGGGGCTAAGTCACTTCACTTTTAAGCGTAAATGCAGGAATCAAAACCCCACCCTCACCAGCGACTTAAGATGCCAACAAATTTCGCTGGGCTGCAATAATTTTTTGTTGGACTTTTTGTAAAAAATGATCAGTTGCATATCATAAGGAATTTGAACAACTGCTTCAAATACAGTATCAGAAAGCACAGCTTGCGGAACTTCAATATCCAGGGGCTTATTAGCTAAATGGCAATTAGCACATACAATTCGTCCAGTTGCTTCTCGTGGGTTTTCATAACCCTGCTGCG
Source organism: Tillandsia leiboldiana (assembly GCA_029204045.2). NCBI lineage: Eukaryota > Viridiplantae > Streptophyta > Magnoliopsida > Poales > Bromeliaceae > Tillandsia > Tillandsia leiboldiana. The sequence continues at coordinate 7,515,796 of CM055076.1, read as the reverse complement.
CAAAAATGGAATATGCATTTGAAATGGATGCTCGAGTTATTACATATATCATGATCGATACAGAAATGAATCGAGTCATCTGTTCCTTTACCTAAGAAAAAGTATTTCTATTTTGCATGTCCAATTATGGATCTCGGAATTTCTACAATAAATTAGATAGGAAACTAGTAATTCTAAAAATTTATATTTTTGAAAATAATCATATAATATTTGTATTTGCAAAAATGGTCCTACGGAGATTGAAATTTCTTGTTTAAACACGGGATTTGAAATTTCGTATTTAAACACGGAATTTCAAATCACGTGTTCAACTTGATCCACCACAGACTCTCCCGCTCACGTGGCGGGCACACGTGGCGCACAGTTGACACCTATAGAATCATTTTTGTAAATACAAATTTTATAGATCTATTTTTAAAAATACAAATTTTTAAAAAGTAACTATCAAAAAAAAAAGTACTTCTTTGTATCTTTCTGTTGAGCTATCTATTTTTTTTAGAGGTAATATTGAATATGCACCTCAAAATTATAAAATATTTTATTTATTTTTAAAAAACCAAAATATTCTAGTTGATTTAAAATTTTTATTTTTAAATATCATCATTCTTCTTTTAGAATTTACTAATAAGATTGAATTTTAGATGGTACGTATTCCGTAATTTTACATTAAATTTAAAAATTTTGAATGGTAATAAGTAATAAGAGCAATGCTACATGTACACCCCGAAGGGGTGTACATCATACACCTCCACCATTTTAATGGTGCCGATATTTTTTACGGGTCACATCGAGTGACCCATCATCACACCCCCACCCTTAGATGGGTGGGGTGTATGATGTACACCCCGAAAGGGGTGTACACATAGCATTTTCCAAGTAATAAATAAGCAAAAGGTTTTATTTTTTAATTAAATAGGTAATATTGACTTTTCTATCTCACCACAATCATTTTAATTATAAAGTTTGTTAACTTATTATGCCTACTGTCCTCATCATAATTTTCTTTTCTGGCTCCCTCCTCCTCCTCCTAGCTTTTATGGGTATATATAAGTATACAGCTCTTTAAGGATGTATATTTTACACCCTATTTTATTTTAAGATGGAATAAATTTTACTCGTCACTTGATGTGACGAATAAAATAATACCTACTTCAGAATAAAATGGGATGTAAGATATATACCCCTAAAGGGTGTACACCTAGCATCCAGGGTGCTAAGTAGAACCCTTTTAACTTTTTGGAAAAGTAAAAAAAATCTAAGTGACTGTACCTAGAGGAGTTTTTTGGTGTAGGCCTAAAGACATGCTTGGAAAACAAAATTATTTTCTTCCCAAAATGCCCTCAGAGACAGTATCTTCTGCATTAAATGAGGCATTTTAGGACCTATACCACATTTTAATAAGAAACTAAGCATTTAAAGGTATCTACCTACTCAAGCACAAGGGGCACAATATGTATAGGAGTTATTTGGAAGGGGTAAACATGTAACCCTATCTAAAAAGTAGATGGATAACTACATGTTTCCAACAAGAAACTAACAAACAATTATTTGTTTGGCCCACTTCTTCTGATCATTTTAATAGCATTCATTTTCAAAAAAGTATTTGGTTCTAGAAAAGTTTTAGTACATTTGTTGCAGTAAAAAATGAACAAAAAACAATAAGAGACTGGTACAAAACAATTTCTTGTAGAATTTAGTTCATCATGCATGTTTTATTTTGTCTCTCACTACTAATAAACATGAGGTAAGTATATATTTTCGCAGCCTATCGCAACAAATTTATTTCAAAAAAATTAACAGATGCGCGACAAAACCAACATCTATATTTTTTTCACCTGCAGATTTTTACCTTCTCCGAACCAAAATTTGTGAATCCTTTCGTTCCGTTCGCTGTTAATGGCTTCTTATGCTTTTAACCCAAAAGAAATTATTAAGGAAGCATGTGGATTTATGTTTTTACATTTTCTAGTAGAATCATAAAAAGTAGGTTTAATTTTATATATTTTTCTATAAATATATCAAATATAGTATATTTATTTTTTAAATAATTTTAAGTTGTTTATATATATATATATTTTTCTTTAATTTGTTATCGTTAGTTTATTATTTATTTTTTAATATAATATATATAAAATATCAGTTTTATTCTTTCAAATATATTAAAATAGTATAAAAATTGGGCCCGTTTGGTAACGGGATAAGACAGAACTAGCTATTCAGGAATAAGTATAAAGTACGGAACTAGTGTAAAAAAGGGTTTGGAATGATTTCAGGGATAAGAAATTTTGTGTTTGGTATGAGAATAAGAAATAAGAGAAATAAAAAATTTTAATTAAGGTAAATTATCTTTTTGCCCTCAAACTTTATTATGTAATAATGAGGTGAAAGATGGTTCCTCGGTAGACGTGGGAGGGTATTTAAGGAAAAAGTAAGAGAATGATTGGAAAGAGTGAGAACAGTAATTCTCACTTATTCTACTTATACTGAAACAAACTATACCGATTCATTCCTGGTGCGTTTGGAAGAATAAGAGGAATATCCCTCCTATTTCCGATTCTATAGCAAATCCAAACAAGAGGTTATAAAAAAAAAAATTCCTTACTAAGTAATCAAGATTAAATATTTAATTTATGATTACTATATTTTTCTAATGGATATTGACTATAGAAACGTATATAAACAAGTCAGGATTATGAAAAAAAATAAATATAAAAAAATAATCTTTGTAGTAATATATTTGTTATTCGATATATTTACAAAAAAAAAAAAAAAAAACTGTATAAAATTAAACCTAAAAATTATATCTTAATAAACCTGATGGACCGATTTATGTTATATTTTTTTTCCGCGCATGCGTTGCATACTCTCCGCAATAATCCGAAAATAGAACCATAGCTAGGTTTGTGGAATCTTTGTAGCCCCTAAAAATTATTCCGTGTGATCCTGCACATGTGATCGTCCTTTGCCTAATTGAGTGCGTACTACACACAAAAGGAGCACATGCATGGCGAGGGAATAATCATATGCGTTTATATATAAGTTAGCGGGCACGAGGAGTGCCTAGGAATAAAACTCTACCCCACTGGAATAAGGTGGGGCTCCTCGGAATAGTTAGGCAAGAGTGTACAGAAGAACTCGTTTGAATTATGAATCATTTTAAATGAAAAAAACTTTAGTATGGAGTGGAGGCCTAATTTGTTGTCATATATCCAGAGACGAAGCCAAAATTTAATCCTGAGAGGGCTAAAATATATTTAAATAAAATTTTACTATATAAATATAATTTTATCTATTTAATATAAAAATATTAAAATTAATAATTTAATAATTAATATAAAAATATTAAAATTAATTTTTAATTATAGACATCTATTTTTTAATTATTTTATTTATATTATTATAATGAAATAACTATAAATTTTACTAAATCTAACAGTAATTCACTTAGCAATCGATCGAATTCTTATTAGTATTTTTAATAAATAAAATTATAGCATTTAATGATTATTAGATCAAAAAACTATTAAATTTAATATAATATTTTATTTTATTAAATAAAATAGTTCACTAGATAGAAATTAAAAAAAATATAAAATAAAAAATTTGGAGTTAAAGAATGTATTTTAAAATACTTTATATAAGTATGGAACTCTTAATATATTTTTATCTATTTAAAATATATACAGAAAAGAAAAAAGAAAGTTATATTGGCACAAAAAATAAATTAAGTAAATATTAAAAACCTGAGGGGGGTCATGCCTATCTAAAAAAAATAATTAAATTAGTACTTAGGACTAATAAAGAATATTAAAAAGTTGAGGGGGACCATGGCCACTTTGGCCTTAATAGCTTCATCCCTGCCTATATCATTTTTATCTCTATCTAAATATTATAATTCTATTTTTTAGAATTTAATTTTTTTTTATTTAATTTTTTTTGAATTTTAGTATTAAAAAATTTAGAACGAATGATTGAATGGGGGAAAACTAACACGTAGCATGTCCCCAACGAGGTGTTGGTGAGAAGTTTTATCTATTTTAAATCGGCTATTTAATCTTTCAAAATTTTAATTTTATTATTTTATATTTCAATTTATTTATTTGAGTTAATCAACAGCACTTTAACTTTAAAATTTAAAATAATTATTTATTTTAATAAATTTATAAGGACGAAAATTTATAAGATAAATGATTGTTGGCTCAAAAAATTACAGTGCCAACTAGTGATCGACTCAGCTCACATGGTCAAATAGAACAGTGCCAACTAGTGGTTGACTCAGCTCACATAGTCAAATAGAAAGGTGACATGTAGTATTTTTTGTTGGTGTAAATACACAAAATAAAGGTTAGACTACAATAAAATATGAAAAGTGTCAACAAGTTGATCAACCCGAGGCACGGATATCTCGCTCTCTTTAAGGAGATTCAAGCCCTCTGCAGTAGGCAAAGCCTTTGAACCGATACATCAGAACACTGACTTGTCCCCTCCAGGATACAACGGCTCAACCCTCGTCATGTGGCTTCACCAACTCTGCACAAGTAGATGAGCCCAAAGCTCCACAAAAAAAAAACACATTTTCTTTGACCACTTTCTCTCTCAAGTAGTATAGTTTTTTTGTCTTTTTGATCTTTGTGTTGGTATACAACAAGATAGTAGAATAGGTCGTTTTATATAGTCACCAAAGGTTATTAGAAGTTACAACATAATTAACTTTAGAATTAATTACTAGGAGTTAGATTCATTTAAAGTATACGTTGCATCTTTTTTTTCATAGTTTATATTAAGAGAATAGTTTGCAACTCCAAATGCATATTAAATATAATATTTAATAAAATGTAACAACATTCCCTCATTTATTTTATTATTAAAGAGAGTTCGACGGTCAAAGAGGGATCATTATACATAAAGAATGTGTGCTCTGCATTGAACCTTCACTTAGTGAAATAATGATCTCTACTCCAGAGCCAGAGTGGTCTCAAACTTGAACTTTGGCTGCTTAAGGGAAATAGAGTGTCACTGCTCACATATAACAATCCAGGTGTTGACATGAGCTTTACTAGCTAGCATGTTACAGCCTTGTGCTTATCCTGGTTTTCATGAACATTTTTGAGAAAAAAGTCCATTCCCATAGGAAGCGGCCCCACTTTCATGCTCACATAGGTGAAATCCGTCAAGGGTGCTCCTATAATTCTGACACCCTGCTCATAAGAGACACAGACTCCATTAAGAGTGTAATAACTCAACCCTCATTTCATTACAGGATGAATGCAATCACATCATAGGGACAAGTAAATATTAGATCACGTAGATTTATATGTTGTGCATTCTTTACGACCACCATATTATTCGTTTTTCCTATTGAACCCGACTTTCAGGATCTCTGATCATCAGGTTGGGTATCCTCATACGTGGTTCGTGATGTTATGGATTTTAACCCTATCCCCCTCGATGTACTCCAGATCCTTTCTCTTCCCAGGGCCTTGGTTAACGGATCTGCTAGATTATCAGTACATTTAATATAATCTATATTGATAATACCATTGTTCATATATGATCTCACAGTACTGTGTTTTCTTCTCACGTATCTGGATTTACCGTTATAATAATGGTTTCTTACTCTACCAATAGCAGCAGTGCTTTCACAGTGTATTAACACAGATGGAACTGGTTTTTCCAGAAATGGAATCTCAGACAATAAGTCTCTCAACCAACTAGCTTCCTCGCTAGCTGAAGCTAAAGCAATAAGCTCGGCTTCCATAGTTGAATTAGCAATGATAGTTTGCTTTTTGGATTTCCAACATATAGCACCACCTGCTAAAGTAAAAATATAACCAGTGGTAGAGAGAGAATCACTTGATAAGGTATTCCAATCAGCATCACTATAACCCTCAATTACAGCAGGATACTTCCCATAAAACAAGACATAAGTTTTGGTACCAATGAGATATCTCATCACACGTTCCATGGCATGCCAATGCTCTGTACCCGGCTTGCTTGTAAATATACTAATTATCCCTACTGCATATGCAATATCAGGTCAGGTACAATCAGTCGCAAACCGCAAGCTTCCAATCATACTAGCATATTCCTTTTGATTTATAATTTCATTTTCACTTTTAACGGGAAATAAGTGAACACTTGAATCAAAAGGTGTAGTCACATGCTTGTAATTAAGAAAGTTGTACTTTCTTAAAATTTTCTCAACATAATGCGACTGATCAAGAAAAATACCATATGGTGTTTTGGTAATTTTCATACCCAAAATAAAGTTAGCCTCACCAAGATCTTTCATTTCAAAATAATGATTTAGCATAATTTTTGTCTCAACAATAACATTTAAGTTAGAACCAAAAATTAGCAAATCATCCACATAAAGGCTAACAACTACATGCGATTTTTTAAAAGTTTTGTAGTAGATGCACCTATCACACTCGTTTGATTTAAAGCCATTCTCAATCATGCAAGAATCAAATTTTCCATGCCACTGTCTGGGTGCCTGCTTTAAGCCATAAAGGGATTTATTTAGCTTGCACACTTTATTTTCTTGCCCAGGCTCTATGAACCACTCAGGTTGGTCCATATAAATTTCCTCATCTAGGTCTCCATTCAGAAAGACGGTTTTTACATCCATCTGATGAATTTGTAAATCATATATTGCTGCAATAGCAATGAGAACTCTGATGGATGTCACTCTAGTAACCGAGAAAATGTATCAAAGAAGTCTAGATCTTCTTTTTGTTTATAACCTTTTGCGACAAGTCTCGCTTTATACTTGTCTACACTCCCATCCGGTTTCAATTTCTTTCTAAGGACCCATTTAAAACTAATTGTTGTACAGCCTGGAGGTAAATCCACTACTTTCCAAGTTTTATTAGAAATTAGGGATTCCATCTCATCAGTTACAGCCTCTTTCCAAAAAGTGGCGTCATTTGAAGATAAAACTTCTTGTAAAAAAAATGAGTTTTCTTCAATATTAAGAACAACATAATCAGGGCCAAAATCTTTTTCTATTCTAATTATTTTACTCTTTCTAGGTTCAAAAACATATTGTTTTTTATTTTGCGAAAGAGAATTTGAAGAACTTGGTTTATTCAAAACACTTTTAAATTCTTGACCCCCACTATTTTTCGATTTTAAAAGAAACTTATCTTCATGAAAATTAGCATCTCCTGATTCAAAAATCACATTATTTTCAATGTCTAAAAATCTATAGGCTGAACTATTCAAGACATATCCAAGAAATATATAAGTGTCAGCTCTAACACCCAATTTGGTCCTTTTAGGGTATGATAGTCTCACGTAAGATAGACAACCCCACACTTTAAGATATCCCAAATTTGGCTTATACCCTTTCCATAACTCAAAGGGTGTCATTTTAGATTTCTTATGTGGCACGCAATTCAAAACATAACTTGCAGTTAAAATGGCTTCACCCCAAAGATTTAAGGGTACACCAGTGTCAACTATCATAGCATTTGTTAGCTCAATAAGTGTTCTATTTTTTCTCTTAGCCACTCCATTAGAAGCAGGCGAATATGGAGCCGTAGTCTCATAAACTTGATCTAAAACATTTGAAATATTTAGAAATCAAATTTTGCGATTTTTCAATATCATTTACCTAATGATCGAAATGGCTCAAAATCAACGGCAAAAAATAAAAATTTCACAAAACATGATGATATGATACTAAAATTTTACATCAAACATATTGATCTTGTTCTATATAGTATAAAAAAAATTTCTATTTAAATTTTACATGATTTGAATATTCTGCACCATTAAACTTGCAAACGGGCTTACCACAACCATTAAAATCGTTGATTTTGAACCACTTTGATCAGTAGGCAAACGATATAAAAAATTCTCGAAATTTAATTTCTAGACCTTTTAAATACTGTAGATCAAATTTAATGGAACCGATCGTCCATTCAGAAATCTCAACATCGAAAATAATTTGGAAGCACGGGAGCCTCCGTGCTTTTAAAAGCACACAAACCTAGCTCTATATATATATATATATATATATATATATATATATATATATATATATATATATATATATATATATATATATATATATATATATATATAGTGTAGTGAACCGCGCGATGCGGCGAGTAAATTTTATTAAAATAAATTTTTTATATATTATTTTTAATAATTAATAACATAAATATTTTAAATATATATTATTTTTAAATTTATAATTAATTGATATAGTATGGTGATCATATTTTATAACGAATAATTTTTATTATAGAACTAAAAATATAATCTATTGAATAAATAAATAAAAGCGAAAAACTTTTGAGTATCAAACTACAGAAAATCTGGATATGAGAATTTGATCGATGATAGTGAACCACACACCAGCACAATCCATAGAATATGAAGCAATGATTTTTTTCTAAAAAAAAAAAATTGCACACACATAGATTTGAACATAGTGGCAAGCAAATCTTTCTCCTCGTTTACTTCTTTAAAAGCTAAAAAAATAATATAGTAAATAGTCTACGTCACTGGATCTCTAAACTATAAACTTTGATACGCCATAAAATATTCTTCACAAATTCTTGAAAACCACCCAAATTTATCTCTTTTTTGGTCCCTCCCATTATAAACTTATCAAACATAACACTATCTCCTCTAGAGCCCAGATAAGTCATATTTTAACATAATTTATTAAATTGCAATCTTAGATTTGGAGATGAATTTTCAACCTGAAGCAAGTTAGTACCTTTACTCTCATAATAACAAACCAACTTCAGAATATGCACACGCAAAACAAAGAATTCACAGCTAAAAATTGAACAAAAGAATAAATTTATCAACAAAATTAAAAGATCGCTACTTACATCCATCCTGGAGATTTTTCTCTCGAAATCGTTTAGGATGTGGCCGTAGCTCTTGGGATCCCTCGAATCGCTTCTCAAACTCTTCCTACTCCTCAAGTAAACATCTGGGTGAACATTGGACGCAACCACGGCGAGAAGGGCTTGAGTAAGGGCAAAAATGAGCTCTTCCCCGCCAATCCTCTGGGAGAAGAAGAAGAGGACGACGATAGTGAGTAAGAAGGGGCGGAGGAGGATAAGAGAGGGAAGAGGAGTGTGGTAAGGAAAACGGATGTACATTAGAGAAAGGGAGAGAGTAGGCGAATCGACGTTTGAAGAAAAAAAAAATTGAGAGAGAACCCACCCTAATTTAATTAAATCCTAATTTAATTAAAAAGTGAGAGTAACTAGCACCTAAGAGTAGAGGTGGGTCCATTTTTTTTCTTAAAATAAGGAGAGGACTTGAATTACGTTAGAGAGAGGAAGAGATGAGGCAAATTGACGTTCGAAGAAAAAAAAAATTTGAGAGATAGAAACCACCCTGATTTAATTAAATCGTAATTTAATTAAAAAGTGATAGTAACAGACTCCTAAGAGTAGAGGTGGGTCTATTTTTTTTCCCTTGAAAGAATGAGAGGGCTTGAATTCCACGGAGATTAATAGATATATATATATATATATATATATATATATATATATATATATATATATATATATATATATATATATATATATATATATATATATATAGAGAGAGAGAGAGAGAGAGAGAGAGAGAGAGAGAGAGAGAGAGAGAGAGAGAGAGAGAGAGTCCGAAACCTACAAGCACCAATGACTTGGTACTTTAAAGCACCAATGACTTAGTACTTTTAAAGTACCAAGTCATTGGTGCTTGTAGGTTTCGGACTCTCTCTCTCTCTCTCTCTCTCTCTCTCTCTCTCTCTCTCTCTATAGTCCGGCTTTGGTGCTTGTAAAAGTACCAATCACTTAATGCTTGTAAAGTTTTTAACCGCCAGATCTATCCCTTTAATCAATTCCATCCATTAGATTATGCTATCCCACCAACCACTCACTAAACCCTAGAGACCCGCTATCATCCTAACTATATATATATATATATATATATATATATATATATATATATATATATATATATATATATATATATATATATATATATATATATATATATATATATATATATATATATATATATATATAATTGAGCTCCTATACTTTTAAAAGTATCAATCATTGATACTTGTTGATTTTTAGGCCTTTGATAAAAAGATGTGTGGTTAGGATGATAGTGGGCCCCTTGGGTTAAGTGAGTGATTGGTAGAACAGAATGATCTAAGAGATTAAATTTGTCAAAGGAGTAGATTTAACGGTAGAAAACTTACAAGCACCAATTGCTTCGTGCTTGTACAAGTATAGTAGCCAGAATCTATATTTATATATAGTAGAGCTTATATACTTTTAAAAGCACAAGCCCAATTATGCTTGTCAATTTTTTACCATTAGATTTGTATTGAGATCCGTGCTATTGTATTTTTTTTCTCTCTCTTAAGTTGATTTTTATAATTGCTTGGTGCTTGTACAAGTATAGTAGCTAGAATCTATATTTATATATAGTAGAGCTTATATACTTTTAAAAGCACAAGCCCAATTATGTTTGTCAATTTTTTACCATTAGATTTGTATTGAGATCCGTGCTATTGTATTTTTTTTTTCTCTCTCTTTAGTTGACTTTACAATAGCACAAATCTCAATACAAATCTATAATAAAAAAATTCACAAACATAGTTGGGTTTGCACTTTTAAGGGTATATAAGCACTATATATATATATATATATAAAGAGAGAGAGAGAAAGATATATATATATATATATATATATATATATATATATATATATATATATATATATATATATATATATATATAGAAAGAGAGAGAGAGAGAGAGAGATAGAGAGAGAGTCCGGCTGCTATGCTTGTACAAGCACCAAGCAATTAGTGCTTGTAAGTTTTCTACCGTTAGATCTACACCCCCTTGACTAATTTCATCTCTTAGATTATTCTACTCCACCAATCACTCACTTAACCCAAAGGGCCCACTATCATCCTAACCATACATCTTTTCATCTAAGGGCTAAAAACCTACAAGCACCAATGACTTAGTACTTATAATTGAGCTCCTATGCTTGTAAAAACACTAATGTCACGTTCTGAATTTAAAAGCGCTCTATTTTTTTTTTTAAAAAAAAATAGAGTTGAAAACAAATCTCCAAGACGTGGGCAGATCCGTCACGAGCATAGAAAATTCTCTGTCCACTCGGACAGAGCCTCCCTTTTACGCGCACGGCAAGGCAAGTATTGAATGCACAATCAGAATTGCTAACATCGATAGTAATAATCACTTGACAATTCAAATAAATGAAAGCTAAGCATCATGATAAAATCCAACATCCACAACTAAATCAAATTCACATGATAACTCATTACTAAAGTAACTAGGTTATGATCACAAACGGAATAAATAACTCCAATGGAGAATAATAAAAGCAGCGGCCAGTCATGAGCTAGCAATAGGGACGACTCTATCGGTACTCTTACATCATCGTCCCATCACCCAACGGGCCTAAAAAAGGAGTCACCAGAGGGTGTGAGATACAACTGAATGTATCCCAATGGGTACAATGAGTCAGAAAATAGCAAGTCGTACCTACTGATATACAATAATCGACGGATAAGTAAAAGCAGTAGGCAAATATAGGAGCAGATCAATGACAGGTATAATCACAGTGCTGTAGCAAAAAGAGTACTAATAATCATGTACTAAAGCATATAAAATAAATGTGGCAACAGTAAATGACGAATTAATACTAGTAAGAACTATGCGTCAATGCTTGAATCCAAGCACCCAATCAATGTCACTGTTTGTCACGAGAACCTCAGGCCAATGCCACTGTCTGGCACCTATCGGGCTGATATAAATCCTGCACCCACTCAGTGCTATCTGGGGCTCACGGGTCAACAAGACCACTCTACCGGTGAAGAACACCACAATAGGTTGCTAGTCCGCTGGTGTACGTGAATGAACACTTAGTGCTGTGGTGATCATAATGATGATGCTCAAGCTCGCGATCTAATGACCGGGTAATCGCCACTAAGCCGGAAACTCCCAAATGGGATGCCAATCAACTGTGAAACCATCATGCTGTATAACAGTAATTGATCTCCTACTTTATCATGCAATACAAGGATAGGGAGATATTGAAATACTCCGAACAGAAGTATAGCTAAATAATGACCAATCAAGCATGATATATGTCAATGGATAAGCAGCTAGATATACTGTTACATCCCGAAATTTTAAAAATGGTCTAAATTTTTTTTATTTATATAAATCAGAATTGAAAATGAATCTTCAGGACGCGAGTAGATCGCCACGTGCATAGGAAATTCTCTATCCACTCGGACATAGTCTTCCCTATACACGCACGGCTAGGCAAGTACATAATGCACAATAGAATTTACTAATAATCAAAATGAAACTAAACAACTAATAACTGATAAATAATCCAACATAAATATCCACCACTAACATGAATGCAAGTAACTAAGTCATGATCTCCAACCTCAACATATAATAGCAATACTAAAATTCAATGACAAGATAAAAGCAGTAAGGAAGGTGCAGGCCAGCTATCTAGCTAGCATCATGGGGACAGTTGTATCGAAAATACCTCACAACATCGTTCCGACATCCCACCACCCGACGGACCTGAAAAATGGGTCACCAAAGGGTGTGAGATACAACTGAATATACCCCAGTTGGTACAATGATCCGGAGAATAGCAAGTCGTACCTGTCACGACCCGAGGTCCAAACTGCGACTCGAACTCGCCAACAGATCCGCCACCCATACGGAAAACCCCCGCATAGCCGAAACCTCTAACCTGCAAAAACAGCATCTCTAACAAATAATGTATCAGAGTTGGAAATAAAACCACTATCAAATAAACATACAAATCCACTGTATGTCTCAGATCCTCAAAATACAGCTATCTTCCAAAATAAAGGATAAAATACATACAAACTATACAGTATCATGTCCAATAACTCCAAAAAGGATATCTCAATCTGCCTCAGAAGCTCTGGTAGGGATCTATCTCACGACTCCCTTACCTAGATCAGAAGTACCATCACGAATAGGTGCAAAAGCTAAAATATCTAAAAAGTAGTCACCACAACGGGTGTGAGAACTACATCAAAAGAGTAATCCTCAGTGGGTACCGTCCCCAAGATCAACGATCTACCCACTAGGTTTACTGGAGGTAAAAGTAACAGATAAGCTGAGTAAAGTAGTAAAGATGAAATAATACTGTAGCTACTATGCCTCTAACTATCATGCTCGAAACAGTAGACGAAAGAGGTAACTGTATGCAACCATTGACTCGAAACGACCGCAAGGAGCGACAGTATACGACCACTCACTCGAAATAACCGAAAGGGGTGACGGTATTATGACTCCCTGGGGTCGAAACTACGACCCGGGCTCGCTAACAGATCCGCCGCCCATACGGGAAGCCCCGCATAAGTGAAGCATCCAACCTACAAAAGATAATACTACCGCTATACAAATATCAGAGCGAAAAATAAATAGTTATAAAATAAAATCCAAACCACTGTACAACTAAAATAATGTATAAGATCCATCTACCACATGTAAATGATACAATATCTGATCCACAGGAATAGTACAATAAAAGATCCTCCTATACAATATCTATGAATCCAAAAAGGGAGACAACTAAAACAATAAATACAACAGTGTACAGTAAAATTTCACAATCCGGGATGATACGTCTATCTTACCAAAATAAACTACACTAGTAGGGATCTATCTCATGACTCCCTATTCTCAGTTCGTCAAGCCAGCTAGAGCAGGGATGGAAAGGGTATGCCTCTGCAAAACTATCACCGGCAGAGGGTGTGAGAACTACATCCTACAGTAGTTCTCAGTGGGTACCGTCTCCAAGACCAACGGTCTACCTACTAAGTCTACTTGAGGCATAAGATAATAAAATACTGAAATAAAAGGATAAGCTGGAAAGAAATCTACCGCTATCATGCCTCTATCTACCATGCTCAATGGGAAAAACAGATGATGATCGACCCAATCGTAATCACTGCCCAAAAGTGTCCAGTCAAACCTGCGCCCACCTACTACCACACATCCACCCTAGGACGGGATTTACGTAGGGCATCCAACACGGACGGTATCGACAAGTCGCAATAACAAAGTAACTGGCCCAGCTCCAAAGAGGTACTCGAGGGGAGCGACCCCACCGAGCAAGTATCAGCGCATCTCTGTCAAGCTCAATCTGGCTCATGCAGGCTATAGTCCAAATCCACGATCAATTAGGTCGACAATGCCCAACTCACAACACTGACCCACTGGGTGGAGGTACTCAACAGCTGGGACCACCGTCAATCCAAACGGCTCCCAAAACAGGAATCCAACTCTACACACTAAAACTCGCTGGCTGGAGATACTCTGCAGCCACAACAACGAAGGGTCCGAAAATTCTGGAAAACTAATACCTACAATCCCAATCAAACAAGAATAGGCTATAGGCATAGCCTCCCATTATTCTCGACCCGAGAATGAAAACAGCCCTTAGAACCCAGATCACTCAAACCCTCTCGGGTGAGGAAGTTTGTAAGAAAAGATGATTTTTATTGCTAAATACACTTTCCACTCAAACCCTCTTGAGGTGAGGATAAAAATAGCTCTCTTTTTAGAAAACCGTCTTGATTTGAGAAAATCAACTTTTATAGATTTTAGTTCTTGCGAAAATCAGTTAAAAATAAGTTTTTTTTCCGAACCCCGAAGGGCTAATGCCTTCGCACAATCAAACAAGAACAGGCTCCTGTGATCCCTAGAAATTCGAAAGAAAAAACACTAGTTTACTAAAATCATGAGTGTCCAAAAATATTCTGGTTCAAGGTCCTGATATCACAAGTACACCACGGCCACAAACTCGGTGGCGACAACAAGTCGGAGAATATCCGATGACCCGTGACCACCGTTTACCCAAACGACTCCCAACACTGGCACAACACTAGCCACAGCTACCAGACTCCACTCGGCCCCCAGCCACGAGCGCAACATGCATCCCACATTATCCCGATCACTGGGCCACTACCCGGGCGAGGAAAATGTGGTGACCCCAATCCCCGTGTAGCTTTTCCCATGACCCATGCAGTGAAACACCTATTAGTGGTGTGTCGGACCCGCAACGCGTCAAATGGACCCGTTGGACGGACTCAGTGAGGTTTCTGAATCAAGCCTATCCTTCTGCTGCTTTTGCCAAATTTTAGAAGGGGTTTTAGGCTAATCCAAGACCGGATTTGGATTCAACGCGAAAAAACCTCGAAAATCGGTTATTTACTTGTATTTTTCGGAGTCTGGATGCCCAAAAACGGACACCCGGAAGTTTTCTGCGCATTTTGGTGCATGGGGGAAGCCGTGGACCAGCTGGATGCCACGTGGCAGCCTTTGATTGGCTAGCGCACGCGGCGTGGTCCACAGAGAGTTGCGCTGGTGCATGGACCGGGCGCGGGGGACATGTGGCGGCCTCGGGTTGGCGGGCTCACGCGGTGCGGTCCACGGAGACGCGCGGGCTGGCGCATGCACCGGTGCGGGCCACGTGGCGGCCTGTGAGTGGCTGGCTCATGTGCGCGCGGTCCACGCGTCAGGGGGAGCAGGAGGAGGCGGTTGGGGCAGGTAGGGCAGGTGACCGCCGTACGCGGGGCGCCACGTGGCGGCCGGACGTGGTGCCCCACATACGGCGGGCGCCACCCACCCCATATGCCCCGGTCGGGCCACGCGGCGGATCCCCAGTGGCCCCTTACACGCTGTCCGCTGTTTGGGACACGTGTCGGGCGCTGGGCGAATCGGGCGTTGGTCGCGGGCCGGGCCGGGGGGCGAATTCGGGCACTGTTTGCGCCCGAATCCCCCCGGGCGCCCGAATATCGGGCCCGAAAGCCCAGTAGCTTTGTTTTTTTTTGTTTTTTTGTGGAGGCCTATAAATAGGCCGGTTTCTTGGGCTTTTAGCCTCTTTTCCCGAGCCCTTCTGCGATTGAGCCCTGTTGTAAGTTTGTTCCTCATCATGTGCTGCATCTTGCGAAGGAGTTTCAGAATTTTTAGAGTGTGCGGCATCGACGGCTTCGGCGATTCGGCACAGTGCGACATTTCTTCTTCGGTGGCCCATTTCCGTCTCGTTTCGGTCCATGAGGTCCACATAGCTACTCCGAAAAAAAATTTGGACAATTTTTGTGGCATCGGTTTCATGAGAGGTAGGCCTTCGATTGCCATGTTGATCACCTTGCTTCATTCTGAGTTCTTGGTACGGTTTACGAGGCATCTTTGAACCCCTTTCCTGCTGGTAGTTTTTTTCGAGAGAGGAGGCTTGTCGAATTTTTATCTCTACGCTCGGGTATCGTATTTCGACATGTGAGGACTCGATTGACATCTACTCTTCACAAGAATTGCCGGCGTATTTTTATTGGAATTTTTAGTGATTATCTCGCAGGTAGTAATTAAGCTTCTTTGGGACAGATTTTACAGCAACTTGTGTTTGTGGGACTTATTGCAATGTTTGGACCATATCTTTGGACCATATCGTGGGAATCCGAGGATTGTCCCCGTTCCATTTTAGCCTTTTTGGATCTTGGATTGACGCGCGCTTCTGGTGGGTTGCTTCGTCTCCAAAACCGGTGGACGGTTCTCTAACTCTATATTGTTAGTCAGCATGCATTATGTGAGCAGTATTAGAAAGCATGTTGTATCATATAGGATTTTCTAGTGTAGTGATTCTGATCATGTTGATTATTACTTCCTATCTGTGTTGATTAAATGTTAGTATTGGACTTGACCTAGCGCCCTGTCATATGTTGCATGTATAACCAGACCAATAGAAAACTCTCACTTGGGCTAGGTTCATTTATGCTTTAGATATCCACACTGTACATTCTATTCTTGGACATAGTGTTTTCCTCTCCCGGGTAGTGGGCTGAGTGGTCGAAATTTCTCTTAGTGTGGGATGCATGTTACACTCGTGCTTGGGGGCAGAGTGGAGTCTGGTAGATGTAGCTGGTCTTATATCTGTGGCGGGAGCCGTTGGGTAAACGGTGGTCCCGGATTGTCGTATTTCTCTGTTTTATTTGTCGTCACTATGTTAGTGACAAGGGTATACTAGTGATAGCAGGACCTAGAACCCAGACTGTTTTTGGACACACATAATTTCTATAAACTAATGTTTTTCCTTCCAAACTTCGAGGGGTCGCCGGAGCCTGTTCTTGTTTGATTTGGGTGAAGGCAATAGCCCTTCGGGGTTAGGAAAATAAAACTTATTTGAACTGATTTTATTAAAGAACTAAAATATATTAAATTGGGTTTCTCAGATTAAAATAATTTTCAGTAATAACTGCCATCTTTTATTACAAACTTGCTCACCCGAGAGAGTTTGGGTGACCTGGGTTCTAGGGGCCGTTCCCTTATTTCGGGACGAAAGATACGGGGGTTGTACCTGGAACCTGTTCTTGTTTGATAGGATTGTAGGTGTTGGTCTCCCGGAACTTTCCGACCCTGGTTGGTTTCTTCCGCATGTTTTACCAAGGGAGTTGTTTTCCCGAACTGTAAGGAGTCGAGAACTTCGAAAGGTTGAGTCTGGAGTTTGTTCTTGTTTGATTTGGATTCTAGACACCGACCTTTCGGGATTCTCGGACCCTTACTGTGTCGGTTGGTTCTTTCTCGTTTGTGAGTTGGATGTCCTGTTTTGGGAGCCGTTGGGATGACGACGGTCCCGGCTATTGAGTACCTCCAGCTAGTGGGTTAGTATTGTGAGTTGGACATTGTCGATCTGATTGATCGTGGATTTGGAGTATAGCCTGCATGAGCCATATTGAGCTCGACAGAGATGCGCTGATACTTTCCTCGGTAGGGTCGCGCCCCTCGAGTGCCGCTCCGGAGCTGGGCCTGTTACTTTGCTATCGCGACTTGTCGACGCGGTCCCTCTGGCTGGGCCAGTTTTGGCAGTCACGGACGCCCTACGTAAGTCCCATCCTCTTGTGGAAGTGTGGCAGTAGGTGGGCGCAGGTTTGACTGGACCCCATGTGACAGTCACTGTGATTAGGTTGATTGAGTATTTGGGTTAGAGTCGACGCATCATTTTCAACTGTATCACCCTTTGAGCATTATAGATAGAGGCATGATAGTTTTAGACTCTTTCCAGCTTATATTTCCATTATTACAGTTTTCATGTTATCTTACGCCTCTAGTAGATTTAGTGGGCAGACCGTCGGACTTGGTGGCGGTACCCACTGATAACTACTGTGGGATGTAGTTCTCACACCCGCCGTGGTGACTTTTCCCAGGGACCCCTTTTCCAGTTTCTGCTACTCCAGTTGTTGACCCTTCTATTGCTGATCGACGTGAGAGAGTCGCGAGGTAGTTCCCTACCCGTCCTTGGAGTATAGCTGTACCACTTTTGGAGCTTAGTAGTACAGTCTGCGGGATTATTATCGTTGTTAGTTACTTTTGACATGCAGGAGTCAAGCTCTACAGGTTGGCCGGGTTTTATTTTTGAGAGATTTTTATAGTGAGGTTCAGACTTGTACTTTTGGAGTTGTATTATTTTATTTCAGTAGTCTACTTTTCAGCTCTGATATCTGTATAGCTGTAGTATCCTTCTTTTTGCAGGTTAGACGCTTCGTCTATACGGGGCTTCCCGTATGGGCGGCAGATCTGTTGGCGGGCCCGGGTCGCAGTTTCGACCCCAGGGAGTGACAGAAAAGCTCTATGTCTAGGAAAGGAATGCAAGGGTGGAAACTAGAATATAAAAGAACCTAGCCCAAGTGAGAGTTTTCTAGTAGTCTGGCTGAATACATGAAATTATATGTCAGGGTGCTAGTCAAAGTCCAATAACTCTATAACATCATGATACAATAATGATAGCACCTATTCTAACATGTTGAAAACTACAATACTAGAATTAGTGGGAAAACCGCAGTTTTGGAGGTAATCAAACCAACCCACCTCGTTTGCTGCCAATTGCTTGTAGGCACTTGCAATTGGGCTCTCGCAACAACACGCCCTCTTTCGAAACTGAAAGCCCAGCGGCGCTCACCATGCACAAACGGTACACACCGAAAGGCCTGGCGGTGAACTACGCGGCAAAACGGCACCTCCAACAACGGTCCCTAACAAGGACAAAGGCACAGAGTTCAATGGAAAAACCTTGACAGCAAAACTCAAAAACTATGACGAAAAACACCGCAAAACACAAGGCGGAACCAACCTTAATGTCGACGCGCTGCCAAACTTGCACACGCACATCCGTCCGGCTCCAAGGGACACCTCGCGTGCACTCCACGACACAAACGGTGCGCTTGCGGCACCTCACGACCACACCCACGCACCCTCTCTTCCTCCCCCAAGCACTCATGGAGCTAAAGAGAAAAAAGAAGGAAAAACGGGACGTTTCGGGCTTTAAATAGCCCAAAACGCCAAGATTCGGGCTCCCAATTCCCACATTCGGGCACCCGAAATCCCTTCGGGCAAGCTACAGTGGGTGCCACGTGCGCCCACTCCCCAGCGCGACCAACCGGAGGCCGCCGCGTGGCCGCACCCGCGCCCCCACGTAAACGCGCACTCCAGGGACGCGTCGCGTCGCGTCGGCGCGACCAACGAGGCGTCGCCATGTGGCGCAGCCCACGTGCCCCCGTGCCAGGCCAGTGTCGCTCCCCCTCGCGCCTGTTGCCTCGGGCTCCGCGTGTCACGCTCCGGGGTCGAAACTGCGACCCGGGCCCGCCGACAGATACGTCGCCCATACGGAAAACCCCGTATAGATGAAACGTCTAACCTGCAAGAGATAATACTACAGCTATACAGATATCAGAGCTGAAAAGTAAACTACTGAAATAAGAAAATACATCTCCAAATAGTACAAGTCTGAACCTCACAATACATAAGTCTCTCAAAAATAAAACTCTCAAAAATAACTATATACTATAATCAAGCAGGCTGTACTACAAAGCTCCAAAAAGGGTACCACTATACTCCAAGGACGGGTAGGGAACTAGCTCGCGACTCCCTCACCTCGATCAGCAACTCCCGCATAAGACTCTGCAAAACAAAAGAGAGAAAAGAGGAAGAGGGGGAGAACCCCCAGCGGGTGTGAGAACTACACCAACACGTAGTTCTCAGTGGGTACCGCCACCGAGCCCGACGGTCAGCCCACTAAGTATACTAGAGGTATAAAGTAATAAGTATAGTACTAAAAGGGAAAGGCTAGAAATAACTCTACAGCTACTATGCCTCTATGTAAATGCTCAAGGGGGTGATACAGAAGAAAATGATGCATCAACTCTAACCCACAAAACTCAATTAACCCAATCACAGTGACTGCCACACAGGGTCCAGTCAAACCTGCGCCCACCAACTGCCATTAAATCCACGGAGGACTGGACTTACGTAGGGCGTCCGTGACTGTCAAAACTGGCCAGCCAGAAGGACTGCGTCGATAAGTCGCGATAGCAAAGTAACAGGCCCAGCTCCGGAGCGGCACTCAAGGGGCGCGACCCCACCGAGGAAAATATCCGCGCATCTCTGTCGAGCTCAATATGGCTCATGCAGGCTATAATCCAAATCAATGATCAACAAGATCAACAGTGCCCAAATCACATCTCTAACTCACTAGCTGGAAACACTCGAACAGTCAGGACCGCTGTCAACCCAACGGCTCCCTAAATAGGACATCAACTCAACATGCAAACTCACTAGCTGGGTATACTCCACAGCCGACAACAATGAAGGGTCCGAAAACCCTGAAAGACTAGAACCTACAACCCAAATCAAACAAGAACATGCTCTAGCCATAGCCTCTCGTTGTTCTCGACCCAAAGAAAAACGTAGTCCTTAGAACCCAGATCACTCGAACCCTCCCGGGTGAGGGAGTTTACAGAAAAATGTGATATTTATTACTGAAAATCATTTTCACTCGAACCCCCTCGGGGTGAGGACTAAAAGTAGTTCTTTTTCTTTTTATAAAACCATCTTGATTTAAGAAAACCCATTTTAATAATTTTTAGCTCTTTTTAGGAAAAACAAAATCAGTTAGAAAATAAATTTTATTCCCAAACCCCGAAGGGCTAATGCCTTCGCCCAATCACACAAGAACCGACTGCGGTGACCCTTCGATGTCTGGAAGAAAAACATTGGTGGACTAAAATTATGTGTGTCCAAAAAGATTCTGGGTTCCAGGTCCTGCTATCACTAGTACACTACTGCCACGAACACAGCGGCAACAAATAAATCGAAGAACTCGAAAACCCGGGACCACCGTTTATTCAAACGGCTCTCACCACAGGTACAAGACTAGCTACATCTACCAGACTCCACTCTACCCCCAAGCACGAGTGTAACATGCATCCCACACTAAGAGAAATTCCGACCACTCGGCCCACTACCCGGGCAAGGAAAACACTATGTCCAGGGATAGAGTATAACGTGTGGATGTCTAAAGCATAAATAAACCTAGCCCAAGTGAAGGTTCTCTACTAGTCTGGTTAAACATGCAGCATATAACGGGGTGCTAGGTCAAGTTCCAATAATAGCATATAACGGGGTGCTAGGTCACTAGTACACCTGAAACCGCTCCTCAATAAAAAGGCTCTCAAAAAGTCGCTCCATTGCCGTGATCCAAAACTCTGCCTCCCACGGCTCCAAGCTCAATCCTGCGAATCGGGGTGGATCAGACTGCCGGGACTGGCTCCATCGATCGATGATGTCTCAAAGCTCATCTGCTATCCGCTCTCCACCCTGCCTCGGTGCCTCGGCACTACTCGTCGACACAGAAAGGTCGCTCACTCAATCGGTACCACTAGTACAGCTGGAGATGCCGCTGCATGGGAAGAAAGTGCTGGAGGATGCTCAGGCGGTGCTGCAACTGGCTGTGCTCTCTGCTCCGACAGGCACATCAGACGTTTTATGGCCTCCTCCTAGCGTCGGACAGCCTCCAACATCTGTGCCATCTGGGCCCGTAACTCCTAGGTCTCGCTCTGCTCTGATAGCTCTGCCTCCCGCAGCTCGGGTTCCTCATCTGATGCGGGATGTGCCCTCCTCACTACAAGACGTCGCAGGGGCATCGTTGTCCACTACAATATAACAAACATCAGCACATAATAACTATTCGACCCAATCTAGCGAAAGTCTAAAACATGTCATCCATTCCACAGCATTAAGTTGTCTGCAACCAACATAATCGCTTAGGAGAATAAACATGCCAATCACTCATCCCGTCCCTTGGGAGAGGTATAAAACTCAATCAGGACTCTCGCTATAAATCACGACTCTCATGTAGTCATCCTAAGATCCATCCACATGCCTAGGGTTTCTAAGTCCATAATGACATGCAACCTAGGCTCTGATACCACTCTAATCTGTCATGCCCCGGGGTCGAAACTGCGACCCGGGCCCGCCAACAGATCCGCTGCCCATACGGAAAACTCCGTATAGACGAAGCGTCTAACTTGCAAGAGATAATACTACAGCTATACAGATATCAGAGCTGAAAAGTAAACTACTGAAATAAGAAAATACATCTCCAAATAGTACGAGTATGAACCTCACAATACATAAGTCTCTCAAAAATAAAACTCTCAAAAGTAACTATCTACTATAATCAAGCAAACTGTACTACAAAGCTCCAAAAACGGTACCACTATACTCCAAGGACGGGTAGGGAACTAGCTCGCGACTCCCTCACCTCGATCAGTAACAGAATGATCAGCAACTCCCGCAGAAGACTCTACAAAACAAAAAAGAGGAA
Organism: Tillandsia leiboldiana; assembly: GCA_029204045.2. Lineage (NCBI taxonomy): Eukaryota > Viridiplantae > Streptophyta > Magnoliopsida > Poales > Bromeliaceae > Tillandsia > Tillandsia leiboldiana. Next base: position 7,493,063 of record CM055076.1, on the reverse strand, counting down.
AGAGGAAGGGGGGAGAACCCCCAGCGGGTGTGAGAACTACACCAACACGTAGTTCTCAGTGGGAATCGCCACCAAGCACGACGGTCAGCCCACTAAGTCTACTAGAGGCATAAAGTAACCCTCCCGGGTGAGGGAGTTTACAGAAAAATGTGATATTTATTACTGAAACCATTTTCACTCGAACCCCCTCGTGGTAAGGATTAAAGTAGTTCTTTTTCTTTTATAAAACCATCTTGATTTAAGAAAACCCATTTTAATGATTTTTAGCTCTTTTTAGGAAAAAAAAAATCAGTTAGAAAACAAGTTTTATTCCCAAACCATGAAGGGCTAATGCCTTCGCCCAATCAGACAAGAACAGACTCCGGTGACCCTTCGATGTCTGGAAGAAAAATATTGGTTGACTAAAATCATGTGTGTCCAAAAAGATTCTGGGTTCCAGGTCCTGCTATCACTAGTACACTACTGTCATGAACACACCGGCGACAAATAAATCGAAGAACTCGAAACCTGGGACCACCGTTTACCCAAACGGCTGTCGTCACAGGTACAAGACTCCACTCTGCCCCCAAGCACGAGTGTAACATGCATCGCACACTAAGAAAAAATCCGACCACTCGGCCCACTACCCGGGCGAGGAAAACACTATGTCCAGGGATAGAGTAGAACGTGTGGATGTCTAAAGCATAAATAAACCTAGCCCAAGTGAAGGTTCTCTACTAGTCTGGTTAAACATGCAGCATATGACGAGGTGCTAAGCCAAGTTTCAATAATAGCATTTAATTTAACTAAAACAAGATCAGGGAACATTAACCAACATGACCTCAATAACGACACAAGAAGAACATCATCTCTCTCTACATACATTCTAACACATCCCACAATCATGCATGCTTACTATTCAATAAAATTAGGAAACCATCCACCGGTTTTGGAGACGAAGCAACCCACCTGAAAATGCGCGTTGATCCAAGGTCCAACTGAATGTGGATAATCCTCAGATTCCCATGATTCCAAGGAGTTCAAGAACACCCAATCTGCGAACCACTGCAAAAAGTATCGCACTCGGCATAAAAGAAAGCTCCTCAAAACAGCACTTGCTGTTTTGCAAAACAGCACAGAAAACCCAGGGATTTCACCTCTGCGCAATCCTCAGAAAAATCCAGAAAAATCACCATTGCGTTCCTCGCAAAGCGTAGATACAAATCGAGTGCTTATACGTCTCATTCCGACACTCGTAGGCCGAGAAAATCCAGAAATACTCCGTCGCTGTCCAAAAAATTGCCGCAGAAAAAGGGGGTTTAAAGAAGCTCCAAAAAAACCCAGTAAAACCTCAAAACGGGCGAAAGTGGTAAATACAAGAAATGTAGCCCTACCTGTCGTGAAGACAATTCCATAAGAATCACTCAAAAAGTCCCTCGGAGTAGCCCAAGGGAGCCGTGGACTGAAATGCGATGAAAAAGGCCACCAGAAGAGTAATGTCGCAGTGCGCCAAATCGCAGAAAACGTCGAGGCTGCGGTTTCCAAAAATCTCCAAATCCTTGGAAGAGGTAGAGCATAGGAGAACAAAGCCTCTACCAAAAACCCCTCTTGAAAAACCCTAAAAAAAACGAAAAGGAGAGGGAGAGGAAATCAATTAATAGCCCAAGGGGAGGGGGGGGGGGGGGGGGGGGGGGGGGGGGGAAGACACTTCGGAGTACATTTTCGGGCGCCCGAAACATCCAGGCGCCAAACAGGGAACAGCCAGGGCAGCGCCCGAATTCACCCGGGCGCGCCACGTGGCTTCCCCCACGCACCAGCGAAGCGCGGCCAACCAGGCTGCGCCACGCGGCCCTCCCACGCGCGCGGGTCGTTGGCGCCAGCCAACCACCGCGCGATGCGTGGCACGGGCACGGCACGCCCGCCTGCCCCGCGCGGTATGGCCACCTGCCCCCACTTGCCCCCGCCTGCCCCCCGCCTCTGCGTGGACCGCGCGCGCTGCGCCATCCACTCAGAGGCAGCCACGTGGCCCCGCCCCGGTCCACGACTCTTGCGTAGACCGCGCGCACTTCGCCCACCTATCCGGGGCCGCCATGTGGCCTCACCTCGGTCCAAGACTCCCTCCGTGCACCCGATCACACTGCAAACTTCCGGTTGTCCGTTTTCGGTTGTCCGGACTTCAAAAAATACAAGGAAATAGTCAATTTTCGACGTTTTTCCGTGCTGAATCCAAATTCAGCCTCGAATTAGCCTGAAACCCTTTCTAAAATTTGGCGAAAGCAGGCGAAAGACAGGCTTGATCCAGAAACCTCACTGAGTCTGTCCAACGTGTCCATTTGACGCATTGCGGGTCCGACACACCAATAATACGTGTTCCACAACAAGGATTATGGGAAAAAGCTGCACGGCGATCGGGGCCACTACACCGTTCCCAATGGGGCGCGGCCACGTGGCGCCACCCACATGCACCCACGTCCGCGCCAGCGCTGCGCCCGCGGCCTTTCCCCGCTCGACACATGGCACCGCGCAGCTTCGCCACTCCCGAGCGCACGCATGTGGGCCGTGAGCCTGCCCGCGAGCATAATGAGCCCGTTAGCCCACTTTCCCCCGAAAATAGTTATTTTCACTATTTTCGTGCGCTGAGTCCGTTTTTAGCGTCTGTTTGACGCGCAACGCACTCGATACACCAAAAATAGGTCTTTTTCTCGCCGCCAACCACACGGTTAAGCCACACGGAAAAAATGGGACACCGCAGGTATACAATCACTCACTCACAAAGCTCTCAGATTGACCCAATCTCAATGACTATCATATCAGGTCTAGTCAAGCCTGCGCTCACTCCCTAACACAACGTAGGGTGCTCCATCGGACTATCTCAATCATCGCACAAAACTGTCTCAACAGGCCTAGCATCATCTCCGTAGCGGCATCTCATGGGGTGCGACCCCAAAGAGAAAAAGACGCAGCACAAACTATCTCAACAGTAACTCAAGCAGGCACTAGTCAAATCCACGCTCTCTCTCAGAACGAAAAGACTCATAATGCTCAAGCAACTCACACAAAGGTCCGAGTACGCTCGACTACTCAAGTCTCATATACTCATGAAATCAAAGGATAGAAATATAATCAATGTGGTCCAATTCTATGATCTCCCAGATCAAAAACTCATTATGCTCAATCGACTCACACGAAGGTCAAAGTATGCTCAACGACTCAAATCTCACATGCTCACATGATCAAAGGGTAGCAATAATCTCGATCGATAGGAATATAATCAGTGTGGTCCAATCCGCGATCTCCCAGATCGGAGAGCTCACTATGCTCAATAGACTCACGCAAAGGTCGGAGTATGCTCAACGACTCAAATGACAAGTAGTCCCAAAATCAAAGGACTAGCAATAAACTCAATCGATAGGAATATTGTAGTGGTCCAGAATCCCATGCAACTTTTTCGGTGAATCCATTGTGTAAAACACCTAGTGTTGGTGTGTTTGGCCCATAGTGCATCAAAGGGATGCCACAGATGGACCCTATGAGGTATCTTTAGCTGGTTTGCCCTTTGGCTACATTTCCCGAATTTTTGAAAAGGTTTTGGGCCAAACAGAGGTTGGATTTGGATTCAGCGCGGAAAAACGCTGGAAAATGGCTATTTGCTTGTTTGATTCTGAGTCCGGAGGCCCAAAAACGGACTCCCGGAACTTTTTAGTGGATTTCGGTGCATGGGTGGGGCCGTGGACCGCCGGCATGCCACGTGGCGGCCTGTCATTGGCCGGTTTACAGCGCTTGGTCCACAGAGTGTCGCGGTTGGGTGCACAGACCCGACGCAGGGACACGTGGTGCCGCCTGATTGGCGGGCTCATGGTGCGTGGTCTACAGAGCTGGCGCGGCGGAGCATGGACCAGGGCGGGGACACGTGGCAGTCCCCGGTTGGTCGGTGCATGCGGCGCGGTCCACGGAGCCTGAAGTTGGGTGTGTGGACCGGGTGCAGAGGACACGTGTTGGCGCATGATTTGCGGGCTCACGAGGCGCGGCGCACGGGGACACGGGCAAGTGCCTCGGGGCGCGTGCGTGGCAGGCGGTCAGGCGACACCTACCCGTTTGACCGGGGAGGGCCCATGTGGCGGCACCGGACGTACCCTGCACAGCTGTTTGCTGTGCGGGACACGTGTCCGATCCCTGGTGCACCACGTGGCCACTTCCGACGCGCCCCACACAGCTGTTTGCTGTGCGGGACACGTGTCAGCCCAGGGGAGATTCGGGCGCTCCCCTGCGGTACGGTGTGCCGCCGGATTCGGGCGCCCGAAACCTGTCCGAGCGCCCGAATCCTGGGACACAGGCGTCATTTTTTTGATTTGTTTCGAGTGGCCTATTTAAAGGCCGAGCCACCTTCTTTTGCAGATTTTCCGTATTTCCGAGACTCTTTTCACCTCGACACCTTCTGTAAAGTTGCTCCCCGTGCTGTGCTACATCCACCTAAGAATTTCTGGGATTTTACATGGCGCGCTTTTTGAGGTTTCCATTTATTTGGCGCATAGCGACGTTCCTTCGCCGGTGTTTCCTCCCGTCGTGTTTCGGTGTGCGAGCTCCTCCAGCGTACTCCGACCACCTTTTTGAGCGATTCTTGCGCCGTTGGATCCGCGACAGGTAGGGCTACGATCTTTGTACTTTTAGCTTCCCCTCGTTTCGTGTTTTTCTTGGAATTTTTCTTAGCTTACTGGGACCCCTTTTTTCTGTGAGGATTTTGGGGACAGCAGGTTGTATCGTGGTTTTCTCCGCGCTCGAGCATCGGATTGAGGTGTGCCTATACTCTTTTTGCATCTACGCGTCGCGAGGATTCTCACCATATTTTTCTGGGATTTTTCTGAGGCTTTCCCGAATGTATATTTTTCTCCCTTTATCTGTGCATGGGGTTACCATTGTTATGTTGTTGGGTTTCGCGCTCTCTGTGTTGTGGAATTTATAACTCAGCCTACGGGGCTCGGATTGGGACGTGCAGGTACTCGTTTCGAAGGGCTCGACGCGACGATCGCAGCAGTATTTTTGTCAGATTTTTTGGAGCCCTTTCTGCAGGTGAATATTTTGCATCTTTGGGACTGTTGCCGCAAGTTGTATGTACTTGGATATTTTGTTGGAATAAAGTGTAACTGTGGACCTTTTGTTGTACCCATGAGGGTTTGTGGGTATTTCTGAACCCGTTGGAACTGGAGGATATTGGAGATATTTGTTCCTGGGTATTCTCAGCTGTGGGACTTTGGACAGTTTAGCACTTCAGGTGGGTTGCCTTGTCTTCAAGACCTTTGGACTGTACATTAATTCTATCTGTGTAGGAACATGCATGTTTGTGAATGTACCTTGTAGTATGCTAGAATGTGAGAGTTGACATTTCCTACTGTTATATTGATGATCATGTGATCCTTCTGCTTTCTATAAGCTGTTAAATTATTATTATTTTGGAACTTGACCTAGCACCCCCGTCATATGCAGCATGTTCAACCAGACTAGTAGAAAACTTCAACTTGGGCTAGGATATTATTGCCTTAGACATTCCCACACTGACCTTTATTATTTCATCCTGGACTTAGAGTTTCCTCGCCCGGGTAGTGGGCCGAGAGGTCGGGTTGTTGTGGGATGCATGTTACACTCGTGTCTGGGGACCGAGTGGTGTCTGATAGCAGTCTATAGATCAGTGTTTCTTTTGGGAGCCGTCTGAGTGACAGTGGGTCTCGGCTGTGTAGTTTTCCAGCCTGTGAGTGAGAGAGTGTTTTGTTGGTTACTGCCGATCTTGTTGATCGAGGATTTGGATTATAGCCTGCATGAGCCACATTTGAGCTCGACAGAGATGCGCGGATACTTTCCTCGGTGGGGTCGCGCCCCTCGAGTGCCACTCTGGAGCTGGGCTTGATATTTGCTATCGCGACTTGTCGACGCAGTCCCTCTGGCTCGGCCAGTTTTGGCAGTCACAGACGCCCTACATAAGTCCGGTCCCTTTTCGGATGTAACAGCAGTAGGTAGGCGCAGGTTTGACTGGACCCGATGTGGCAGTCAGTGTAGATTGGGTGATCTCAGTTGCGGGATAGTAGATGCACCATGTTTCAGTTTGTTCCACTCCTTGAGCATCTAGATAGAGGCATAGTAGTTGTAGAGTTTATTTTTCCAGCTTTTCCTTCCAGCACTGCATTTATTACTTTATGCCTCTAGTAGACTTAGTGGGCAGACTGTCGGGCTTGTTGGCGGTACCCACTGAGAACTACTGTGGGATGTAGTTCTCACACCCGCCGTGGTCTCTTTTTCACCAGGGACTTCTACTCCTGTTCCTGCTGCTCCAGCCGCTGCTTCTTCAGATCGAGGTAAGGGAGTCGCGAGCTAGATCCCTACCGGTCGTCTGCCAGAGAGAGAGTAGAGGTACCCTATTTTGGAGATGTATTAGTATTGTTTAGAGTTTCCCTTGAGAGACTTATGTATTGGTGAGGACTTGGGTTGTATATTTGTGGAGTTGTATTTATTTTATTTTCAGCAGTTACTTTTCAGCTCTGATATCTGTTTAACGTAGATGATCTTTTGCAGGTTAGTCGCTACGTCTATACGGGGCTTCCCGTATGGGCGACGGATCTGTTGGCGAGCCCGGGTCGCAGTTTCGACTCCGGGGCATGACAAATATAGTCAATGTTTGGCCCCCACGCATGAATATAAACGCAATCCAAAACCCATATCACTCAAACCCTCCCCTCGGGTGAGAAAGGATGTAAAATCAATGATGTCAGGAATAAATAGGCCATTCTATAGGAGTTCTATTTGAAAAGTATTTATTTTATAAAAGGTTTTCCAAAATCACAGGTCTGATATATGCAACACATGACAGAGTGCTAGTTAAAATCCCATAACTCAATTCCAGCATATGCATCATGAATATCAGGGTTTATAGATTCAATTTCCATAATCTACCAAATAACTAACCAATTTCACAGATATACCAATAACCAAGTAATCATGGTGGGTTCCTATGCAATATACATAAAGAGTAATCCGCTAATTTTGGAAGAATTCCAACCCACCTGGATCACAATCCAGTCACAAAGCCAAGATGTAGCGGGGTCGTTTCTCACGCGGCCAACGCACCGTCGGAAAGGGATCACGACTAGAGGAATGGTGCGAACTCCAACTGGAATCCAACTGTAGCAGCTACAGGCTCAAACCTCTCTTGAATACCTTGACAAACATCATAACTTTATCTCAAATATCAAGAAAAATCAATATCCATGCCTTATAATGCTCAAAGTTCCATAAAAATCCAATATGTAGGATGTATAATCTCAATAAGCCAAAGAGAGGCAGTTTTTACCAATAATATGTCTCTAAAATGCCAAAAGCAAAGTTCCCACGAGGTCTTCAAGGAGTCTAGGACATCCCGAAGCTTCCTGATCTCCAAATCCAAGGGAAACAAGGAAGAAAAACCATAATTACCTTGCGCAGAAAATCCTGAATAACTCAAGTGGTCCAAGAAAATCTTAATATACCAGCTCAGAAGCTGGAATGGAGAGTTATGATCAGTACCAAACTCGTATCCCTATCAAAGAGGAAGCTCTCCTCCAAATTTCATGTCAAAATTCCATCTCTATAGCTTAGGGGAAGCAACAGAAAAAGATTCGACAGTGCTGCCAAATTTGCACTAAAATCTCGAGCTTAACAGTCGTAGGGGGAAAGATACAGATGAAGCTCTCAAACTAACCCAAAATCAATAAACATCAAGTGGAGAAAGTGGGGGTTCTCCTCAGGGTCGCAACCAGCTCCATCATAGGCTAAAAGGCGACGAAAATCGGCTCAAATGAATCCCCGGACCCCTATTTATAAGCTGCTGAAATCTGGCATTTCGGACGCCCGAAAACAAGGGTCCATTGCACCCAAAATCCATTGCCACGCAGCGCGAATCAGCGATGCGCCCGATACTCCGGATTACCGCCATGCGTCCCGGTCAATAGCGGTGGGGCCCAACGTGCTGCGCGCGCCACGTGGATGCACGGTGTGCTGGCGTGCACCACGCGCGCGATGCACTGGCCCAATAAGGAGCTGCCACGTGTTCCCGCCTTGACCCGGTCAATCGGGCGCCGCACTATACATCCGGGCACCCGAATCCTCTTTTCGGGCGCCCGAATCCACTAAAAAAGTTGATTTCCCACCAGAAAAGTGCGCTGAGTCCGTTTTTCGCGTTTGTTTTGCACGCAAACAAACTTGACACACACAAAAATAGTGTCATCACACCGCTGATCCTGCGATCAAAGCATCAACTGGGATTCGGGTCTCCACAGTACCTATTGGTATATAATAATCCACGGATAATAAATCAGTATGCGGATAAAAATGCAAATAACTGACAGGTATAATAATCACAATGCCGAATATTAAAGGTTATTGAAATACATATGCTAGAGCATGCTGGAAATAGATAGCAACAATATATGGTGAAATCATGATAGTAGGAACTATGCATAAATGCTGGAAACCAAGTACCAAATCAATACCACTAGTGGTCACGAGGACTTCAGGCTAATGCCACTATCTGGCACCGATCTGACTGACATAACCCTGCACCACTCGGTACGATCTGGGGCTCACGAATCGCACTCTCGACCACTCTACCGGTAAAGAACACCAGTGTGGGGGCCAGTCTGTGACGCCCCCAATAGTCCCACATCGGATGTGAATGGAATTGTGATTGGGTTTATATGAGACATGGACACTAGTAATAATAACTGGGCTTAAGCATTTTGGGATGTGGTTTGGGCCCAACGAGTTATTATTGCTAGTGGGCCGGGGTCGTTACATTTGGTATCATAGCCAATAACCAGTCGGAAGTGTGCGGCGAGTCTCGGCTGAGTCTGGGTCTAGATGACAGGGCTAGCGAGACGAGTCTCACATCGCCTGGTGATCTTGGGCTGCTGTGTGTGTGTTTGGGTTGACGAGGACGTCAGGCCTAAACGGGGGGAGTCTGTAACGCCCCCAATAGTCCCACATCGGATGTGAATGGAATTGTGAATGGGTTTACATGAGACATGGACACTAGTAATAATAACTAGGCTTAAGCATTTTGGGATGTGGTTTGGGCCCAACGAGTTATTATTGCTAGTGGGCCGGGTCGTTACACAGTCCGCTGGTGTACATAAACTACAGCTGGTGTTGTGGCGATCATAATGCTGATGCTCAGGCTCACAGTCTAAAGACCGGGTAATCGACACTAAGCCAGAAACTTCCACACGGAATGCCAATCAATTGTGAAATCATCTCATGATGTATAACGATAACTGATCTCCTAATCTAACATGCAATACAAGTATACAGAGATGCTGAAATAACTAAACAAAACAAAGCTAACTAATAACCAATCAAGCATGATATAAGTCCAAGAATAAGCAGCTAAATATACTGAATAGAATAGCATGATAACTCAAAACATATGACCAGGGCTAGCAAGATCACAGGGGTCCAACCGAGTACGGTACTTAGTGAGGTGATACAATACTGATGCATGGATCAGAGTACCCACCTCAGTGCATGCGGTTCTAGAATCCTCAGCTCAGCTCCTTAGTAGGCTCTTGACTGCTCGGGGCTAAATTAAAATCATAGATCAGTAATAAACACACACATACCCATCCCGCCGACTCACAGTGTATAAAATGACTATACGACGGACTTTCCTTAAGTCCCGAAATTTACTGGAATTTTTAGAAATCCGCCGATTGACCACTAATGGTCTGATTAGTGCCTACATGCTACCGAACTTAACGAAACTTCACACGCTGCCCCAGAACGCTTCGTTTAATACGTCCAGGCAGTAACATCTAACTCTGTGCAACCCTAAACTCAAACGGTGCCATAATTACTAAAAACTACTTTCAAAAATGCCAACTTCGGCTCTGGAAGTTACCAACGCGAAGTGGAAATCACTGGACCAGTCAGGACAGCATCAGGAATAGCTAGGGACACATGGAAATCATAACTGGCTATCTTATTCACTCAGATCGTGCATTTTGTGTTGAAGTGACGATAAACTGACGATTTTGCTGATTTACGTCTTGTTAATCAAATTCTACTTAACAGAAGCCATCGAATCTCGAACGAAAAGTTCATAGATCATGTGCACGCTGCCCGATGCGGCCTGTATGGCTATATTTACAATTAGACCCCTAAATTATTCTAAAATTACATAATAACTTATATTTTTAGGGTTTTAAGCTATTTTCTTTTATTTGAAGACTTTCGGACTGATGCTAGGGTACCAGTAGATAGGCCTCGACGCACTGAGACCCGTGCTCGCTGTCTGGGAGTGGCACGGAGTCTGAGAAGAGCTAGGGTCAACTTAAAGCATGCAATAAAGACCTAAGTTGCCATTATCAACAAACCACCCATTCATCTTGAGATCTAAAGTGAGCATCATGCTCAGAAGGTCGAGGGGGTTCGGAGGCTCACCTTTGGAAGGTTACGGGGCTGCCGGAATAGTGATCGGAGCAACCTCAGCCAACTCTAAGTCATAAAAAGTGCAAGTTGGCCAAGTTTGCAATAACTCAAGTTCTGGTAAGGAGCTAGGGCAAGCACTAGCAGTAGGGGGTGCCAGAGGGTGCCAGGAGTACCTCCAAGTCTGGCACCGACGTCAGGGAGCAGCGGATAGCCGAATATGGGTTTTACGACTACCAAGAGAGCAAGAATGCAAATAGAGCTAGACAGTGGCTTACAGGCCCATGCAAAGGCACATGGATGTTCCTCTCGACCAATGGTGGCTAGCTGGGTGGCTTGCCGGCGGCAGCGACAAGCGCAACAGCACGACCAAGATTAAGAAGTAGAAAGCTAGGGCTTCCTTCTCCCGACGATCGGCTGCACGAGGAGTTCCCAAACTTTGTGGGAACCTTCCTAGAGACCAATAAAAGAGGATGAATGCTTTTGATCCATTCCAAACTAGTCGGATGCAGCACGAGTTCAAACCCGGCGAAAACTTGGGTTCCGGCGACCTTATAAGTAAACCGCGGCCTTGTCGCCTTTTCTGGCGGCAAGACTGTGCATGGAAGGTCCGAGGGAAGTGAGGAAGAAAGTGGGGGTCCCTTGCAAGAAAAAATAAGAAGGGAGAAGGCTTGTATCACCTCAGATCCGAGAAGAAGAAGAAGAAAACCCTTCTTCTCCGGCGCTGTGCGACGGTGTCAGGCGGTGAGGCTCCTCGGGAAACACCCACATATGTTGCAGATGCTAGAATCAGAGATCAATCTCGGGGTTTTCATCTCGCGGCGTGGTCTGAGAGTAAGTTGAATAGGTTTGATGCACTACTCCACCACCAAACCCGAGATCCAAAAGAGAGGTTGACTCTCTTCATTTTTCCGACGAGATCAGACGACAACCAGCGATGGGTTAGGTCGGGGATGCAATAGAGGAGGGAGAGGAGGTAAGGGGGTGGCTCGGATGCAAGGTGCAAGTCGGCCAGGGTTTCCAAGAGGAAACCCTAGATGGTGTATATATACAAGTTGCAAAAATTACTAATAAGTCCCTCTAGAATCTAAATTAGCACCTGAGTCCTTGACAGGAGATGAAATATGTTGAAAGGTTCGTCCCCCCATTCGATTGCACGTATATCCATGCATAAAATATAGGCCATTTTGAACAAATACAATGCAAAATCATTAGTTCTCATGTTTTTCAAGACTTTCAGCTTGCCGAACATATAAACGGTCGTCGCCACAACATTAATCTCGATAAGACCTATCAAGTAGCAATTTTGTTTCGTCGTGATTAGGTCTTGTTAGGTCGGATTAGTCGCTTCTTCAGCGAATAATATTCTTTTGCACACTTTACGATGTTTTCGGCTTGTCAAACATAAAAACGGACTATGCTACGTTGTTCAGCTCGACAAGACCGATCAAATAGCGATTTCACTTTGTCGAGTTTGGACCTCGTTAGGTTACAATAGGCACATCTTCGCGAATACCCCTGAAATTCATAATTTTGAATTATAGAATTTCCAAAAAATCAATTTAAATTTCAAATTTTAGAACTTAAATTTCACAAATATTACATATACTGAAATCAAAAGTAATAAAGTTCAAAGCATAGGACCAAAACTAGCAAGTTCATAGAGGTCCGACAGAGTACGGTACCTAGTGAGGTGATACTATACTGATACCCTGATCGGAGTACCTACCTCAGTGTAGGCAATCCTGAAATTTGCTGCTCAGCTCTTGTGCGGGCTCCTGATTGTTCGGGCCTAAATCAATATCACAAATCAGTAATAAACTCTCAAAAACCCAACCCATTGACTCACACTGTATAAAATAACTAAACTGTGGACTTTACTTAAGTCCCGGGATACGCAAGAATTTTCAAAAATTCGCCTGATCGACCGATAACGGGCTGACTAGTGCCTAAAGGCTACCGAACTTAATGAAACTTCACATGCTACCCCGAAATGCTTCATTTAAGGTGTTTAGGCAGCAACAACTAACTGTGTGCAACCCTAAACTCAAAATGTGTCATAATTACCGAAAACCACTTCCGAAAATGTCGATTTCAACTTCAAAAGTCACCAACGCAAGAAGGAAGTCACTAGGCAAGCCAAGACAACATTGGGAACAGCTAGGGACACCTGGCAATCATAATTGGTCATCTAAATCACTCATATCATGTTAAGGAATTTGTATTGGCGTATTTCGTGAAATGTTTTAAGTCTTGAAGATTGAAGATGAAGAATTGTGAATCATATACATCAATCTCAAGAAGAATGAATTCAAAAGGATCAGGTACGTTTAACTAAATAATTTTGGTGATCCGAATATATTCTTGTAGTTTAGAAATACTTGGAAGATTTTTCATTGCATAAAAATCAAAAATGGACAAGTTGGATGTTCAGGATCCGGATCAGACCATTCCAGTCCGAACCCCGAACATAGTTTAGTTCATGCGGAATTCCAGTCTGGAACAGTCCCCACTCAGTCCGGACCCCGAACTATGTGTTTGCTGAAATCGCATGAACAGTCTGGATCAGAGAATTCCAGTCCGGACCCCGAACTTGTTTTTCTGGAAAAGCTGTCTAAAGACGACAGTCCGGATCATATTTAATCCAGTCCGGACCGCCGAGCGGGAAAATTCCAGATAAGGTAGTTTTTTATGCTTGTCTCTTTCCAAAGGTTTCTAACCTATAAATAGACCCTATCATTCATCTTTTAGGGTAATCCAAAAACAGAGATAATCAAAGTCCACAGATAGAGAAGAAAGAAAAACATGATCTAATCATATGTTTCTTTGTCTATATTGATCAATTTGATTCTAGGATTTCCAAACTCCTATTTCTTGTAGAATCAAATTGATGAATACTTAGATGGTGTTTTCTTATCTATCTTTGATCTAAGTATTCGGCGGATTATCATCACCAACAAAAACAACGATTTTTTCAAAAATCGGCACGTGGATTCGCGTGGCCTTGTGGATTCAAGGTGCTACCGCTCTCGTGGATTCGGAGCGAGCTACATTCGTGTGATCGATACGTACTACATTGGTGAAGATCGTGGATTCGATTGGACGTCGTGGATTCGACGTTGGACTTCGTGGATTCGAAGTTGGATGCAAATCGTGGATTCGAGAAGTGTTGTGGAGCGAGCCGAGAAGATCAACTAGGAGCGTATGGAAAAGGTTAAGTCGTAGGGTTATGGTAAATCACCTTGTACGTGTTTAATCTTAGTGGATTTCGCCGTGTTATCGGTCCCGTGGTTTTTTACTCCTGTGATGGAGTTTTCCACGTAAATCTTGCGTACTTTATTTATTTTCCGTATTGGGTTATTTTTTACGCAACGATTTGGTGTGTTTATTGTTAGCACCTATTCACCCCCCCTCTAGGTGGTTATTTCCCTATTCAGATCCATATTAACATAACCCACAAATCGCGTGTTTTGCCCCGAAATGATAATAAACCGGCAATTTTGCCGATTTACGAATCGTAATCCAAATTTCGTTTAACGGAAACCATCAAACCTCGAACGAAAAGTTCAGATATCACGTGCATGCTGCCCGAGGCAGCCCATGTGGTCACAATTGCATCTAGGTCCCTAGTTTACCCAGAAATTGCATAATAACTTGTATTTTTAGGTATTTTGGGTTGTTACCTAAATCCGATCATATTGATCTAAAGGTATCAACATACATGCCTAGATTTGCTGAAGCCTGTACTCACTGTCCGAGGTTTGCCCAAAGTCTGACGAGGTCAACGGGTCAACGAACTAAAGAAAGAGCTCTAATCAAGGTTTATACATCAAAACTCATCCTTGATGACAACTGAAGTGAGCATCATGCTCAGGGGATCAAGGAGATTCAAAGGCTTATCTTGCTGTGAATGAAAGGTCGCCGAAGAGTTGGCTGAAGCAAGGTGGCCCAAGACAAGCCAACCAAGAGCTCGGGTTGGCCGAGCTTGCAACAAGTCAGGCTCTGGTGAGAAAAGAAGGCAAGGCGTGCCAGGGGTGCCTCCTTCTCTGGCGACGATGTCAGGTGGTAGCGGTTGGCCAAGATCCTCAACTCGGGCCACAACAAGAGCAAGGATGGAGGAGGACCAAACCTAAGGCTCATAGTCCCATGCAAGGGTATGTGGATGTTGCTCTCTGTGTAAGTAAGCTTGCCATATGGTTGGCCGACGACAGGAAGCGACGGCGGCGACGAACGGCGATGCTCAGCCAAGATCAAGAAAACCGAACTAGGGTTCCCTTTTCTCGTTCAACAACTGGTCTGGCACGACTGTAACTCAATAGAGGCCTTCCTAGGGTCCAACAGAAGGCAACCAGTCCCTTCAACCTTGAGCCAATCGGTCAGAGGCAACGCTCGACGATCCCCGGCCAGATATAGGATTCCGACGAGGTTTTTGCTTCCGCCGGCAACCTAAGGGTCCTCTAGCGTCGAGGCTGCACCTGGAGCATCCTCAGGAGGTGAGGGAGTCAATGGGATCCCTTACAAGGCAAGAAAACAAGAAGACAGGGATCATGGCTCACCTTTGATTCGAGTGGAAGAAGAAAGAGAAGAATCTCCTTCTCCTGCGACGTGCGACAGCGGTAGGTTGCGACACTCCTCAGGGATGACCCACTGATGGATAGGAAAACTGCAAGACAACTCTGGGGAACTTGATGGAGGTTTGATGTTGTCCTCACCTTCGCAACCTGAGATCTAGAAAGATGTTGATCTTTCTCTTTTCTCCGGCGTCGACAAGAGGCGGCTGGCGGTGGTAGAGCTCAGAGAAGATGAGGAAGAGAAGATGAGAGGCTTGGGGTGGCTCTGGTGGAGAAAGGTCTTTGTGGCTAGGGTTTCCAAGAGAAAACCCTAGAGACCTATTTATAATAGGTGGAAAACTTGCTAAAAAGTCCCTATAGACTCTAAATTTTTAGCTAAGTCCTTTATAGTAGAAATAATATGCTAGGAAGCCCCTTCCAAGAAGTCTCAAGCCATTTGATACATAAAATGTCACGCCCCGGGTATAAACCAGAACCCGAACCCGTCTACAGATCCGCCGTGCACACGGTATTTCCCGCGTACACGAAGCGTCGGTAACCTGCTCAGATATAAAAAATAATAATAAAGGAGCATAAAATCAGAGCTGAACTAAAAACTACTACATCTCAGACAAAAGCTGGAAATAAAGTAAAGAATGACTGTAAATAAATACAAGTACTTTCCCAGCTCACCACAAATATACAACCAGCTGGCAAAAGCTAGACCCAAAATACTATACAATAAAAACTGTCTGAGAAGATAGGGGTACAACAAAAGTCTAGCTAGCTACTGTCGGGTGGACTCTCTATCTAGTCCGCCATCCTCTTACCTCGATCTGTTGCTGATAGCTCAGCAACTCCCGCAGAAGACTCTGCAAAACAAAGGGAGAAACAAAGAAACAGACAATGGGGGTGAGAACTACTATAAAAATAGTAGCCTCCCCTAGTGGGTTAAGCCTCAACTCTGACATGCCCACTAGGTCTACCAGAGGCAAAGGAAAAGGATTAAGGTGGTAAGGTAATAAAACAACTGATAAAGGAAAGCTACCACTAATATGCCTCTAAATGCAATAACGAAAAGAGTAACTGAATGCATGCATCAGTAAAACTATCTGTCTGAAAATACCCAATCGATGGACCAGTAACCACTGGTACTGCCTGCTCTGCTGTCGAACTCAAGAACTCAGTAGGGGACCAGCACACAAGGCTCGAAATCCCAAGGGACCAGCACACAAGGCTCGAAATCCCAATCAGATGGATCGGTACCCGTCACGGTCAAAAGCCTACTCTGGAGTGGCACTCGAGGGAAGCGACCCACACGAGTAAAGTAACTCTGTCATCAGTATCACAAGTATCTCTGTCATGTATCTCAATATAGCAGGACTGGATTACGACTATGGTCAAAGTGGGAAAATCCATCCACTAACGAGAAATCTGATACCCAATCTGATGCACAAGTAAATATCTGATCAGCCGCCTAATGTCCGCGGTCGCCGCAATACCCACAACCCACAATCTGATAAAGTAATCAACATCTGGCTAACCGCCTAATGTCCGCGGTTACCATAATAACTCCCAATCCACAATCGGGTAAAATAATCAATATCCGGTCAACCGCCTAATGTCCGCGGTTGCCGCAATAACCCACAAATCCAACAATCTGATATGGCAAATCCACTCAATATACCCGGCTACACTATCCTACAACTCCGCTCAACTCGAGCAATGCAACAAGTAACACAATGAAAGGAGAAGAGGTGCCAATATGGTTTCTCCTAAGTCAAATCTCAATGATAGTGTAGCAGTAAATAGTGGCCTATCTAGATGTCCATACAAGCATGCAAATGTCCTCATCTAGAATAGAAGGAAAAGCGTCCACTAATGCGCTCACATATAATAAATCGTAATGTCCCAATATACTAATCTATTCACATGAATAGTTATGACATAGCAACGAGCTCAAACATTAATATCTCAAAGTGATGATCCCCCTTTTTGCATAATCTCTAAGTACTAACATACAACTGCTCATACTATTACAGATAAATGCTTACTTTAACAGGAGTAATTATGGCATAATGATCATGTTCCAATACCATTGTCTCAATTACATGGATAGGCTATCAATTATGTGGTCCCTTTTTGCATGCAAGGTTTATCAATATTTATTCAACATTTTCTAACATCGGGTTATTCTGATATTCCTAGTGAGCATACCAAAAGAGAGGGATACAACAACCACCCACCTCAATTGCTAAATCCAAGTCCCAAAGTGCTCACGCCCAAGAATACATCGCCTACCGCAACAACTACAAAAATACCAACCGGTACCCGATTAAACAAACAATCAACCATTGTCCCAAAATCAGACAAGAAGAGGCTCTATTTTCACCTATAGGAGGGACTCTGAAAAATCCAACAAAAATACCGCTGCGATCGTCGCGACGAGCCCTTCGAAACGAGTACCTGCACGTCCCAAACCGAGTTTTGTAGGTCAAGTTACAAAATTGACAAGGTGACCACCTCAAAAATCCCAAGTATAAAATCTGTAGAACCTTGCCCTGAAAAAGTGGGATTTTCACCTTCGGGGAACACTCAGAAAACTCCAAGAAAAATACGCGGACGTTCCTTACGATGTGTAGATAAAAATCGAGTATTGGCACGCCTCAATCCGATGTCCGAGCGCGAAGATATCAACGAAATACTCCAGTGCTGTCCAAAATCCACACAGCAAACAGGGGGGTCAAAAGTGACTCGGTAACCGTGCCAAAAGTTTGAAACGGAGCAAAGCGATCAACATGAAAATCGAAGCCTTACCTCTCATGAACGCGCTGCCGTAAAAATCGTCAAAAACGATGGTCGGAGAAAACCAAGGGAGCCTGCGCACCGAAACGCGACGAAGGGGATCACTGGTGAAGGAAAGTCGCACTGCGCCGAAATGCCGCAAACCTCGAAGTGGGTGCCACCAACAATTCTGAAACTTCCTCAGAAGATAGAGCACAAGATGATGTTCATCTTTTCTTCAGGGCTCAGCAGGAGATGAGCTCGGGAAAAACCCCAAATCGCAGGCCAAAGGGGGCTATTTATAGCCAAAACCCAACAAATCCAATAATACCTATCAAGTCCCTGGTTTCGGGCGCCCAATTAAATCGGGTTGCAATAGTAACGGGCCCGGCCCGTTACTGTGCACGCCCGAAACAGCCTCGGCCCGCCACGCGGCCCAACCGCGCCCCGTGCGCCCGGTGCACGTGCGCCCGCCTATCACGGCGCGCCGCGTGGCGCCGCGGTCTACGGCGGGAACCGCGGGCCGCGGTTCACGCCGGGCCACCCGGGTCCGTGCGCCCACCAATGAGCGTGCTCCACGTGGCCACGCGGGGTCCACGGTGCGCCGCGCCCGGCGCCCGGTCACGCATGCGTTGACCCACCAATCACAGCGCGCCACGTGGCACCACCAACACTCGCTGTGCCCGGTGCACGCAACTGATACACCCGCCGAACCCGAAGCCGCCACGTGTCCTATCCTCCGGTGCACGCCGGCCCCGTGGCCCGCGCGCCTGCCCGCGCGCCCGCGGCCGCATTCCGCCGCCGTGCTCCGCCTTCCGCCGGTCGCCGCCGGACGCCGGAGTTACTGTTCCGGCGTGAACAGTACCTAATGGCGCAAAGATCAAGTAAATAGCCCATTTTTATCGTTTTCGCGCGCTGAATCCAAATCTGTTGTCCGTTTTGCCAAATTCTACTTCTAAAATTTGTCAAAGGCATCCGGAAAGGTATTCTTAATCCAAATTTCACGCTGGATCCAATCCTGAGGTCCGATTCGCGCGCAAACACCTCCAACACACAGCAAAGGCCTCCGAAAGCTGCTAAACACATTGCAGAAGCTCCGTTGACCCTACAGTAATCCTCTAGTGGAAATTCGGGTCTTCACATAAAATATAGGCTTTTCTGCAAAAATACACAGTAAAATCACTATTGTCATGCTTTTCGAGGCTTTTGGCTTGCCGTACATAAAATTGAACATCGCCACATAGTTCGGCTCGACGAGACCGTTCAAGTAGCGATTTTGCTTCGTCGCGTTAGGGTCTCAATAGCTCGCATTTAGCCGCTCTAACATCTTGCACATCTTTCGATCTTTTTTGGTTTGCCAAATCCAAAATCAGATATCGCCACTTCGTTCAACTCGACAAGACCATTCAGGTGGTATTTTTATTTCGCCGAGTTTGGATCTCACTAGGTCACACTGGGCACTTCTTCGTGAATACCCCGAAATTCAAATTTATGAATCACAAAAATTTTAGAAAATCAATTTAAATTCAAATTTCAAAATTTAAAATTCTTAAATATTACAACTAAGTCATTGATATTTGTGAGTTTTTGACCCTTAGATGCAGGAATGTGCGGCTAGGATGATAGTGGTCCCCTAAAATTTAGTGGGTGGTTGATAGAATAGTATAATTTAAGGAGAAAAATTAGTCAAAGTGTTAGATACTATATATATATATATATATATATATATATATATATATATATATATATATATATATATATATATATATATATATATATATATATATATATATATATATATATATATATATATATATATATATCCTTAATAATTTTAGCCACGTGGCAAGGTTTCTTCACCCTCACCAATATAATTCTTTACTTTTTTACTACCAAATTTTTAATTCCTCCTTCATCAATGCTATCAATGACAAGGATATCAAGAGTCATGAATAACCCACAAGATTGTAGTGGGCTTAGTGGATATTTAATTTAGACATTAGTGGATGTCTTAAGTGTAGGCTTAATGGGTCAGTTATGTACATGAGCCTATAAATAGTAGGGTTGGTTGGCTAAGGCCAAAGTAACAAGAGAGAGTTATATTTTATAGTTGTTATTTTCTAAATAAGAGAATACTTACTTTTTCTGCAGAACCTCTACTCTTTTCTCTTTTCTCTGTTTTTGTACTTAATAATAGGGCGCGAAGGTTCGAGCTAGCAAACAGAGAGCAAGACTTGCCCTCTTCGAGCAGGAAAGCGGGCGCCGCACGAGCTTTTGTTAGGCGAAAAGATTAAGTCCGTGATTTTTATCTCAAATTAATTCATCATAATATTTTTTCTTTCCTCTCTTTTTCCCTCCGCCGTGGTCGAAGGTATTGTCGTCACCTTTACTATCACCTTCGCCGGTAAAGACGTCATCGGACTTATTCCTACCGCCAATAATAAAAGACTTTTGATGAATATGACAAATAAGATACACAAAAAAAAATTTAATATTTTATTATTATTAATTATTTTTATATTTTCTATCCGCTGCGAAGTGCGGGCTCCTTCACTAGTATGTGTGTGTGTGTGTGTGTGTGTGTGTGTGTATATATGGGGTAGGACTACTATAATCTTATGAGTATAAACTCCTTTATACTCATAACTTTTCAGCTTTTGAATGAAGTGATGTGCGGTTAGGATGATAGTGGTCCCCCTAGGGTTTAGTGGGTTGTTGGTGAAATAGTATAAATCATAGGGGACTACTATAATCTTAACCGCACATTTTTTCATCCAAGGACCGAAAACTTATGAGTACGATAAAATTTTACTCATAAAAAATATTGTAATCGGACTATATATATATATATATATATATATATATATATATATATATATATATATATATATATATATATATATATGTATGTCAGAGAGATAGAGAGAGAGAGAGAGAGAGAGAGAGAGAGAGAGATCGAGTGTGAGTGTGTGTGTGTGTGTGTGTGTGTGTGTGTGTGTGGGGGGGGGGGGGGGGGTGGGGTGTTGAATATGCGAAGCATTTATGAAAATTTTATTTACGTAAAATTTAAATTGAAAGGGATTTTTTTTTAACTACCTTAAAAAAAGTTCTAATTTGCTAAATAATTCTATTAAAATTTTAATTGACAAAGTAATTTTTTTTTGCCCAACTTTGGGCCATGATGGAAATTAAGAGAAAGAAATGAAAGATGATGAATCATTCAATAGTAGTGTAGTGACCCGTGCGTTGCAGCGGACATATATTATTATAACTAAATTTATATCAAATTTATTGCAACAATATAAACAAATTGTTCTAAAATCTCGATATAAATCAATTCAATATCAAATCACGGAATGAAATCATGCTACGACAAATTTAGGACACTCACTAGGATCTCGCCCTTTTGCAATAATATAATCATGTGTTGAATTGCGATTTATCGGAGAATCAAATAAATGTACCAGCAGACAAAAGATAAATCATTGTAATAAATCGCAAACGATTTCTGCAAAAAATAAAATAAAATTGGTAAAAAATTAAAATACGTGCATAGTAAGTGATAAAATAAAGTATTAGGTAAAAAAGTTGCATTAGGATTTACAACAATACCAAATAGAAAATTTTGATATAGATTCCTGAGGTAAAAAAAAAAAATAAAATAAATAAAATAAAATAAAATAAAATTGCATGATGTTTCTGTAAAGAATCGCTCACAAAAAATCAAAAGAAAGGGGCGGCGATTTTTACCTCTCGAGGTGGCGACGCACTTGAAGACAACGGCAGCACGCTCCCACGTTCTATGGCCGGGCAATGTCAGCAACAGGGCGCAAAAAACTCTACCAAGATCACCCCGGCAGAGCCCAAAACCAACCACCAAAACTCTTGATTCAATACTCAAATTGAAGGATTCGCCACTACTGTCGCCGCCACAGCAATCTCCACAACCATTGCGCCTCTGACTCCACCATCACCGTCTTGCTTTCCACCGCCATCATGTTCACCGCCTCCACCACCGCTACGGCCACGCCGCCGAAGCATCTTGTACGGAGTCTATAAAAACTCCACAAAAAAAAGAGGAGGTAGGACTGTGGAGAGTTGGGAGAAGCGGATGGCATATAAAAAGAAAATGCAAATTAACACCATACTTAATTAACTTATTAAATTAAATGACAATTATGATTTGTTGAAGTATCAAACGTCACCACCACCACAATAATTAATACTGTGAGGTCACAATACCATATTAAATATGGAGATTATTATTAAATTAATCAATGCATGCATGTGAGGAGGTGAAGTGACGGATGTTAGAAAAGAGGATAAGACATTGAGGGGAGGTGAGAGGTTGTGCTGCGGAGAAGGAGAGAGAGAGCAGGCAATTATTGTAAAAAAAAAAAAAATTAAAAATATTCTAAACTATGAAAAATGCGCCACGTCACCTTAAAAGTATGAGAATTCATAGAATGGTATAGATTTGCTTTTACTTTACTGTCATTCATTATCTTTCAATATTTATTTTATTATAGTGTTGAGTTGGACAAAATAAAATTATTAGATCAAAAATATGTTTAAAGCTAAAATATAGAAAATCTTTTTATAAATACTCATTTTTTTATTTTTTTTTTCTGACTTGCAAAAAAATATATTTTACCCTTTTAAAATTTTAGAAAATATTTTCAGAGTATTACGGCATTAATGAAGAAGGTAAAAAGACCAAATTATCCTTACTTATTTTATAAAAAAAAAAATTTAATTTTAAATTAGACAGAATAATAACGGAACTCTGACGGGGGACTAAATACATCAATTTAAAATTTTATAGTGATAAAATATAAATTTTTAAAAATCAGAAAAATTTAAAAGATGAATATTTAAATAATATTTTGTTATAATTTAGCCTATTTTTAAAGATCAGGACAAAATAGAATTATTTGGTAAAATATATTATTAAAGAAACTATTTGACCAAATATAAATTTTGTGAGTATTCTATAAGAAAAAAAAAAAAAAAAAAAAAAAAAAAAAAAAAAAAGAGTCCTATATGAAGCCATATATATAATTTGATTTATTATATTGCAACAAAGTAACATTGTATATAGACGATGTTACATAATTTGTAATGTGTATTTCTATGTCTACGCACTCTCATTTATTATATTGCAACAAAGTCCTTATTGATTCAAACACGAGAGTAGTGATCAATAAAAGTGTTAGTCAAAGTCAAAATTGGTGTCCTAATTCCTTGGGAGATTAATTACTTCAAAAATAAAAATAAAACTAATAATAATAAAAAGTCACGCAGAACATGTCTTTCTCAACTTTTATATGTATAAATAATTATATACAAAACAAACCAAAGATTAGATCCGTGATTAACTAAAATACTACTTATTTAGCTAAGCGTTACACTTAATTAATTAGGAATTAATAACAATTCTAAGATCATGTGCTCAGGGGGAAAACAAATAAAAGTTAATTTAGTAATAGCTTAATTATGCCGCCGTTAGTTAATTATGGTTTAGGGACCTATATATAAATATGATAATTAAGTAGAGTTGCACTACAGTGTTTTTAGAAATCTGGTGCCCTCCATGTTATTAAATTTAAATTATTTAGAAAAAAATAAATTTTACAGTTTTTTTATATTATTTATCAAGTTCTCCGGAAGATTCAAGTCGATAATTTTAATAATCAATGGGAGAAGTTTGTAAGTTTAACTGTATAAAAATATTAAAATTAGATAAAATTTTAAAAAAATAAAAAAAAAATCTTTGTACTATATACCTAAAATAAAATTAATATTTTTAATTTAAAATTTTTCGTATTGTATCAGTAAATTTTATGATACTTTTATTTTTAACCATTAATTCATGAGTAAAACTAAAATACTAAAATACTTCTAAAAATAAAGATAGCTATTTACTTTCACATCCCTTTTTTTCTTCTTTTTTTTTTTTAAATAAGACATTCAAATCAACGATGAGCTCAATTAAAATATAATTCAAATTTTTAATTTTTTTTAAAAATTAAATTTTATAATTTTATAATACTATTTGCCTACTGATCAAATAATGTCAAATTCATCTCATATAAGCCACTAAAAATTATGCCACTAAAAATTATCGATTTTTGAACTACTTAAAGTGGGGACAATAATATTAAAATAATAATAAAAAATAAAAATTAAAGAGTTTAAATAATCAGATCATACTAATAGTGTCAATCATCAAGTCAGATACCCACCCAATCGACAAAAGAAACAACGCGAAAGTTAACAAACTCATTTACTTTTCAAATCATTCTAAGTAGGATTCAACATTAAGTTGTTGAAGTGGAAGCTAGGGTTTGATTGGTTTGGTGGGAGAACCTTCAAAAGATGCACTAAAAATACTCTAATTAATTAGAATCCTCTCTTAAGTAATAGGTTTTTTTTTTAAGGTTAATTGCATACGGTTTTCTGTAAACATATCGAATAGCAGATATATCTCTACAAAGTTTAACTTTTCATATTTATCCCTTCAAAAGTCCAACGTTATTCATATATATCCCTACCGTCTATCTCTGTTAGAAAAATCTAGTTAATCATAGGTTAAATACTTAATGTTGGTTAGTTAGTAAGGTAAATTTATCTTTTTACCCTTTCAGATATTTCTGTATTATTTTTTAAAGGGGCATTTTTAAAAGGACAAAACTGTCATTTCATATATAATCAGTTAAAAAATAAACAGTGAACTAACGATAATAAACCGGAGGGATATATATGAATAACGTTGGACTTTCGAAAGAATAAATATGAAAAATTGAACTTTGTAGAAATATATTTGCTATTCAATATGTTTACATAGAGCCGTATGCCATTAATCCTTTCTTTTATTAATTGTGGCGTAAATATATGTTCACAATTAAACCCTTTTTGCTTTTAGTAAAGTTAAATGGAATCGCGCTGGAATGCAACTTAAATTATTATTATTCACTTGCTTTGTCCTTTTTATATTTTTTTGGATAGGATTAGGTGGAACAGTAGTACGTAGATCCGAGTATGAATAAATCAATAGTAAACTCAACACAGGTTAATTAAATGTTTATTTTATTGTTCTACTACTAAGAAAGAGTCAGATTTTTTTATTTTTTTATTTTTTTTTTTTAAAAAAAAAATTGATTGCTGTTTTAGTTGGTAAAGTTGTTTTTCTCTAACGTGATTGTATTAATTGTCTTTATTATAAATTTATATTCTTCGTCTCAATTTTCTTTTAAAATTGATTTTTTTGGATAAATAGAATCAGAGCTAAATTTTAAAAATATTTATTTTGTGAAATTGTGAGTATGATTCCCATTTTCATAGCATTTAACATGTAAAATTTTCATATTATATTTAACTAGTTAATTAAATCTCCATCTTCGTATCATCATTACAAAAAAAAAAAAATTGAATATAAAAACATCTTTTAGACGGTTCTGAAAAAAAAAAACGTTCTTAAATATTTCTACAGTATAGTAAATAAATACTGATAATTTAAAAAATATAGTCATATAAATATTTTATTATATTAAATTAATTTATTAAATAATAAATTTTATTATTATTTTAAATTTTTGAACTCTTTAAAGCGTCAGGATTTTAATAAATCCTAACGCTTTAAAGCATTAGAATATATTTTACCGGCGCTTGGTATAAGTATCATTATATACGTAGTGACTTTTCATTTGCCGACGTTTTAATCGATACTTTTAAATACAACGCTAAATTATATTGAGACACTTTTAAAGCATTATTAAGTATAAAAAAAAAACGTCCTTGAATATTAATTTTTTTGTAGTGCATGCCCATAAGTGGACTTATTGATGATTTATTTTGTAAGTAGTAATTATTTGTTGCAATATATAATTTTTTTATCTTTTTAATAAATTATACAAAAAAATTACCTTTAGTCTTACCGGCCAAAAACAGAAAAAACAAAGAAAAAGGAAAAAGAAAAGGATGGGTAAACAAGTGGAGAAAGGTTCAAAGCTATTTAATGATTAAATGATAACGATAAATAATACACTTAGCTTTGTTCCTATGAGGTGGACAAGCATTAAAACAAAAAGGTAAAAAAAAAAAAAAAAAAAAAAAAAAAAGAAAAAAAAGGTAGTTAAGCATTTGATCTCTCACTCTCTAATGGCTTTAGAGGTTTGGTTAGAAAAAAAAAATCTATAAAAAATGTTTTTTTACTCATTTTTATTTATTTAAATTAAAAAAAAATTAATAATTTTAAAAAATACTTTTTTTATTAAATAATTATATTTTAAAATATTTTCTGCGAAACGGAACGTAGTGTAAAAGAATCCAACCAAAAGAAGGATAAAGTGAGAGCATTATTTGATGGTAACACCCTTAACTTTTCTCAACATATTTCAAACCTACCATTCTTTTAGTTTCACATTTCCCTTATCTTCAAGAAAAGTGAAAAAAAAAAAAAAGAAAAAAAAAAGAAAAAGAGGAGGGCACACTTTGGATTCATTATAAGAAAATAAATAAATAAATAAAAAGAAAAAGTGGGCCAAAAGAAACTCTCAAAAGTCAGTGTATCAACATTGGGAATTCCAAGATTTGCCAATTAATTAATTAATTAATTAATTTTTTTTATTAGATGGAATTTGTGTGTTCTTGTGGTGAACCCTATAAAATAATAATAATAATAATGGTATTAGCACATCTACGATATATATCTTATTCATTTTAAGTGAAAATTTAATCATCAGTCATTTTGAAGTGATTGATAGAATAAAATGACTAATAAAATTCAACCAACTCTTGATGAATAGGATATATATTATACATCTATTTTGGGTATATCAAAAGTAAAAAGAGCAAAATTTTCCAAATTGAAAGGGTTACTTTTTACACAAGTCCTTAGAATTTTTTATCATTACAAAAGAATCCCTAACCTTTTAATTTTTTTTAGTTTTCTTTTTTTTAACATAGCACTTTATGTTTAGCATATTTTTTTATTAATTTATTATTGTAAGTATCAAATTTAAAGGAGAAACTATACTAAGTAAATAAAAATCAAAATTTATCAAGGAATACAAGTAGATTTTATTAAAAAAATAAAAATATTTAACTTGCGCCTTTCGAAAGAAAACCTCAAAACTCAGAAGAAAAAAGTTAGGAGCACTTTTAAAAGTATCTTAAAAGTCAGGGACTGGTATGAAAATTTTCCAAAAAGAAGTACCATGATGGTTCTAATTATATTTTAATACAGGGGCATCATTCCAAAAGATTACTTTTGATTAGCCATAAAAGGCAGCAACATGCCTGCAATTTGCCTTTCCAACCTAACCTACTCCTACTTCCTCACAACCAAAGATTTTATAATATTTTACCATATCCTCTAATTGAACTTCTGTATTTTAAAAAATATTAAATTACTAATATTTTTAAATTTTAAATTTTTAGATAAAAATTTATAAAATTAAAATAATAATGATCATTTTGGATGAAATAATATAAATTAAAAAATAAAATTGATCAAAGAAATAAATTTAACGGTCGACTCAATATTTTTTTTTTTAATAAGTGAAAAGGAAAAGGAAAAGGAAAAGATTCTCCTTTTAGATAGTTGTATGTTGAAAAGACACCAATTGAACTGTAGTGTGTGGGGGAAGTGCTTTTTATTTTTTTTTTATTTTTAAAATATTTTTGGAAGATTCCTTGTTAAGTAAGTCCCATTATATGTTGACACTTATTAAAGTATGCCAAATAAGATAAGTATTATTAGATAACTTTTAGACAAGAGAGTTTGGGAGGAGGCCAAAGCCAAACCAACTTTTTCTTGTGAGATATATGATCTAGAAATTAAAGAATCCTAAATTTTATGCGTATCTATTGTGTAGAAAAATTTTACACGTTAATTCGTCTGATTGATTAATTCGTAAGTGATATATATTTTAAGGGCTGATTTGACTGACCGAAATTTTACATGAATATTTTCTGTATATTGAATTACAGAGAGCTTGTGTTTATTTTTCTGCTAGATTGGTTTGCCAAATAAAAATTACTAAATCACATAATAATAAATTTGCTCGTATTGCAACAAAAGAATCAAAGATCATGTGAATGCATTTTAAACATGCGAGAGAAAAGTTACTTACAATAGGTTAAAGAAGTCAAAATAGAGATAATAAATTAATAGGAAGAAATATTTACATAGAACTTGCTTGTTACTATATTCTCCAAAAGAATAATTTAATAAAATATGGTTTATTTTATCCAATTTCATCTTTAGATAATTAGTAGAAATTAAGAAATTATATTTTTTTTTTTAAAAAAAAAAAATACTCTGCCATATCAAAAAGTGTTAACAGAGTTATATATCTTCAGTTTTATTCTACCTCCTATAAAGGTAGGTCAACTATTTTAATTTAAGACGAATTTTAATAAAATTTTAAGTTAGAATTATAATTTGACGACAAAAATCTAAATAATATAATCAAAATCAAATAATTTTAAAAATTATAATCAAATCGATCAAAATTATCAAAAAGTTTTAAATCCCGTCTCTCCTGTATTACATAATAAGTTTTCTGATTTCAACTAAAATATTCATTAACTATCAAATACTAAATATAAAAAAAAAAAATTATTTTTTTTAAAAAATAATTAATTATTTTGTTTGATTTTAAAATAGAAAATTCTAAATTCCCTATCACATAAAACTTAGCCAAAAAATTTAAAATTCATAAATAAAAATATTATTTTATTATTTTCTTTTTCCACCTGAAATTAGTAAACTCCCTGGTCTTACCTAACTGCTTTCACATTGCCTACCTTGATTGGTTTACAATAATTTGATGTGATGTAGACATCACATAGAAAACTCTCCTGTCTATATCAATTTCTAATCTAATTCTAATGATATTTATTGGACTCACTTACCTAAAATTACATCAATTTATCAATTATATTAAATATTTGGATAATTACTATTTTATTCATGGGCTTTGCTAGGTGTACACCCCAAGAGGGGTGTACATTCTACACCCCACCCCATTCTGGGATGGGTATACCTCCACTCGTCACATCGAGTGACGAATGGAATTCACCCCATCCCAGAATGGGATGGGGTGTAAGATGTACACCCCCAAGGAGGTGTACACTTATTCATTTCCTTTATTCATTATGTGAAGGAATAATTAATCCTCCTAAACCTATTATATTACCCAACCAAAAATAATCTTGGTAAGTTATTGTATGTAAATTTCTAGGGCAAAATATATAAGGCTATTCAAATTTTAGTATTTTTATAAATAAACATTCGAATATTAAAGTTTCAGTGAATACACTTCTAAATTTTATCATATAAATTAATAAATCTCTCTCCTCGGACGATAATTTTACAACTGCTTTAATTGGATGTCTTAAATATAATTTTATATTACTTTACAAACACAAAAAAAAAAAAAATCTATTTTTTTCTTTTGTAGTTATGATCGATAATTGAGCATCAGTAATATATGAAAAATGAGTGAATTTGTTCTCAACTTTTGTTGCTTTTTTAATGTTCTCGAATAGAAGAAATAGATTTTTCTTATGTTTTAACGTTTAACACTGCCATGTATAATACAAGCGGCCAAAATGGCTATGTAATAAGTAATTCTCATAAACGAGAGGAGTCTATTTGACTATTTGATAAAGTTTATAATTTTTAATTATCAAAATTAAAATTCAAACATCTGTTTATAAGAGTGCTAAGTACAAATCTAAAAGCAGCAAATCGAACGATTTGCAAGGTTTCTGATTGACATTTCTTAATAACTTTTTTTTCTTTTTCTTTTTCTTTTTCTTTTTTTTGTTTTGGTGGCCCTTCTATGGTTTAGTGCAAAAGGAAAAAAACTTCAAATAACCCTTTTGCTGTTTAGCATATTTTACTTTATCATTTCCTGATTTTTTTAAAAAAATATTTTACTATTCTATAATTTTATTTTTATTTAATTATAAAAATATGTGGTTAAATAAAATAGCAAAATAATAAAACTAAAAACCTATACGATATTAGAAGGAAAGTTTCAAACTACAAATGTCTTATATTTTATGATAGTGTGGTTGATAAGTTGAATCATTTAATTTGCTATCTACATAATGGCAAGTGTCATTATAGTAAAAAATACAAGTAAAATCACAACATAAAGAAATAATATTTTTTAAGCTATTGTGAATGATAAAGTAACGTTACGCTAAAACATTACAATAGGCTAATTAAATATTTTTCAAATGAAAAAACCTATTATTTAGATTACTTTCAACTAGATTTAGACCAATTCAATTTCTTCATGTATTATAAGACTAAATCATATACACTTTGGCTATCAACGAGCCGAACACGAGCAAGCAGGATCAGTTCACGTTCGTTCGTTTGTTAAACGAGGTGAACATGAGTTAGATCGTTAAAATGTTCGGTTTGTTTATAAACGAGTCAAACACAAGCGAGCTCACGAACAACAAGTTAGATTGTTAATCTTACTACTGGGTGAAAAATTTAAAAAAAAATAAAAATTATAATCTTAATCTAGTAATTAAAATTTATAAATAATATAAAGAGAAAGAGAGAGAGAGAGAGAAAGTTCGACTACTATGCTATTAATAGTTACAAGTACTTGATGCTATCAAGTTTTTTCGCTATTAGATCTAATTCTTTGATTATTTCTATTTTTTAGATCAAATTAACTATTCTACTAACCACCCATTAAATTTTAAGGGATCACTAATCTTAACTCTTATTCGACTCGTTAAGATTTCGAGCTGAAAAATATAGCCTGTATTGATCGGCTCGTTTATTAAACAGACTGATTAATTTCGAGCTCAGTTCGGATCGAACAAAAATTAACTTACGAACGGCGAACGGGATTGCTATCCGCCCTAATCTGCCCCATAAAGCTTCCATGAAAGGTTTTTTTTTTTGATTTTTTTTGGTTAACTTTTGGTGCACCAACAAGAAGGAAAGTGTATTAAATATTTTAAAAGGAGAAAAGTATAATAATTTTGCTTTTCTTTATTTCCTGAGTTTAGTGGTCCAAACCCGGTCAGGTGATAGATTGTTACATACTCCATTAATTAAAAAATAATTTGAAATTAATATTTAAAAAAAAGGGGTGGGGAAAAGAGTAGTAGTAGGCGAGACCAACGTGTAAAGTATCGAAAAAAAAGAAAAAAGAAAAAAGGAAAAAAGAAAAAAAAGAAAAAAGAAAAAAGGAAAAAATACAAATCTTAAAGCAACAGGCCACTTTTTCACACTTTATTATAGTGCTTCCTAAAAACCAACTTATGAAACTCCCCTGCCACTGAACCGGGAACAACTAAGGAACATTTTGTAAATAATAATAATAATAATTATTATTATTATTATTATTATTGTGCCATTGTTTCTCAATTTTTACTCATTTCTTTCTCTTGCTCTTAACCTTCTTATTTTATTCCAATTAAGTTCCAACTATCTAAATTCATGTTAACTTTGGTAAATTATATCACGCCAACTCCAATAAAATTCTGTATATTTATACAAGATTATAGTTATTAATCTAAGTATCAATTTTTTTAGAGCAATGCATATATATATTGTGACGCCCTCAATAGTTTCATATGGGATGTAGATGGAATTGTGATTTGGTTTATATGAGATATGAACACTAGTAATAATAACTGGGCTTAAGTATTTTGGACTGTGGTGTGGGCCCAATGAGTTATTATTGCTAGTGGGTCAGATCGCTATATTTGGTATCAGAGCCAATAACCAGCCGGAAGTGTGTGATGAGTCTCAGTTGAGCTTAGATCCAGATGACAGGCCTAGCGAGACGGGTCTCACATCGCCTGGTGATCTTGGGCTGCTGTATTTGGGCTGATGAGAACGTCAGGCTTAAACGGGGGAAGCCTGTGACGCCCCCAATAGTCCCACATCGGATGTGAATGGAATTGTGATTGGGTTTATATGAGACATAGACACTAGTAATAATAACTGGACTTAAGCATTTTGAGCTGTGGTGTGAACCCAACGAGTTATTATTGCTAGTGGGCCAGATCGCTATATATATATATATATATATATATTGCTTTTTAAGAATCACTTGAAGTGATTTTTTATCACACTCCCACCTATTAAATGATTAAATGAATGAGGAGTAAGATGTATACTTCTTTACAAGTAGAATTTTTTATTTTTTTAAGCTTTTGAAAGAGTCTAGTACGAGGGCCGACTCATGGTCAAGACTTCAAACACTGCAAAAGACATTAAGGATGATGAGATTAAGCTTGACCGGCTGGACTAGACGGTTCAAACCAAAGTGAAAAAATTAGAAAAAGTTAGGAGACGACAGTGCAATTAATTCTAAAGGGTAAGAATCTGATTGCAAAAAAGTAAGGAAAATGCTACATATACAAATTAAGGAAAATGCTACATATACAAATTTAGCGGTGCATTGCTCAAGAAGTAAATGGTTGGGGACTAAAGGTGCAGTTAATCTTGTTAGCAACGAGAGCACAAATTTAATGAAATCAGAAACGATCACCATACAAAAGTAGATCTCAAATACACGACAAAATAATAAATACACAGATTCACGTAAAAAAAAATTTACAGAAAAAAAAATTACGGGCGAAGGAGGAGGGTTTCACTATAAGAAAAAGGGGAATACAAAATATTTTCAATGATGATTCAATCGCTCAATCTCGATCTCTATGGCAAAAGAAAAGAGAATAAGAAATTCTTAATTTTTCTTATCGGATCCGATCCGTACTGGGGGCTCCGATCCCTCCGCTTCCACTACAAACATTCAATTTTCTTTTTCCAAAATTTATCGCGATTTCTAATTTTGAAGCCACATCTAACAAATATCCACCTTGTGTAAGGACTCGACCCACTAACAATAATTCGCTGGGCCCAAACTACAGCCCAAAATGCTTAAACTCAGTTATTATTACTAGTATCCATTGTCTCTTATATGCCCAATCACAATTCCATTCTCATCCGATGTGGGACTATTGGGGTGTCACAGATTTCTCCCGTTTAGGTCGGACGTCTTCGTCAGCCCAAATACACACACAACCCAAGATCGCCCAAACATACACACAAACCAAGATTACCAGGCGATGTAAAACTTGTCTTGTTAATCCTGTCATCTAGATCCAGATTCAACCAAAACTCGTCACACACTTCCAGCTGATGATTGGCTCTAATACCAAATGTAACGACCCGGCCCACTAGAAATAATAACTCGTTGGGCTCAAACCATAGCCCAAAATACTTAAGCTCAATTATTATTACTAGTGTCCATTGTCTCTTATATGCCCAATCACAACCTCATTCCCATCCGATGTGGGACTATTGGGGTGTCACACTTTGACTCAAAATTCCATTTAAATGAAGTATCAATAATAACTCTCCACCTTCTCCACAAGCCCCTAAGGGCAGTTCATGTGGGTTATGGGATCTAAGAATCTAATTAGAGGAAAAATAATATATAGGGGGGATGAATAGGTGTAAATAATAAAACTCAAAAATCTTTACGTAAAAATAACCCAATGCGGGAAAATAAAGAGAGTACGCAAGATTTTACGTGAAAAACTCCAATCCATGAGTAAAAAACTACAGGACCGATCATACGAAAAATCCACTAAGATTAAAACATGTATAAGGTGATATAACGCAAATCTACGACTTAACCTTTTCCATACGCTCCAAGTAAATCTTCTCCGCTCGTCCTCAACGCGCTTCGATCACACGAATTGCATCCAACTTCGAATCCACAAAATCCAACTTCGAATCCACGAAGTCTAACCGAATCCACGGTAGTCACTAATGTAGCACGTATCGATCACACGAACGTGCCTAACTCCGAATCCACGAAGTCGTAAACCTTGAATCCACAAGACCTTCACGCGAATCCACGCGCCGATGTTCCTTTTGGAAATCGTTGTTGTTTATTGGTGTTGGTGATTTTGAATACTTAGAAAATCATAGATAGACAAGAAAAACACCGTCTAAGTATTCATCAATTTGATTCTTGCAAAAGAATTACGAGTTGAAAAACCAATAATCAAATCGATAAATATAGAAGAAAAAACATAAATTAGAACATGTTTTTTCTTTCTTCTCTATATGTGGATCTTTTTCAGTTTACCCTAAAATAAGATTTCTAGGGTCTATTTATAAGTTAGAAATCTTTTGGAAAGAGATAAGAATTAAAAACCGTCTAAAACAGAATTTTCCCGCATCACGGTTCGGACTAGATTCACAACGGTCCGGACTATCGTTAAAATTTCAGAAACAATGGTTCGGGGTCTGGACTGAAATAGGTCTGATCCGGACTGTTTCATACGAAATAAGAATTCCAATATTCGGGGTCTGGACTGAAAGTAAGCTGATCTGGACTAGAAATTCGCATAGAACCATCTATGTTCGGGGTCCGGAGTGAACCTGTCTGGTCCGGATCCTGAACCTGTCTGGTCCGAATCCTGAACGCTCAAAATATTCAGTTTTTTATTTTTAAGTCATAGAAAACATTCCAAGTGTTTCTAATCTACTAGAATGAATTCAAATCATCAAAAATATTTAATTAAACGTACCTGAACATTATGGATTCATTCTTCTTGATATTGATGCCATAGTTCTTCAAGTCTTCATCTTCAATCTTCAAGACTCAA
The DNA here is from genome assembly GCA_029204045.2 of Tillandsia leiboldiana. Lineage (NCBI taxonomy): Eukaryota > Viridiplantae > Streptophyta > Magnoliopsida > Poales > Bromeliaceae > Tillandsia > Tillandsia leiboldiana. The sequence continues at coordinate 7,458,630 of CM055076.1, read as the reverse complement.
ACTATCTTCACGAAATACGCCAATACAAAAATCCTTAACAGTTCAATCAATAAACAATACTAATCAAGTCCAAGCAGTGTTACGGAATTTGAGTTGGCGTAGTTTCGTGAAAGTCTCAAGTCTTGAAGATTGAAGGTGAAGAAAGTTGGATCATTTAACTCAATCTCAAGAAAGAAGAATTCAAAAGGATCAGGTATGTTTAACTAAAGAATTTGTGTGATCCGAATACTTCTTGTAGTGTAGAAACACTTGGAAGAATCTTTCATTGCATAAAAATCAAAAACTGGACTTGGGACATGTTCAGGATCCGGATCAGGTTGTTCGATCCGGATCCCGAAGGTGGTTCGTTCATACATCGTCGCAATCCGGATCGTAGTCTCTTGATCCGGATCCCGAACGTTGATGTTTGGTGAACTGTATGAACGATCCGGATCGTAGTCACATGATCCGGATCCCGAACCTTCGTTTTTCTGGAATTGGCTGTTTTGTTATGACGATCCGGATCCTAGTTATCACGATCCGGATCGCCGTCCGTAAAAATCCAGAAATGGTTGGTTTTTGATTCTTATCTCCTTCCTAGGGTTTCTAACCTATAAATACACCCTATGACTCCTTTTCTAGGGTGAATCCACATAGCCGTCATTTTCATATATCATCATATACGGCTATAGATCCACATATAGAGAAGAAAGGAAATCATTAGAGAATACTCTATGTTTCTTCATCTATATTGATTAGTTTGATTCTAGGTTTTCATACTCACATCTTGAGTTGAATCAAACTAATGAATACTTAGATGGTATTTCCGATCTATCTTTGATCTAAGTATTCGGCGGATCATCACCACCCAAAAACAACGATTTACCCCAAAAATCGGCGCGTGGATTCGCGTGTCCTTGTGGATTCAAGGTTCAATCGCTCTCGTGGATTCGGAGCGAGGCACGTTCGTGGATTCGAACGGTGCTATTGGGTGAAGACCGTGGATTCGGTCGGACGTCGTGGATTCGACGTTGGACGCCGTGGATTCGGCGTTGGGCGCAGATCGTGGATTCGAGAAGCGTCTGGAGCGAGCGGAGAAGATCCTCTAGGAGCGTATGGAAAAGGTTGAGTCGTAAGTGTGTACGGTAAATCACCTTGTACGTGTTTTAATTCTAGTGGATTTCTGCCGTGTTATCGGTCCCGTGGTTTTTTACTCCGGTGATGGAGTTTTCCACGTAAAAATCTTGCGTGTTATTTTATTTTCCGCATTGGGTTTTATCGCAACGATTTTTGGAGTGTTTATACGTTTACACCTATTCACCCCCTCTAGGTGTTTCTTCCCCTATTTAGATCCGTATTATATACGACCCAACAAGTGGTATCAGAGCGGGAATAGGGTTGTGAACAATGGTTGAAGGTGGAAACATCAATCGACCCCCTTTCTTTGATGGAACAAATTATGCGTACTGGAAAGTACGGATGAAAGCCTTTTTATCTTCCATCGACGAAAGGGTGTGGCATTCAATTGAATCAGGATGGACTAATCCAACTGAACTTATCTCTGATGTTCACACCTTAAAACCTAGGTCGAAATGGACCAAGGAAGAGTTTGAGTTATCTTCTTACAATGGCAAGGGAATTAATGCTATTTTTAATGCCTTATCTCAAACTGAATTCTCTCGCGTCTCGGCATGTGAGACTGCGAAAGAAATCTGGGATGTTCTCCAGGTTACACATGAGGGAACTAACCTCGTGAAGATTCAGAAACTGCAGATGCTTACGAGCAAGTTTGACTCCATCTTGATGGCAGAAAATGAATCTTTCACGGACTACTATACACGATTGCAAGACATCGTAAACTCATGTGCTAATCTGGGAGAGAAGATTCCAGAATTTAAGATTGTAAGAAAAATCTTAAGAACTCTTCCTGAACGATTTCGCCCAAAGGTTACTGCCATTGAAACTATTAAACACCCGGACGAAATACGTGTAGAAGAATTAGTTGGTTCATTACAAACTTATGAAATGACTTTTAATACTAACAATTCTTCTGGAAAAGCATCCACTTCTAAGTCTTCAGGTTATGCGTTGAAAACAACTAAGGAAGAAGACGCGGATACATCCTCCTCGGACGATGACGAGAACCTTTCTATGGAGGAATTTGAGAAGCAGCTCGCTCTCTTGACAAGGAATTTTCGCCGCAACTTTCGAAGGGGTAATTCAAGCAAATCTCCATCCTTCAGAAAGTGGAACAAAGGCAAGGGTACTCCAAGTCACAAGTCAAGAAAGCAGGAGAACTTCTCAAAGGATAAGAAAAGTTCAGAAGGACAACTGCAATGCTTCAAATGTCGAGGCTACGGCCACATTGCAACGGAGTGTCCTAACAAGTATCCGGCAAAGAAGAAGGCGATGCAAGTCGTCACTTGGGATGACAACTCAACGTCAAATGAGTCGTCTTCAAGTGGTGAAGAAAAGAGCTCCACGGCATTCCACGCGTCCACATCTTCACCATTCATGTGCTTTATGGCAAGTACGTCTGAATCATTGTCCAACTCCACTGTTGAAAAGAATGCAATGGACAATGAATCGGATAATTCGGAAGGTGAAGAGTTTGCTCTAGCCTATCACAGATCTTTACAGGATTTAAAGAAACCGGCTAAGCAAAACAAGGGGTTGAGAGGGAGATTGCAGGATCTCGAAGAAGAAGTAAAAAGGGTAACTTCTCTCTCGACCGATCTTGAAGTGGAAAGGGATAGTTTGATAAAAGCAAATGTTTCCCTTCAAGAGTCCAATGAGCAGCTCGAGAAGAACTATATAGATATGGTGAACAAAGCAAACTACTTCTTGAAGCTCTATGGCGAGGGCCGACAGGAAAGACGGGAAATGACAGAGACCATTCTCCAACTCAAGGATGACTTACAGCAATTCTCTTTAGGAAGGAGTAAGTTGGATAAACTTCTTGGTCTTGGTCAAACAAATCGGTTCGGCCTCGGGTACACTCAAACTGGAAACAGTCCAAGTTCGAGTGGGACAGTCTTTGTGCCTCAGTCGGTATCTCCTCCTCCGACATCGGAATTCAAGACAAACAACGACAACAAACCTACCTCATCCTCTTCGGAATCGTCAAGATCAAAGGTATGTTTTCGTTGTAATTTTGCTGGGCACATCGAAAGAAATTGCGAGATTGGAGCTCAAAGAACAAATCAACCACATCTTGCAATTGCTACCAATAAGCTCACTTCCCGGAATTCAAGGAAGGATTTTTCAAAAGGAAAGAACATTGGTAGCACCTCAAACAAGACGATGACAAAAGAAAAAGATCAATCATACAAGACGTCGTCTTCAAGGAGAATCTCTCAACCTTTACCAACATACTCCAAAACTCAAAAGGTTTGGGTATGCAAAGGTGAAACCCCTCCTTGTCCTTAATCGTTCTACGATTAAATCTTGTATAGTTTGTGTAGACTATTTTCTTTTCTTCTTTTTTTTGGGCCAACTCGTCAACCATCCTTGCAAGGTAAATTGTATATTTTTTTCTTATTGGTTGATGTTTTCTCTCGGTTTTCTTGGGTAGCATTTTTGAGAGAGAAAGCTGATACGTTTGACTCTTTTCATGAGATTTGCCATCGTATTATGATTGAAAAGGATGAAAAGATCATTTGTGTTAGAAGTGATAGGGGTGGAGAATTCATAAATTCAAAATTCATTGACTTTTGTACTTCAAATGGCATTAAACATGAATTCTCGGCACCCTATACACCTCAGCAGAATGGTGTTGTTGAGCGCAAAAACAGGGTTGTCCAAGAGATGGCGCGTGTGATGCTTCATAGCCGGAAATTACCGCTACATTTTTGGGCTGAAGCTGTGAACACCGCTGTCTATGTCATTAACAGAGTGTATTTGCGCCCAGGAACCTTGAATACACCATATGAGCTGTGGTTTAGTAGAAAACCGGATATCAAGTACTTTCGTATCTTCGGGAGTCGATGTTACATCTTACGTGACCGTGAAAATCTTGAAAAGTTCGACTCTCGAAGTGATGAAGGGATCTTTTTGGGTTATTCTACGAATAGCAGAGCATATCGAGTATTTAACATTGAATCTAAGACGATCGTAGAATCTATAAATGTTAAAGTAGATGAAGCTTCTCATTTTGAATCTGAAAAATCTACCCTCGATATCTCTCTAGATGATGATTCTCCTGCTAGTGCATCTTCTCATAATAATACCTCCAATTAATGATGCATCTAATGGTTCTTCTAGTTTATCTGATGTGCAGGAATCATCTCGTGTGCCTCCGAGTACTCCGTTTCAACAAACGCTACGAATCTCCAAGGATCATCCGGAATCGAACATCATTGGAGATCCACAAGAAGGAGTTAGAACTCGAAGGCAGTTGGTTTGCGGATTTGCTTGCTATGTATCTTTAATCGAACCAAAGACAATAGATGAAGCTCTTCAGGATGACTACTGGATTAAAGCAATGCAGGAAGAGCTCCATCAATTTGAGCGAAACAAAGTCTGGGAATTAACGAAGCCTCCAAAGCAACATAATGTGATAGGTACCAAATGGATCTTCAAGAACAAGAAAGATGAAGATGGTACTATCATCAGGAACAAGGCACGACTAGTTGCTCAAGGCTACTCTCAAGTAGAAGGTATAGACTTTGACGAAACTTTCGCCCCTGTAGCTAGACTCGAGTCCATTCGTATATTGTTTGCTATTGCTTGTCATTTTAAAAATCAAATTATTTCAAATGGACGTCAAGAGCGCATTTCTAAATGGGTTTTTAAATGAGGAAGTTATGTAGCTCAACCGAAAGGTTTTGTAGATCATAAACAACCTAACCATGTTTTTCGTTTGAAAAAGGCTCTTTACGGTCTGAAACAAGCACCGCGAGCATGGTACGAAGGTTAACAAAGCACCTTTTGGAGAAGGGCTATACTCGAGGGGGAGCTGACAGGACTCTCTTTGTGAAGCATTATCAAAATAATTTCATTGTAGCACAAATCTATGTCGATGACATTGTATTTGGTGCAACAAAGATAATGATGCTTCTAAATTCGCGGAGACCATGGAAAGCGAATTTGAGATGTCCATGATGGGCGAACTGTCTTATTTTCTTGGATTGCAAATTAAACAAAATGATGAAGGTATTCACTTGAGTCAATCCAAGTATGCACTGGAGTTGGTCAAAAAGTTTGATCTAGAAATTGTAAAGATTTTCCAACTCCACTGGGAACTAGCCACAAGGGACTTGGAAGTGAATCACATGTTGAGAATGTAGACGAGAAACTGTATAGAAGTATGATTGGAAGTCTACTTTACCTCACGGCTAGTCCGCCCGGATATATCTTTAGTGTTGGGATTTGCGCGAGATATCAATCAGCACCAAAGGAGGTTCACCTGAAGCGGTGAAACGGATCATCCGGGTATATCAAAGGATCAATTAATTGTCGGAATTTGGTATCCTATGGGAACAAGTTTGGACATTGTTGGATACTCAGATGCCGATTGGGCAGGATCAGTGGATGATCGGAAAAGCACGAGTGGTGCATGCTTCTATCTGGCCATTGCCTTGTTGCATGCACAGTAAAAAGCAGAATTGCATAGCACTCTCGACTGCCGAAGCGGAATACATTTCAGCTGGAAGTTGCTCAACTCAACTCATTTGGATGAAAAGCGTATTGAGTGACTTCCGCATTTCAGCATCTTCGGTAACAATTCTTTGTGACAACACAAGTGCAATTAACATTTCTAAAAACCCTGTGTTGCACTCTAGAACAAAACATATTGAACTTAGATATCATTTTCTTAGAGAGCTAGTTGAATCAAATACTCTTCAACTTTCATATATTTCAACTGAGGATCAATTAGCTGACTTTTAACAAAACCTTTGGATCAAAAACGTTTTATTCATTTACGAAAAGCAATTGGATGCTTTCCTTGAAATAAACTTCTTTTTGAAATCTTTGCTTAGGATAGGTTTTTATTTGTTTTTTGTTTTGTTCATTATCTATGTTTGTACATAGGACATTAATTGAGCATAGATCATAATTGACTTTAATTGCATCTGTTCACACATTTAGAAATTTATTATGCTTTTGCCATCATAATATTTCACTGTTGCAATGATCATTTATGTTAATTAAATCATCTTCTAAGTGATCAAAGTCAATTTCTCTCTCTCATGATCTCTTGGTATAGTCATTATCTTATTTGACTGTTTAGTCGAGTATGAAATCGAGATCAATTTTTGGTTGAATACTTTATATCTTAAATAATTGATAGCCAATTGAGGGGGAGTCAAAGATAATGTAAAATGCTCAAAAGATGTGGAAAGAGTTACATCCCAATGAGGAGTGTGAAAACTACCACCACATGGAGGAAAGAGCTACCACCTCGGTCGTCCGAGTATTGTGTGCAGCTACCACATGTATACCAAGCATGGTTGTTCAAATTTTTGATTAAGTAAAATGCATGTTGAAATACTTGACTCTGTCAAATTTCAAGGTTGGTATAAGGTGGGATTTTAAAGAAAGATGCTCAAAGAGCCACTCTCTTCAACAGATTGTCTAGAATATTATCTACCATATTTGGGATTTCAAACATCTATTGATCTTTGTATTTCATTTTCTTTACTGAATTGATGATTTGATAAAGGCATTACTCATAAGATCAAGTTAGATGTGATTGAAGGTGTTCAACTTTAAGGGATTTAATTTTTGTAAATTTTCGTTTCATTTTTGGATATTATTGATAGATTTGGCATAATCTAATTCTTGTTGTATGAAACGATGATTTTTGTTTAAAGTTGATACACTTTGTGCTTACAATCTTTTTCTGGTTTTTCTTGAATTTCTCTGAAATTTTTCTAAAGAAAAAGTTGGGGCCGATCCGGATCGGGCAAGGTGATCCGGATCCCGAACGCAGGTTTTCTTCTGCGGGCTGACGATT